>JAOWBP010001760.1:17270469-17284721 GCA_028571105.1 Tragopan temminckii
GAAAAACGATACTTTCAGATGGTGAAACACAAAAGCTGGAGGTGCACAGGTACCTACTGGGGAAGCGAAGCACTCAGACTGGGGAGCCCAGGGACAGGCTCTGCTCCCAGCCTTATCCGATGAAGCTGCTCAAAGACCAGAGGAAAGAATAATCCCAAGGTGAAAGACGGTTGCTCTGGGATAAATTCAGGGAGTTTGGGGTTGCTTATCAGCAATCATTTTTAATTCCACAAGTGTTAGGTGCGATCTGGCTCACAACACTCTCCATGGCTGAGAGATAGCCCCCACTCCCTCACCTCCCATCCCGGATCTGCTTTATTCAGGATATGGGAGCACACCCATTGCCACGACACACAGGAGCCCTCTGACAGCGGGCCGAACAACACAGCCAGCATCTGGCTGGCTGCTCGTCCTTTCTCCCGCCACCGCCCCTGAACTCCATCCCCCCTGCCCTCTGCTTGACCTCATTCTAGAGTCCCCTACTCCCCACCGCTCCAGCCTGCCTGCGCTTTTCAGACCCTCACCCTCAGAGGTGCCTCCCCCCCTCCTCGCTTCAGCAGCGAGACGGAGGCAGCCAGGAGCGAGCTTGCCATGTGAACTCCCCTTTGTTTTTCATCACGCTTAAGATGGACTGTCTCCCTAGTAACTTCTGCGGCACGATATATGAAGGAGCTCATTATGTGAAACATATATTTTCCTCCCCGCTAAAACTCCACGAAGCGCTGCTCGGAGCATTCGGGGCAGCCACACGTTCTATCAGGATGCGAACTCCGCCACAGCCCGCTACTTATCGGCTCGCACGTCACTGTGCCATACAGCAGCTCCAAAGATCACTGAAATACAAACTTGTGCATTTGATCCCAGCGTAAGGCGGATGCGGCTGCTCGTCGAGCTCACTCTCGGAGCTGAGCCTTCAGAGCGCCTGTACCTGTATTTGATCAAAGGCGCTAAACCCCCAAGTACAAATATAAATATTGGAACATATCACACACACAAAATCCCCGTTTGTCAGGACTGAGAAGCCAAATGGCTGGAGCCGGTACAGTAGTTCAGGATTTTCCTATTGTCTCAGCAGAAGGGAAAAAGTTGCCTTAGAGAATGATTCTCACATACCAGTTCCCTGAAAAGAAAAATGTGGGGCCAGTTCCATAGTTTCCGAATGAAATCTAACCTTCAGCCAAAAATTGAGCTGTCCAGGTTGACAACATTCAGGAAACTGTGCTTTTCTGGAGAGATGACTGCAGTGGCAAAGATAAACCGGCAGGAAGGTTTCTTTGGAATGATATGAATTTAATGAATCATATCCACATAAAAAAAATCCCAGCTGGTCTTAAATTTCAGGGAGATTTAAGTGATAAAAGATATTTTCCCTGTCCCCTTAGATGTATATTGGAGATGAGAGGCCTTAGATAAGCCCTCCTGGGAATCAAGCTTTCCTTTTTCTTTAATTTGTTTTAAAGAAAGAGAAGAGCCAGGCATGCTCCCGAGTCGCAGACGGGTATAATTAGTTATTTGCTATTACTGGACTTTTAAAGTTGTCTACTCCCACTCTTTTTATATTAATTATTTTTCTTTTTTAAAAAAACTCAGGCTAATGACAAACCCTTGGTATCCCTCCTTTCCCCGCCCCATCGAAATAGAAACAAACAAACAAACAAAACAAAACAAAACAACAACAAAAAATCTGTACTCTTTTGCCTTTCTGCTTCTACCATTCTTGTATGGGGTGCATCCTTTACCCTATCAACGTATCGATTTATTTAAATTAAATTAAATTAAAAATAATGATCTCCTTCCCTCTCCCTCCAGCCCCTCCCAGCAGCAGAGTCTATCTCCAATCCTTATTAATGAATTGGTTGCACATTGGTGTCAGTATGGCTCATTTAGGAGCTCTTTCGCCTAAGGTCCAGAAGGTTGAAGGTAGGAACAGCTTCCACACATAGCTGTATGGCTACAACACTGAGACCACTTTGTGGAAGGGACAGCTGCTGGAGGTGGCATCAGGATGCTCAGAGTGGCCACTTTTGGAAGATCTTCCCAGAAGCTGGAAGCCCCTGGCTGGATGGGAGAAGAGCAGGGTGTCTCTGATCCGTGCATCTCTGCCCAACCTGCAGGCTGCATGAGGAACCTCGCTAGCACGGTGTGAAAGAAGAGAAACTCTTGGGATACCAGGGGGAAGCTGTTCCTGGCCCGCAGCTCCCTGGCCCCTGTTGAACATAACATGGTCTTTTTATGATGCCTGTCTTGCTAGCATCAAGTACAATGAAATTCAGGATGTTGTGAGCCCTAAAAATACCACATAAACCTCAGATACCTTATGCTTGTTGAAAACAAAGCATCAAAATATTAACTGGTGTTACTGGGACCAATGATCTTACTCTGGCTTTAGGAACTACTCCACTCCAAGTTCATAGAAACACATAAAGGCTCCTGGTTAGTTCCTCCTCATCAACAGGGCACAGACGTTTCCATTAATGAACAGAAGCCACCAGCTGAGAAAGGTCAGCAGCTGTGGCTAATAAGCTGTAGGAGTGTTTGCTTGCTTACCTTTCTGTCTCTAGCATTCAGGTGTTTGCAACATGCTTGCAGCAGGTACTGCTGAAGATGGGATGTGATTGCTCTATAGCCACAGAGCCATGTGTGAGAGTGCCTACTAACATATTTGCTAATGTAAGCTTAATTACTTTGGAGGAATTTTTTTGTTTCCTCTAACTTCTGTCAGCTAGTGGTCTGGTGATTGACTTTCCTACTTCTAGTTTACATTTGTAATGTAACAACATGCTGTCCTATATGTTGCACCCTCGCTGATCCAGTGCCTGCCCTGTGAGCCTTGCTGTTCATGCAAGAAAGGGAGGTAGAGGAGTGAAGTTGTACTGCCCCATTCTGCAGCTGAAAAATGAAAGTGCAGAAGGATGGAGGAGCTTGCTGAAGGTCACAGTGCAGGGCCCTGATTTCTCCTGGTAGAGGCCCCTGCTTTAGAGCAGGGGGTCCCATTTCCAGCACTGTGACACCAGCTTTTGATCCAGTTCCTAATTCTACTTGGTTTTCAGTTAAGTCTTCAGCCTACTGAAGTGGTAGTGAAAACTGTACTGTGGCCAGAGCTTTTTCCTTCTTTCTCCTTCCCCTGCCACCTCAGAGAGGGGGCTGCTCTGCAGGAAAAGCCCAAGGAAGCATGGAAGTTTGAACACAGAAGGAGGGAGATGTCTGTGCTTAGTCACCTAAAGCAGATGGTGTTGTTTCTGGTTCCTGATGGGATGACTGTCAGCTCCCAAAAGCCTTTCAAGTTTGACCAGGCAGACATGTTTGGAAGAATGTCAGATGAGCACACATCTGTCCAAGATTCTTTACCAAACAGCAACATGAGTACAATTAAATTAACAAAAGAGGAGTTCACAATTACAGCTGGAGCAAGTGCATGACTTGCTTTCAAAGATCTGCTTGAATACTGTCCTCATAGAATGCACTCAGGTCAGTACAGTTTTCTCCCATTTCCTTCTATGAAATCTTATATTCTTCTCATTGCATTTTGAAAAACACTGGAAAAAATTAGTATTGTAAACTTTACTAAAACTAGAGTTATTGATCTTCTGCATCTTTTGCCATCTGCTTAGTTCTGGTGTCTAAAAATATTCAGTCCTTGCTCTTGCTCACATGATTGTTGAGAAAATGCTAGAGCTGGTAAATCAGAAAGGCACATTGTGTATTGGGGGGAGGGGAGTTCCATCAGGAAAATTACAGAAAAAAAAAAAAACAAACAACGAGCACCAGTTCTGTACTTAAACAGGCAAAGAAAGAAAAAATCAATTTTTCAAAGTGTAGGAAGAAAAAATGGAGTGTATTGGTCTTATTTTCTTTTGAAGACAAGCCATACAAACTTCACACCTATACCATACTGTAAAAAATGTGTATTTTCTATGTGCTTTAAAGGGTTTGGGAATATGATTTCTCTATTATTGCTTTTTGGAAATGAAATCCAACTAAACAGTTATACATTAAAACGCTGTGACTGGAGAAGACATGTTCTCTCCTGGATATATTAGAAAAACTACCATCTAAACAAAACACACCTTGGGAAATTGTTGTAGTGACTCAAAAGGTTGAAAGAGATTATTCTTAATTTGGAATAATAAATGTTAAGGAGACAGGACTCTATCCAACATCTAGCATGACAGATTTTAAGGGCAAACCACGTCCTCTTATTTCAGTAGGAGTTGTATTGCTAAACTCCCAGCTTGGCTTTAAAAATCTCAGTTTCTCTCAGGGTTTGTGTATAGTATCACAAGTACAAAACCTAAACATGGCTCAGAATAAATTTCACCACCATATGGAGGTCCCTAGTGAAATCAGCTATATCATTCTCTGTTAGTTTGTGAATTGCTGATTGGAGTTTGAATATGAACCCTCTGTTGTGGGCTTTATTTGAGTCTCAGGGAGGAGGAATTTTGGTATTGTTAGAACTGATAGAAAGAAAAGCAGGATATGCTAGCACATACTATTCCAAGAATATTATTTACTGATTTATCCAGGAGGCTCTTTTGAGGGTCAGTGACATCTGTCACCCAAGATGACTTTTAGAGGAGAGAAAAAAAAAAAATAAAAATGAATGGGACTGCAGAGCAAAGGTTTAAAACAAACCTTTCTGAAGATTATCTGTGTGGAAAAAGAAAGGTGGTTGTGTCCTTCCTTCACTTCTTTCTGAATTACAGAGATTCCTGATACGTTTTGTATCTTTCCTTTTTTGTCCCCACCAAGTATCAAGTATTAATTGCCAATAAGAAAATAGGCAAATGGATGTTTTTTTTTAAATCCTGTGTTCTGCTTTTGACTCTGATCAGTGCAAGATGAGAGACTGCAAAGCTCCTGTAACAGCCATAAGTGAAACTTCTTGTCCGCAGACCTAGCTGTCAAATGTTCTGCAGCAAAGGCGCAGGTTGTACATCCATAAATCCATTCATTTAATCAGAGATTGTCCCTGAAGTTCTGAGGGTGCACCAGCATCAAGTAGGAACTCTCAGATGGAAGAGATTTCTGTTTTTAAAAAGCCAAGTTTTGAAACCAGAGAGTTTCTTGGAACCATGCAGGTTTGCAAACCCATCAGCAAAATGCAAGCAAAAGTTCACCTGGAAGCCTGCCTGCCTGCCTGCCTGTCAGGATGGTTTTTGCTTGGTTAAATTGGTGGTGTTCTGCAGTCTGTGGACTCAGGTATAGTAAATCTGAATATTAAACCTATTAGTCTCCTCTCTAAGTTTCCCTTCTATGGGAAATACTGAAACATTTGTACTGAAAAAAGAGCACCCCCAAGTTCCCTATGGTAGTACTATTCCAGTTTTTTGAACCAATTTGTGATTTTGGGTGTGATTGTACACAATATGGACATTGTGATGTGATGTTTGGCTTTTGGCACAAGAAATTAATTCCATTAAAAAGTAAATAAATTGCTAAATATAGGCCAAAGTTAGCCTTAATTAGAGGCTGGAAAGTGTACCCAGGAGCTGAAGTTCGTGTACTTTTGAGTGTCCCTGCCCCAAAGACCACTGAGCAGTAACAGGGTGACTAACTACTCAAGTTTTCTGGCTGGGCAGTTGAAAAAAATGACTCTCAGAAGTTCAGTAGCTGAACTAATTACCCGAAAATGATTGCCTGGGGTCGGACCATTTGTTATCTCATCAGCATTCAGTACCACTTCCATAGGATGAAGGAGAAGGAAGAAGAAGAAAAAAGCCCAGAAACATGAGAAGGAGAGCAGATAAAAGGAGAGCAGTTAGAAGAAAAAAAAAATGCTTCTTAAGTCTACTCTGTACTTTTTCTCTTTAATAGGTCCCCCTCCCAAACCACCCTAAGTAGATCACCTGGCATGTAATGAGTTCTGCCAGGGATGGTGCATTGGCCACGAGCAATGAGATTCCTCACTTTGTCTAGTTCCCAGATTCCCCAAAATTTTGGGAGCAGGAGGAGGGAGAAGTGGAGATTTTTTTATTTTTTTTTTTAACCTATATGTCAAAGTAGTGATGAGCCGAGTGTGTTTATATATACATGTCCACATGCAGCACACATACAATAACATTCAGCTCATCAGTACTCCTGTATCCATTGGCTGGAAGAACAGTTTGTGTTGACATGAAGTTTCCATCTGTACTCCAAGGAAGAAGTGCTTTGGACACTGGTTGTGCTAACATAGAGGTCTGCTTCCTGGAACTGAAGATGTCTCCTGGAACCATACCTGGAACATTTGGAAACTTGGATTTGCCTGGGGTTAGTTGCGGTTGAAATTTCAGCTCTGTTAACATCTAAAGTATTAAATATCTTCCCTTCTTACACTGGGCTTTTTATCTTGGAGATGGTCTTCACTGATGCAAATGAAACAAAGCATGGCAAAAGTAAGCTGACCACCTGCAAGTGGACGGGAAGGGGCCTCCAGCCTCCAGCATGCTGGATTCCACTGCAAGACAGGGTGCTAACACTCCTTGCAGCTGCTTTGGGCATGCTTGCCTGTCTGGTAGCACTTTCTTCAGCTCTCTGCAAGCTGTGTTGTTCCAGGAACTTCTACACTTTCCTTTTGGTGTGGTTTTCTTTCTCTGCATGCATTAAGCCAAGGAAGTGACGGCTTGCAGAGAAGGTGCTAGCAAACCTGACTCTTACTCCCTGTGCATTTTTAAAAAATGAGAACATCCTTCCAGTAATCCATGTTTGCATTAGATGAAAATGTTTTGGCTTTCCTCCTGTCTTTGAAAGCCCAGTGGTGTAATTGGAATTTGGGAAATGCAGGCTCTCAAAAGTAATGTAAAGAACAGATCCACCTATTCAAATGCAAATTGCTTAAGAAAAGAAGAAGGGAATTATTTTCTAAAAAAAAAAAAAAAAAAAAGTGATAAAATAATGTATTGTTCTTTAACTTATGGCAACATCCCACATATTTTAGATGATTTGCCTGTCAAAAGTTCTGGGTTCCATTTCTTCAATTTGTGTTGTGGTGTTGGGATTCTCACTTAAAGAGACACCACAGCAATTTTCTGTGAGGAGGTTAGTGTCACACATGGGGCTGTCACTCCAGATCTTGCAGGAGGAACAAACCTCCAGCTTTTATGAATGCAAAAGTTGACAGTAACATCTGAAGATAAGCCAGAAACCCAGGCAAGGAAATCAAATGCACACTGTGAGAAATGCATATTTCTGCTGTCTTTTGGGCTGCAATGGACCAGCCCAGCCCTTTATTGGAGGCTTTGCACCTCCAGCTGCTAATGGGGAGCCTCCAATTAGCATAAGGAGGACTGTGTGCTCTGTGAATGCTCAGCAACTGCAGCATTTGAGGTGTGGACACAGATCTGTTGCAAATTGTGGTCATGAAACTTGCTATCAAAATCACACCCCTATCTGCTGGTATTTGTCTTGTACATATAAACTGCCAGCAAAAAGAAAATTGCATCTTTTCTATCTAGTGCTCTCAAATCTAAAATAAGATTGGAAATTCCTCCTTGTGCTGCTTTGGTAAAAAAAAAATTACTGATTGCAAAGTTTGGAGGACAGAACTAAGTGGAGGGACCCACTGTTCACTCTTCCTTCAGTGTCCACAAAGCATTCAGGAACTGTGGCACTGAGCATGGTAAGTATGCCAGTCTTAAAAGCAAAGTTCTTGCTGCTTCTGTGAGCTAGATCAATGCTGTCAAGATGGGCCTCTGTTGCTGGACAAGCACAGTGACACCCGTCTCTTTGGAACCACACTGTGTTGTACTGAGGTGTGCTTGGTCAGCCCTGCAGCTCCAGGAGCCTGACAGTTTTTTGTTTATTTTTACTACTGTTGAGACTGAAAAAAAGCATTTAATTGAGTTAAGGAAGTTCAGTGAGGCAGCTCACATTTTTGACACTAAAGGTGAAGGTGAATTGATACTTGTATAGCACAGGATGCATAGCTTCTGTGGCTTCTTGATTCATCTCCTACGCAGAATCATAGAATCACCAAGGTTGAAAAGACCTCTAAGATCATCTAGTCCAACCATCCACCTACCACCTATATTGCCCACTAACCCGAGTCTCCCTGTGTCACATCTATGCATTTCTTGAACACATCCAGGGACAGTGATGTGTAACTTTTGCCTCATTTCTCTAACAATCAAAGAGATGGAATGTGACCATTTGCTTCACTTTTAATCCTGTTTTTGTCCTTTCATCTGCCTCCTGTGCTTTTCAGACTCCTTTTAACAATTCCTACCCTGTTGTTTGTTTATCTCAGGTGATGGCTGACTATTTCCCTATACCCCTCACTCTTATAACCATGCGTACCAGGGGATGTGGAGCACAACAGTTACGGGAGCAATTCTCATTGCTTTAAAAAGGCCAACCCGCTCTGGGGAAGCAAACCTTTGTAAAATACACATTTTAGGCCGTGCTGTCTCTCACCGCGGAGAGCAAGGAGCAGAAAGCAGAGGGCCCTGTAGAATAAGCTTTTCCAGAGATGGCAGACCAACAGCGGGGCCTGTGCTCCCTGCGGCAGCCGCTGGGTGTCAGTGAGCCTCTGGTTTCCGCACCCAGCACCGGCCGACAGATGCAAAGCACGGCAGCAAAGCCTGCCTGCGGGATGGCTTTCAAAGCTTCCAGCGTGATTTGAAAGTTTTTTTTGTCTTTTTTTTTTTTTTTCCCTCTTCCTTTTTTCTTCTCCTTTCCTCTGTCGGAAAATATTTAGATTAGATTTACACTTAAGACGGTAACGTTGCGGCAGCGGCCGCAAGGTTTTGAGCATAAAAGGAAACTAAACAAACTGAAACCCGCACGAACAGGCTCAGAAATGGTGATTGTAGTATTTAAAATGTTGTTTTGAAATGTAATTTAACTGCAGACCGGTCAGATCCACAGGCTGATACCCTAATCCCAAGTGAAGATTCCCGTTGGTTTAAGGAGCTTCTGTTGGACTGTTCTCTGGACACAGAAGAAACAGCAGAAAGTGGGTAGCTTTTTCTTTCAAGAGTTGAAAGCAGCCCTCGTTTGAGGTTTTAAGAAGATTTGGAGAACGGGGATTGATCTGCTAACATCAGAGAAGAAATCTGGTGGCAAATATCAAAACCTCATGGAATATTTTACCACTCATAGATATTAGTGAGTATCACTTCTCTGGGCTCACAAATGCACTCGTAGCTTATTCACATTTATTTATTTATTTATTTATTCAGTTGCAAAAGAAATAACCCTTAAAATGAGAGGCACAGGATTAGGAATAAAATTCCACCTGCCCCTTTAAAAATGTTATTGAGAAAAAGCTTAGACAAGTAAGAGAACCACTTCATCATAACCCCTTGAAATGTGCTGAGCCTCAGTTAGCTGTAATACTACCTGATAATTACATGCAAAGACTGGGGTATCAAACACCTAACCCGACCTTGTTGTCACCTGGTAAATGTCAGCACAGAATTTCCTTAAAGCAGTTGCAGTCAGTTTTCACCACAACCCCAGGTAAGTGAAGAGAAGCAGGGGAAAGAATGTAATTACTGTCAACGAGGGAAAGGGTTTTAGTGTCACTTCTCCCACTGAAACCTCTTTGAGGGAGCAGACCTTAAGCTCAAAAGCTTTTGAAGGGGCTGTTTGGAGGGAAAAACACTTCCAGTTTTCAGCTTGAAGGTGAAGCTTTATGCCTAACTCTGCAGGTGTGTTCATGTTGTGTTTTTCCTATGAAAGGGTGAGGGGGATAGGGATGACTTAAAAACAGAAATTTTCCTTTTTGAGACCTTTGTTTCACATAATTATTATATGAGTTGTGATAGTGTATTAGCAGCAGTACATGTCATCTCCGAGGTTCCTAAGCAATTTACCAAACATCTATTGGAAGGGACTGACCCACTACAGAAATGCATTTGCTTTTGGAGTGAAAACCAGCAGCTGTCTGCGATCATACAGCCACAGTACCTGATAAGTTGGCATTGCACAATTATTCGCCATGTGGAATCACAGAGGAGAATTTAGAGAAGCAGGAAGTCATTTTATAACTGAAGAGGAGATTTCGCAGGTAGCACCCTTGCTCTAGTCTCTCCAAGAGCCTTCAAAAGCCATGAGAACACTCTGAGACCTCTAGAAACTTTGTCATTTTCTCCTGCTGAATTGCAGAAATATCTTCTGTAGGATTTCTGTTTTCCTTAGAGGTTTTTTGTCCAAGTTCTGTCTTGAGACAAGTCTTCTTGTGAGTGCTATAGAGATCAGAGCCCCAGGTGGTACAGCTGCAGGCCATGTTTAATACTTAATGCTGAACAATGTTATGGTATTTGTATCCTATTGTTTCTACACTACTGGAAATTTCTGAGTATTTTTAAATATCTTGTTAAAGATGGGATGATGTCTCAAGAAAGTGCTCGTGGTGCTAGCCCTACCTACTTTCTGCAAAACTGGAGATTATTTGGAGATGATCTTAGATTACTGAGTGTCTGAAGCAAATGTTTGTCTATTACTCAGCTCAGCTTGTAGGGATTATAATTTGAAAGTTAGTAGATCTGCTGTAACTTTTATCACCCTCAGAAATATTTATTATGGATGCAAGACCGACTTTTCAATTGGATTTGCATCCATGATTCCTCTTGATTCAGCTGAAGCTGATTATGCATCTGAAACCACAGCAGCTGAGATCCTCAGCTGTGGTGCTACTGACCACAAAATGCTTCCTTCTCAGTCGGCCTTCAGTTCTGCCTTCCAAGGTGTGGAGGGATCGTTTTAAACATCTGTTCCTGGAGCAGCTCATTCTTGCTGGGCTGATAAATCTGTGAATGTTGTTTGAAAAGATTTCTGTTTTGGCCTTCTTGTGAAGGTAATAAAGGTTAGAAATGTGTAGTTGATCAGTCGGTATGCCATGTGAGCCTTGCTACGTTAAGCAGAAGCACAAGAAACAGGCAATCCTATCACCAAAACGGAGGACTTCTGGAAAAACGAAACTGCTTCACTGCAGTGTTGGATGTGTCTAATGCCTGATGCCCATCTTGGACTGAGGCACCGAGGAGAGTTAAGCTTCGGTAATTATGCAAGTCAGCAGATAATAGGGGCACAGACAGAGGCAACGTCCTTAGAAGATGTGCAACAGGGCAAATTGAAACCCAACTGGGGCTAAAAATGAACGTTTTTCTGCTGACAGATTTGCAGTTTCTGAGGAGAAAGATGAGGGGAAGATACTCTTCCTTTCACATGCATCGGTTAAATTGGCCACTTGGTAATTTATAGCCCCTATTGCAAAACCATTTTTTCCCCTCTCCTTTCCAGAAGCCAGGGCCTGCCTTCCAAGTAGTGTTTCAGTACTGGAAAATGTGGATGGTCCAGGTGCTGTGCTAATCACATAGCTGTTATTTTGGGGTGGGTGGGTAGGTACAAGCAGCCATTCAAAGGAACATGTGTGTATGGATGGCAGGAACCGGCTGGCCACGAGTAGTTGCACCTGCACGTCCGGGAGAAGATCAGTGTGATTGCAAATGATCCTAGTCCCATGTAACAAGAGTCCCCAGCAATCTCCCTTAATAACTGGGAGTGCACATCCACAATAGGAGTTATCCCATACTAAGAGATGCAGAACCAATAACTTAGACGGGAAAAAAAGGTGTTATTGCCTTTATTTTACAAATGTAGAACAGAAGGAAAGGTCAGCTACGTGGCCACACCAAGACACCTGAGGCTGAATCACAGATTTGTTTGTCATGAGATTCCCTTCTTTTCTGAGCTGCATTTGTGTTTGTTTACAGATTGGTGTTTCTGACGTTGTCACCACCCTCATCTTAATTCTTACCATTTTTTCACCATGTTTTTGTTGTTTTTTCCCCCCCCCCCCCCTCACTTTTCCTTTCTTTTTCTTCCTGCAGCTATATCTTTGATGTAGCCCAAGGGAGGTCCATGTCGGTAGCAGACTTGGAAATCGATTTTAAACATGATTTCTCATTCATACCTCACATCAGCTTATTTATTTATTCATTTTTGTAGATCTAATTTTTTCCAGTTAAGAACTGTGTAAATAGCCCTAATGAGCCTTGAGGGCTCTCATTTGCTTAGAGAGATTAAAACAAGCTGGGAAGTCTCCAAGCGTGTGGGGCAGAAGGTACAAAACATACCTTACCTAGAACTGGTCAAATAATTCATCCCAAATCATCTGGATGATGTAATAGGGTTTTTTGGTGCTAGTTTTTTTGTTTTATTTTGTTTGGCTTTTATGATTGTATTTAAGTATTAATTTTTGTAAACAAAATTGGATCTGCAACTTATTTGAAAGCAGATAATTTCTGAGCATTTGCAGTTTGTAAGCTCTCCTGTGTGATTGATCACCTAAGTCATGCAACACTGCCTCTTTTTCATTGAATGGTACTTTGCTCATCTGCATATAATCCGTGAATATCTTTAATGGTATGACAAATGCATTTTTTGTTTCAGAGTGAATGATATCAAATGTTATTAGGGTTTCCACAAAAATTCACCTACACTGGGATTCACTGCTTTTTTACTGCTGTCATAGAATAACATACAAGTCTTGCCCACCTGAAGGTCTACTGGTAAAGGAGGAAGGAGGCTGTGTCTTTCAGGAAAGCAAATTTATGGATATGCAAGTGCACACAGCACTTGTTTTGGAAGCTCTTTTGTTTTGCACCAGACTCATTTCTCACTAACCTATTTGCTGCTTGGTGGCCATTGCACGTGGATTGTTTCTATTGGCATCATGACCAGCTAATCCATTCAGTTGTCCTGCAGATCGTGTGCTTTCTGGGGATATGAGGTAGGATTGTTTAATATAAAGGAATATAGGGAAAACATCCTTGAGCCGCACATTCCAAATGAGATCGCTGTCTATCTCTTTCAGAGAATGACTCTCTGTTCCGTTTCCCAGTATTATCTTACCTACGCGGTTCCTTGGGAACTGCACGGCTGAGCAAGGATGCTGTGCTGCCCAAACAAAGCCCTGCATTGTCCGAGGGCAGGCGCACAAATCTGGAACTCGCTCCTGGAAGAGAGTGGGGTGACCCTGAACCCTTGCTCTCCCGAAAGCAAAATGCAGGAACTGCTCCTTTGGCCTGTGCTGTGCTCAGCAGCACCTTTTAAAAGGTGTTAACCTCCCGCCACAGCTAGCACTGTCGGACGTGAAAACAGTCTGAACAAAAACTCAGAGCACAGCTGCTGTTGGTTGAGAGGAAAAAGTGGGAGTGAAGCTGGTGCGTACATTTTAACTTTTGGAAGACCTCAGCTCGTGGGTGCTGAAGCAATTCTTTCTCTGGAGCGCTGGCTGCCTGCGCTCGGTGTAACCCTGAAATCTAACAAATGCTGACCTTGCCCGTAAAAGCAATACATTGTTTTAAAACATTAGTTTCCTATTCCTGACAGATAAGATGAAAAGTTAACAATGCACTAAGGCTGTAAAATGTTGGCCAAAGTTTAGATTTCACCTCTGTTTAACTTTTTGTCAACAGATTGGCATTTTCCTCCCCATTCAGAACAGTTGGGTTTTGCTTTCAGCGCTGAGTAATAGCTCTTAGATGCTCTCTCATGCAGAGATTTGAGTTCAATATTAAAGCATTGATAACACTCTTATTATCAGAAAGACATGGCCTATGGGCTCAGAGGGAATCTAAAACAGCTCTTCCAGCGCAATAAAAGAAGAGTTCTTCATTATGTGACATGAAGTTCCCAGATATATTACTTAACCAGATCACGGCATGCAGGCCTGCTAAGTCTCTCTGAAATGGCTTCCTTTCAAGAAAACAGTGCCCCAGTGCAAGATATCTTAGCTACCACACTGGGTATAAATTGCTGCTCCTGCAAGCTAAGCAGCATAGCCAATATTCCCTGGGAGAGGCCACGCTGGTTCAGCGGGTGGCAGAATCGTACCGCTGGGACTGAAGGAGTTAATGATGCTAGCTGGGGGCTATGTTTCTGCCCCGTACTTTGTGCTGTGCTGGAGTTAACTGCTGGTGAAACCAAGTTAAGGGTAGTGCTGAATATCAGTATATCCACTGAGCCAAGGAGATCCATTTATTTTTAATTGAATTAAATTGCTCACAAAATGAAAGTAGCATACTTTCATTAATATTTAATTACTTACAGTGTTAAACAACGATCGCAAAGAAAACTTTGCTGATGTCTTCTCCATCTCTGTGTTTTTCTGTTACTTTGTTGTGTGAGATGGTCCTGTTAGACTTCCTGTGATTTGAACACTGCAGGCTACCAGGGCTGAGCGCTGCTGACTTTCTGGCGTGCTGAGAAATACAGTTGAAGTCTGTTGCTGAAGCTGCTGTGGGGCAACAAGGGATGGGTAG
>JAOWBP010001760.1:17284821-17307321 GCA_028571105.1 Tragopan temminckii
GGGGGTGGGGGGCCACCTGGGGGGGGGGGGGGGGAAGATTCACCGCCATGCCAGGAAGAGGTTCTTTCTTCTCTGAAGTTAGTGTTGCAGCCCAAGAGCCAGGAGCCCTAGAGGTATGACTCGTTGAGTTGCTTGCAGTAGAGCTGGGCTGGCTTGCCTCAGTTTGACCCGTGGCAGTATTGAATGGACTCAACAAAAGCTGAGTATGTGTTTTCTGTTTTCAATCAAGAGCAACCTGTATTTCATAGCATATCCTCATAGTACTCATAGAAAAAGTAATGCTATTAAACCAGAGTAATTACCTATTGAGAGCAGCTTCTAAGTTACATGGTATTTTCTCCTTAAATCCTGTCTGTAGCTTGAATGCTGCTAAAGAAATTGCTTATCTCCCCACTGCCGTGTTGACTGTGTCAACTTGATTCAGAAAGCACTTAGAACAGTAGAAAATGCCAGATCTGCTGTTTCAATACCACACACGAACCGTGAATGTGAGCAGCCCACATCTTACATTTAGGCTTAGTTCCATCTTCATTCAGCTCCCCTTTTCAAATGATCACATCTTTCTAAGGTGTGAGCTTCCCTGTCTTGAAGGAAGGAGATGGCAGTTCCTTGGGGCTCCCATTAGAAGAAGAAGAAATCATCAAGAGAAGGAAAAATGTCAATATGACACTTCAAGCAGCACATTTCTAGGCTATTATGCTACTTTTAGTGTGGTTAAAGTCAGTTGGCCTTTGGACAAATGCCTCGTCATAACACCACCCGAGGTGTGCGATAATCGCCAAGAAATGCTCTACCTGTCATGTCTTATTGCTTAAATATTTATGCTTATGACATTTGATTCCTACACTCTATATGTCATCAGAATGTTTCACTCACAGTAGATATGTCATCACCCACCAGGAACAGCTGACACTAAGGATTAGAACACTTTCAAATTAAAAATCCCTAAACAAAGAAATGACATGCTAGTAATTGTCTAGCGTAGTATAAATCAAATATATGATGATATGGACTAATAGATTTATTACATTAAGCTGACCCAGCCATTTAATTTGATGATTCCTGCGCCTCACTTAACTCTGCGAGGAAAGCAGAGAAGGAATGGAACTTGTATTAATGGTACTTCTTATTTTGATGAAGGTCATGGTGTATTTCCTCTCAGTACCACCCTGTAAAGTCAATAAGGAAACGTGTGTGTTCTGTGGTAGAAATTGCTAGAGAGAGCCAAGTATACAAAATGAAATCTTTCTGATGAGTAGTTCCTGTCTTGAAGGATTGTTTATAATTTTTCCCAGTGCTTCCAGTACAATTTGAGGTGATCATCTTCTAATAGACAAAAGACATCCAGCTACTTCATACGGGGCAAAGCCAAACTTCTTGTGTGGAGGAGCTGATCCTCCAGATGCAACCCTCTTTTTCCTTCCTGCACTTCAGCTATCTGTCTGTGTTCAGGGCAGCAGTTCTGCCCCTAGATGTGTCAACAAGCCTTCAGCATGCAATGCTACTCTCAGCATCACCCCAGCAGCTGCTCTTTGCCTCCTCTGAGGCAGCTGTGGTGGGATGCAGCAGTCCCACGACTTGGTGCAGTCTGTGGGCTGCCAGCTGGAGCACCCCAGTGCCAGATGTTTTTCATTGGATAAAAAAGCTGGAAAGCTGGTATTTTTAATGAGCCACTGCATCTGAGTGCTGCTGCCCTTCACTGAAGAATCAAAGCTGGCCAACTGTGTGTGTGAAGGCTGGGCTACTGATAGTGTCAGGAGACTCTTTTTCACACCAAGTGGCTATGAATAGGAAGGGCTCCCCCCCTCATTACCGTCACCGGGGTGTGCACGGTAACAACAAGAACTCGTTCCCTAGTTGCACACAGATGTATTTATTTGGGGTCTTTTTCTCTCTAGCACCCATAAGTATTAGATTTAATAATAACACGGACACAAATAGTGCGAAAGTGTAAGCTCATGCTAGACGTGGAAACACGTGAATTGGAACGTACACAAATGAAACAGTGTGAGGGTGCATAATTTCTGTCTTAACTGTACTTCCTCCCATTCCTAGTCCAGTTAAAAATTATTAAACAAAATGTTAGCCTCTAGTAATAGATAAGAACAAGAAGGCCTGATGTTTTTGTTTAAAGAATGTTATCAATTAATGACTATAGACCCATTTCTAGCATTCTTCAAGTGAAATTCCCCTCTAGCATTCTTCAAGCAAAATTCCCCTCACTGAGCTGTACAGTGGATCTTGACCCGTGACAACAAGCTCTAACTGTGTACTTAGAGCACCCTTTGATATTAATGGGGAAATCCAGAGCATTGGATTCTTCTTTTTGTGTCAGAGTAGCATGTATCAGCGCTTTCCCTCATGGATGCTGTACATCTCCTGCAAACCAGCCCAAATAAAGCAAGCACCATGTGATATGCTCTGGCACAGGTTCAACGGGGTGGCATTGAGCAGCTATATATATCTGGCACAATGTGGCTCACACCCTGCGTGTGCATTTGAACGTAGCATACAGCTCACCCAGAGTGCCCTGCACACTCGCAAGAGCCGGTCAGTTGTCCACAGCCATCAGCAGCAGTTAAAAGAGCATCTTCCAGGCCTGCTGCTGTGCTCGTGCTGCTCCTGCTTATGAAGTTATCAAGTGCTATGCCCTTCTCGTTAATAAAGGGGTTATCCGAGGGGAGGGAGGGGACGTTGTTTTGGCTGGAATTTCACAAGGCACAGGTGGTACAACCAGCTGCAAGATCTTTAGTTCTTGTTGGCTGTACACCAGCTCTTGGTCTTTTCATAGTTCTTTCACTGGTAGTGAAGGAGGAGGAGTGGCAGGAAGGGACAGTGGGCCCTTGATGATGTTGTTCAGCATCAGCAGCTGTCTCAGGTTGGCATTAGGCTCTGGAACTGTTCCTCAGGAGGTGTTTATGCTGAACCGTTCCCTGGTGACACTGGACGCAGTAGCAGAAATGGCAATGCAGCAAAATGTTTATTGAAAAGAATCCACACAAAAGTCTACCCCATCTCTGAATTTCCCTCTGCAAACCCGTCTTTTACTTTGCAAGTTGCCTGGGGTTGCACAACAAGCACACACAAGATCTCTCTCAGTAAAAAAAAGGGATAGATTCTTCCTCCATACTACATACTGCATACTACAGTGTAAGCTGTCATAAGGGACACAGCACCCAAGCATATGCCTCTAATTAACCAATTATTTCTGAGGCTGTTGTGGGTGGAAATGACCTGAGATAAAGAGCCAGATCTCATTTTTACACATGATGGCATCTTGCTGAGAGAAAAGAGGCAAAACTCAATTAATGTTGGGGTGTGGAGGGAGAAAGAAATAAAACTTTCTCAAACGGGAAAAACAGTTCAGGGAAAAATGAGAGCTCTATTTCTTGTTTTACTGTCCTTCAGCACCAAGAGCAGCTCTGTTGCCTTTGTGGCAGTCCTTCAAATAGATGCTCCCATTGACTAGAGACCTCCCTGCCCAGCCTTCTCTCCACCACACTAAGCAAGCCCAGTTGCCTCTATCTTTCTTCAGTGTTCATGAGCTTTAGGCTCTAACAGCCTTTGCAGCCTTCCTCTGGAACCTCTCTAGTTTCTCAACATTTTGTTTGAACTATAGGATCTCAAAGCCAAAGGTAGGATTCCAGATGGAGCCTCAACAGTGCCAAGTAAAGAAGGGATGAAAATTTCCTTTGGGCTGTTGGTTGTGCTCCTCTTAACTTAGCATATGGGCTTTTCTCTAGTTTTCCTAGGAAAACTGTAGATCCTAACTGGACAGTGTTTTAACTGGTGATATGTGTCCTTCTTGTAATGGCCAGACTCAGGAAGACCACTGGCTGCAAGGCACAGAACTAGCAAAGAATGAATTTGGGAAGGAAGTTTAAAATATCTCAACCCTATTTTCTCAAGTGAGGGAGGTACTTAGGTAAATTGTACCAAAAGCAAGCAAACCATGTGCCTGCTGTCAAAGTGAAATACGCCCAAGTTACCTAGACACTCCAGAAAATGTTGCCCCAGGTTCATCTCAGTTGGCTCTCTTTTTTTTTGTTCAGCTTTCTTATGCATAATATATTGTAGAAAGCAACATAAGAGCATTTATTCAAATGCAGCAAAAATCCAGCTCCCATTTCTCCATTAAATCAGGTATTGACTCGTGCCCTGCAAAAAGATACAGAAAGCCTTGCTTCTCAACATGACAAATGCTCATCTCTGTGAACATTTAATATACAGAATGTGTGAATAAAAAGAGGGGATGTAACATTTGTGAGATCCAGAAGCTTGTGACAGCCACTCGGAGAACGAAACACATGTATTATGACAAAATCACAAACTGCTGGCTTGGCAGATTCTCTGGGAACAGGCGGGGAAGGTGATAGCTGCTCGAAAGTCAGAGAAAGGATCAATATTGAATAAATCAAAACAAATATGTGATAGGTTCTGAGAATGATATAAAAATTAAATACCAGGCAATTTGAGGCACGAGGATATCCAATTACTGGGCTAATGCTACAGTCAATTTGAAACTGAGAAAAGGGAGAGGGAAGGATGAAATTGCTGTAAGGGTAATAGCTGGTAGTAATCTTCCTGTTTACACAGACGATCCATCTCAAAATACTTAGCATAGGAAGATATTTACTACTCTATATTTTACTGATACAGAAGTTGAGGCATATGGACCACAAGACTTCTCTCCCTCCTGCTTCTCCACTGGAGCTTACTGGTTGCCCTGCTTTCCCTCTGCTTTCTGTATCACTCTTGGCATTTTACTCATGCTTTATTCAAGCCTGGATTCTAGTCTGTTGTTGGCATTGTTGTGTGCAGCAAAGGAGACAGCCGCTTAATTGCAGAAGGCCAGGCTTCTTTGTGGAAAGATTATTCAAATCTAACCCAGTGCAAGCAGAGTAAGGCCTTTGATATTGGTAAAGGATTGAGTTTTTTTTTCTTCTTAGCAGCACTTTGCACTTAGGTTCATATTTACTCCACATTTTTCTCTGAAATCTGCACACTTGCTTTCATTTTGCACATTCTCAAGTATTTTCCTTGTCTTTCTGTTCCCCTTTCACTTTAAATTGAAGCATTATAATGGAGAGAGTTGTTACTGCAAGGTTGGCAGTACCCAGGGTTGGTGCTGGCTATCCACATGGGGAAATGTTGCCCTGGGAAGTCGGGCTGATGTCCCAGGGGAGAATTTCCTGAAGCAAAGAGCCACTTCTTCCCTTAATCTGAAGTCACTTCAGATACTGAAGACACTACCTGTGACAGTATGTGCTAGCATTTCTTATTTGCTTCATGACTGTGTTTAGTGAGGTTGCTGCCATATAATCACAGATAAAGATAACATTTCTATTCCAGGGAGTCCAAAATTGCAACCCATAACTACATCTCCTGTCGCCTTTCTGTGCTGTGACTTATTTGCAGGAGAGATGTGTGATCATAAGACTGAGATTTTAGAAAATATTATCTATAGTACAGAAAGGAATCCCATATCTTTCCAAACTTTTTCACTGACATTTTTCTTCTCCTTCATTTTTTGTCTCAGAAAAAAAAGACGTGGAGTGGTATACGCTGATTTATGTTCTTTTAATGTGAGAAATATCAGCTGACTAAGTAGAATATATGGATTTTCTTTTATCCTTAACTGAGCACATAATATGTTAGCAAAATGAACATATACCATCCTCACTCAACATACTGAATTTCTCACATATTTTTCAAATAACTTCACCTTGCTTTTTCTATAGTTCTTTGAAATAACATCTTGCCTTAATTTATTTGTGAAGCTATCCATGCTTCTACAGATAAAGATGAGGAGAAAGTGAAGGAATTGAAGGAATGGATGCAAGAGTAATGTTTATGAAGCTCACTGAGATAGCTTTCAATGGAAGATGCTGTAAAAGTGCAAGGCTTTATTATTATTGTTATTATTACTTTATTATAGGTGGTTACCAGACAGATCTATGACTGGATGAATTAAACTCAAATAAAAGCAAGGGCTGATTTCAGCTATTCCTTACTTAATCCTATAAACAGTCAATTGATATCTTAATATATATTGCTGCTGCTCCTGGCCAGGAAGTCATGGGAGGAGATAAGGTATTATTGGTTTTATCTGCTCTGTGTCTTATGAAGAGGGCAAATCCAGATCCTCTTCTGTGTGGAAAAATCTTGACATTTAGCTGGGGTCCTCTCAGCTTGGAGCTTGAATTTTGTAGTGAAATTCATCAATACATGAAAATTTGAGGCAAGGGTATGGCAGAATAGAGGGATCCTAGCCTAACTCTAACTCAGCAGGGAATTTCCCTTTGTTTTCAAGTGGAATACACTTTCCAGGTGGGGAAAATGGTGTGTGGCTAAATGTGGGCCTGGTCTTCTGTGCTAAAGTGGTGGTTGATTGCTGTAGTTCTTGGAGGCAACTGTATGAAAAACAGCATGTAAGATTAACCTGCTGCTAATACAAGCAGACTGAAAACCTCAGTTGATGGGAAGTGATGGAACACTAGTAATTTCATAGTTTCTTTGATTCACCTTGGTCTCCCAGTCCACAGCATCAAAACCGTCACAAGCTATACCCCACATCTCCAACAGCAGTGAGATCGACCCCACAACTGCAGCACTGTGTTGCACCGACAGGGGGTCGGATGTGAAAGGGCTGTGAGAGCTAACAGTAGCTGCTAAGTGATATGAACACTTTCTGTAGCATGGCTTTCCCCAGGTAGCCAGAGTGCTGTCTTGCCACTTTTTATCCTCTCTAGCTAAAAACTGATAAATCTGTTCATCTGGGGACTTCCCCTTCCTTCACTTGCAGAAAACCCTCTACATTTGTAAACATCTGGAAGTGAACTGCCCCTAGATGCAGTCCTTCTACATCAGACTCATTTTTTTTCACATACTCTTACAATATATACTCTGGAGTATGGATTTACACCCACGCTGGTGAGAGCAGGATCTGGCCACAGCCCCCTCAAATGCAGAGCAAGGAATGCTTTCTCTGGTTGTTACTGACATACTGCAGCACCTCAGTGCACCAAGACTTGGCATCAACTATCCAAACAGCTGACTTTGTACCTACCTGCTCCGATCAGGCCATGGTTTTGCCTGTGGCTTGCAAGGATGGAGGGCTACATCCTCCAAGGAGAGCAGCAGTTCTCCTGCTTTTCCTTCTCTTCTTCCAGCACAACCCCAAAGTCCTGCATGCTCCTCTGCCCTTGATGGGAGGTGCAGGTTTTCGTGGAGGTGACGAGGGACATTTGTTCCTTTCTTTGTGGTTTGGCCAGTGGAGTTTATGAGGTCTGGAGGAACCAAAGACTGTAGGGAAGAGGCTGAGCTTGCATCTGTGTTTCACAGGAGTCACTCCAGCTGAGCTAACCAAATTTTATTTTCTTGCAGAATTCGGCAGCTGAATGGGTGGACTTCTATGAGTTAGAATTGAAATTAGGGATAGAGGTCAGTAGGTGTAGTCTGAAATGTCATATGCCTGTCCACGAGTAAGTTGTAATAGATCAGAACGCTGTCCTCTTTCCAAGTCCTCTCTGCTTCATTTTCATTTTGGGTTGTATAAAAGTATCCATACCCTAATGTATTTTCACATCCCTTTCAAGATGAACCGATTTGAATCAAACCATTGCAAGAATAAAAACCCAACCAGGAGCAATACAAAAAAAATAAAAAAGAAAAATAAAAAAAAGAAAAAGATTCCCACTCCCCATCTCCAAAGCATTATCTGTTGCCATGAACTAAAAACCAGCCATGAACTAAAAACCAGCAGATTCACTTGATTTCATTTTTAGTAATAACAACAACAGAAATTTGCATCTGGGCTGACAATGTGTATAGTGAGTGTTAGCCCAGTGTGATTTGAAATTGGCAAATTACAGCAACCCTCTGGAAAACCGGGATTTACAAGGGAAATGCTGACAAACACTTAAATACAGCGGCACTCCATAGTATATAACACATAAAACAGTGAAATGGAACATAAGTCTCTCCTAATTATTGAAAATATTTTGGGGCTGCCTTGTGCTAAAACACTCATTTTGATCTTGCGTTTCACATCATTCTTTTGCCCTCTCAAAGCAAATTTTATTCTAAGCCACCTATCTCTTAAAAATGCTGCTGATCACAGTCAGAAAAGCAGCATACTGCATGTGTCTGTTGGAAGGCTAGGTATAATAAGAAGGGTTTCAAGGCTGTGTGGACTTGCATGACACCATATTATTGCATGAGCAAAAAAACAATACTGAATGGTAATAACCATTTGTCAGAGGCAGTACTGAGGATTATATTATAACCGTCTGTGTGTGTATGTGTTTGTGTGTATCCTGCATAATGCAAGGAGACACCTTCCAATTTCCAAACACCTGATAATGTTAAAGTTTATTTTATCACAGCCAAGGTTATATTTTCTTTCAACTTCATACTGACCCTAGGAAGAAGAGGAATAATGGATCGGGAACCTATTATAGCTATTCTGTGTTAAACAGCCAAGTAAAGGGCAAATATAGTTCTGTAGAGGAATCAATCACTGAATCCATCAGTGAGAATGACCCTCCTGGCCCCCACCTTCTTCCCCGTGCCTAAGAATTTGCCATATTCAATCTTTAGGCTCTGAACCCAAATGCCCTTTGAAAGTGAATTTATGATCACTTCATCACACTGTCTATTAGCTCACTTCCTAACAAATAGGATTGAGAAATATATGGCAGGAACTGCAACGGCACATTTCCAACTAATGGTTAAAATGTCAGGGTGATAATGTACAAGTGCGTCTGCCCTCAAACACAAAATCAAATGCGGCTTTACAAGGGCTGTCGCCATTCCACTTTAGCTAAAGACTTGCAAGCTTCCTTCTTCCCCTTTGCAGGGCTGCAGTTTGGAAGCTGCTGCATCTCATCAAGGCTCGGCTTGCCAGTGCTGTACTGTACTTCATTAGGCAGCTCTATTTAATGGTTTCAACAAAAGCCATCATTTTAGCCCAACTGCCTTGACTAAATTAAAATTTCCAATCTCTGTTTTAGTGTTCTGCAACTGATGTATACATAAGCAAAACTGGTCAACATCTGCCAGGGGGTTGGCCAAAAGTTCTGTAAAGATGTACTTCACATTTCTGAAGCATGTGCAAAGTAACAACGTACTTATCCTCCTGAGGGCTCTCATGATTTTACTTCACCATTTGTTCAGACACACTTTAGCAGCATATAAGCCATACAGTTGATTCTCCCCTTGGTTGCAGTTTTATCTGTAGTGTCATTTTGAGTAATTGGGGTATGGTAGCTGATCAACTTTCAGGTTTCTCATTGGCAGAAAGGGACTGTATTGGCACCAAGAAAGAATATGATGGGTCCTCTCGGTGCCTGAGCAAGTGTCCCTCTTTTGCACTTGGCTACCCAAGGCCATTAGAAAATAAGCTTAATAAAGCAACTCAGTGTATACATCTTAACTATTCCCAGCCAAGGGGATGCAGCTATAGAAGAAATATTTTAAACCAATATGAAAGATGGTAAATGTACATATTTAGTCAGTGATCTGTGAAAGTTTTTGAATTAGTTTTTAAAGCTTTGTTAAGACCAGAATGCACAGATGTTGAAAACAAGTTCAGATGTAGCGACAGATGGTATTTGATTATGAAGCAGACTGTTCATATAATACAAAGATGCTGCTTCTGCCATACACAAGTAACTGCAGAGAGTGCAGTAGAAATTTTGGAAGGCAGAACAGTTCAAGAGGTTCTTTGTGCGGCAATAACTTTCACGTTTTTCCAGCAGTGCTTAGAATTGGGATAATTTTCTTTCTTGTGCCGGCAACCCCCTTGCTGCCCCCCAGCCCACCCCTTTTCTGCCCTGCTGTATGGCTGCCTTGCACTTTTTGATTCTCTTTTCAGGTCATTTGAAATCAGATTAAGGAAAAATACACTTCATTTCTATTTACGGAAGAACTAAGTTCCCTAGGGTTAATAATAACTGTAATTATTATTAGATATTACTGATATTATACGTTAAAAAATACACACATGCACATTAAAAAAAAAAAAAAAAAAAAAAAGAAGTGCTGCATTTTGGATAAATCCTGCATTTTGCTGGTGACATAACGGTATGCCCATAACCACAGGGCAGTTGTTGAAGTCTTTCGCTGGGGTGGATGAACGTGGCTGTTCGCTGTGGCTCCTTCCTCCAAAGACACCAGAGCGGTGCTGACATTTGGGAGCACCAGCGGTTTGCTCTCCCGAGCTTGGGGTATGAGCCCTGGGGTGTTCCCAGTGGGGTGCCTGGGCCAGGTACACGTTTCTCCCCGCCTCTGGGAACGTTTTTCTGGCCACAGTGGGGCTGGCAGCAGGGCTCTGGGCACAGACAGCTGCCCCCGGGAGCAGCAGCTGGGGCCGGCGAGGGGCTGCCCGGCACTCTGGAAATTTCTGCGCTCGGACCCAGCCAACGGGAGCATGGGATCCTCGGGCAGAGGAGCTGCGGGCAGGCTTTTCCCCTTTGTCCGCCGTTCCCCCCGGGTTCTGCAAAAGCAAGTGACTGGGTAAACAGTGCTTTCAAACACTGGCCGCTCGCAAAAGGATGCCAAGAAGCAGCGTCTGCTCGGAAATAAAACGGGCAGCGCACGGCTTGCGCAAGTCAAGGGGGGCTCCCGCAAAAGCCCGTGCTCGGGCTGTTAACGAGTAACGGCGCCGTTAATGAGTAACGCAGGGCTGGCAGCGGCCCCGTGGCCGTGTGCGGGGTCCCGGGGAAGGGGCCCCAAAAGCTGCCACCACCCGCAAGGTGGGGACGGGCCCTCAAGGCGCTCCTGCATCATGACAGCGGGGGTGCTCCCTCCTTGGCACCTCGGGAGCAACTCGGCCTCCTGGCACCCCAAAATGTGCCACGGCCGAGGCAGGCACAGCCACAGCGCTCCCTGGGGCACGTGTGGTTCTGAGGTTTACTGAGAAATGATAAAAATAAAAAAATAATATTTTAAAATACCTCCACCTCCATGAAATCTGGGCTCAGGGTTTGAACCAGAGGTTCGTCTCTTCTTTTTCAAGCTCCGACCGAATTATTGAGCGATTCCCCTTGGTTCTACATGTGCTGGCATGAATTATCCTTGAGTGCTGCATATTAGGGCTGTTTTGTACTAAAAGGTGTTAAACACTTGTAATAAATATTTTTCCTTATTTCCCCTAGGACACAGTTCCATCTCTGGTTGGTGAAGCATAAAAAAGAGCTGTCATGCCCAGTTTTAATAGGCAATAGGATTTCAAGCCCCAAGAGTTGTTTCACAGTCTGGCAGTGGCCATAATGAAACTGGCCACTGTTGCCACAAGACTTTTTCCTCTCCTGCGTTCTCCCTTGCTACCTCCCACAGCTGCCTGACTGGCAGGTCTCTTGCAAACTGCAAACATATTTACATTGGAGCTGTTAGCCTTTCTTTAGCTATCTGTGTCATCTTTCCTCTTTTCTTTTTTTTTCTTTTTTTTTTTCCCCCTAGCTAGGAAACTCAACCTTAAGTCTAGTTTTAAAGGATAAAATTAAACTCTGCATGCAATTAACTGCCTTCGCCTCCAACAGCAGTTCATTTTCATGTGTTTTGTTGGGAAGCAAATAGCTTGTTTGTTTGTTTGCTTTTTTCACAGTGACTCCCAAATAAATGGGAAAGTACCACTATTCACTTGCTTAGGATTTATTCATGGAAATGCAATCGCATTCTCCCAGGCTCTGGGCAGCATGAGGTAGGGGTGGGGGGGTCCCTGCATCGGACCTGGTGCATCTCTGCTTTCTGGCTCAGGAAAGCAACAGAGTAGCCTAAGCCAACAAGAATTCATTTGGATGGCTAAAATAAAATAAAATAAAATAAAATAAAATAAACCTTTCTCCTCTTGTTGAGATCACAAGTGCTAGTGATAGTAGTACACAAAAAATTGCAGTGTAACGGTGATGGATTTTCTGCACTCCAGATCAGTCAGGCTTTAACAGGAGTCTTCTCAACCCTCCCTTTCCCCCACGTTATGGGAGCACCAAGACGACAAGCATGCCTTGCAATGAGCCCAGAGGGTTGGGCACTAGGAGCCAGCAGGGAAGCACTCCCCCTGTGTTATCTACCAGCGCTGCCACCACCACGGGAGCCTCCATCCTCACTGAACAATGAGCTTCAGTGAGGATTTCATTTGTCTTCCGTATTGTGTTCTTAAAATAAACCCAGCGCCATGTTTTAAAACTGAATCCGATCGCTCTGTGTGGGGAATGCTGTAACCCGTGGCAGTGACGGGTGTGCGTGCCAACGTTTCCTAAATGCAGTCGTCTGCTGCAACTCACCAGTCAGTCCCCTTTCCCTCCTAACAAAGAGGGAAGACTGGATCAGAAGGGATCATCTCCATAGAAATTGTGTTGGCACAACCTAGACTGGGCATAAATAAGGGTACCGACCAAGAAAATGAGAGCAATTAACTCTTTCATGCTCCCAGCCCACAAAGCACAGTTCTCCTTGTTCAGCCTCAGTAATTCCATATGTGAAGGACCCTGGTTCCTCATGGTGATCCCCATGGCAAGAAAAAAAAAACAAAAACAAACAAACAAACAAACTGCCTTAGTCAGAGCTGATTCCCGTCTCTCTAAGGATTTTAAAGCTAGAAAGTACTATCTTCCTTATTGTAAAAATTCCAGGTATTGGGGGAACTGAGGATTTCCAAGCACAGATGGCCAGATCTGCAGAATTTGGATCCTGTCAGGGTGCTTGAAGCCTGGGAAAGTTGATTTGGCCCTTTGCAGTGACAGGGACTCCTTGCCAAGTTCCAGTCTAGCTCTGAACTCCTGCAGTATTCTGAGATGCCAGCAGCCAGGATTTCTTACTTAGAGCTCTGTGTGTTTTCAACTGCAGGATAAAATGGCAAACAATGTCTTGTATATCATAGAGCAAGGATATTTGAGAGGAAAAAATGATGGGTGAGCAAGCAAGTACCCATGCAGCTCTTGTTCTTGGATCCATTACTTGGGTAACCAAGGGCCTTGGGTACCTTGATCTCCCTGTCTTTCATCTAGTTAACTCTTGCTAGCTAGCACAAAGATGTGCCATTCCACATAATGCATAGATGCCCTATAAGCTTTTGCAAGGAGAAGGTGAAGCAGATGCCCAGTTTTGGTCTCCTCACACACTTTTGCTTCCCTCCTACAAGGGAAGCTTCTCCATGGTCTCTCAGCAGCTCACTCCTGGAATGCCCACACCCACTCCAAACCAAGGCTGGGAGAAGATCTCATGGCTGGAGGTTTTGGGAATGAGTGAGTCAGAGATCTTGATTTTCCCCTCGCTTCAAACATTTCAGCCTATCCCGGTCGCCATGCCATAGTCTCAGCAACCTCCTGAACACACAGACAATTATTAAGTGCATGGGGCAAACTGTTCTTCAAGAAATGACCTGAATGTCAAGTATTTTGAACTGAAAATGCTTCTAGTATGCTGGTTTGGTAATGCTGATAGATGTAAACTAGGAAAAGCAATTTGTCTGCAGTAAAATCTGAAATCTTACTTGTAAACGACCATCAGTTACACAAGTGCAACTTCATGACCTCCTCTAAACCTGCTGTTGATGTGATCCAGCGAATGCTTCTTCAATTGCATAAAAAAGCACAAAGTTTTAAGTGCTGTTGCAGAGATGAAGCATTTATTTGGTCATTACAGTGTAGCTAACACTGCAGTCATGCCCTAGCTAAGCTCTACAGTGTCTTGAGGCTGAATCCATGAAGATTTTGAAAGTAAGTGACCTCAGATGAAAATATATTTTTAACACACTCCTCCTTTAAAACTGGAAAATTCTTTCTCAATTTTGTGATCCAAATAAACTACCATCTTACTGCCATCTGCACCAGTTCTAAGCCAAAAGGATACAGTTCATCTCTGAGACAGATAATGTAATTTGGTGGTTCAGTCAACCTCAAGAGTTTCAAGATAAAAGAACCAGCAGGAATAGGAGAGGACTAGAGAAAAACGATGAAAAAATGAGACTTGCATTTTGAGGAAAGGTGTAAGAACAGATTAGTTATGTATGGTACTAATGATTATAGAGCTTGAAAAGGAAACGATCCAAGAAAGAGGGATAGATTGTAATAAAAAGAATAGAGAATGAGATCTAGGTGCTACTATAAACGAGGGCAAATTGATAAAAGGAGCAAACATAAACCACATCAAGCCAAGCATTACTCCGCCTCCACCTGACTGGTGGAACTACTTGGTGCAGAACACCAGCAACGCAGCTACACTCATGTAAGGATTAAACAGACAGAGATAAGAACTTCCCAGCTCAAAGTGTCTACATTCAATCCAAAGGGCTGTCTGTGCCTCAGCCGTAGCACATCTCTTGCAGGGAGGTATTCCTTGTCTGATAGACTCTTGCAAAATAGCACTCATTATCTTAACCAGTGCTGGAGGTAGGACACCGGATGGGATAAATCATTAGATCCATTTTGCAAGAGGACTGGCAGTTCCATTAATAAATAATTCAAACGAAGGGGAAAGGAAAAATTTTGGAGGAGTACAGTTTTAGGTACAGCCTGGCCACGGCAGTAATTCCTCTTTTGGTATGGAGCAGCACTGACTTTCAGAAAGAAATATAAACAATGGCAATGAGCTTGTAATTTATATTTTATTTTGCACAAGCTTGCATATATACTGCACATACATTCAGTTTAGAGAAGATGGAAGGCACACAAGGCAATTGAACTACTGTATCCTTTAAGTGGTACAAAGCAAAAAGGTAAAAGTCTGGAGAGTATACAAAAGCTTTAAACACACAAAATAAAATCCACCCCCCCAAACATTTTTCCTGTGTTTATCTTAAATTTAGTAGCTGCCAAGCTAGAATTGTAACTTTTTTTTTTTTTCAATCAATTGTCTACTGCACCTTTTTTTTTCAAACGGACAGGGGAGTCTTATTGTTTTATCTTGTCATCAATTAATATTACAGTACATCCTTGGTAATACAAAATTGTACACCTTCATCAAATAAATTAGGATAAATTAAACCAATAAATTATGCAAAGTCTTCAGAACAATAGACAACAACAAAAAAAATCCACAGTTGAAATTGCCTCTAGCTAAAAAATAAAATAAAAAAAAAATCAAAAATTGACTTTATCAGTTCAGTTATTGTACTATCTTCAAATTAAAGGGTCTTTATTACAAAAAAGAGCTTAATAATGCTATTTACAACATATTGCTAAATAATATAAAGGCAGTGTTTTGTCACTTCTGTAACTATATACATATGAGTAATGGCTGGGACAATATCAGTTTAGACCTTAACCTTTGACTCTTCTGGGCAGCATTAAAACCAACCTAAAGAGGCTTTTCTTCCTCCTTTTTAAGTTTCTGACTCTTACGCGTCGCGCGGTAATGAGCGGTGATTGTGTTGGTCTAATATTTCACTGCAGTGGTATAATTAACACGGAAAGGATGGATTTTAGAGAGAAAATGTCAGCTCGCCGTTTCTCCTAGATTTGTTTCTACGTGTCCCAGTATATTTGTGCATTTGGAAGGTGGCTGCTTTGGGAGAGAGGTGACTGTGGCTCAGATGAAAAGACTAAACAAAGTCATAGTGCCACCACCTTTCATACACTAAAAAGGATATTCCTAAGAAGATACAAAGGTTAAATACCAGTTTTCATCCCAGCTCTAAATATGAGCATTTTTAGCTTCAGTTTATAGATGGTTTACAACCAACAGTTCTACAGAAAACGAAATTGCATTTCCTTCAACAGAACATTTAAGTGCAATACAGTAACTGCTTACTCATATAAACCAGTTACATTCCTTAAGGGGAGCTTTTTGAAAACAATGCGTATTGGAATTTTCAAACACATAGTTGGTACCAGAAGGAAACATTTGCACTATCAACACCAATGATTACTATATAATACACATGGCAAATATAGTTTTTGCTTTCACTTCTCATGTACAGTGCTCATTTTGGGGGTTTTGTAAACCACTTTCCATTTTTTTTTTTTATATATATATATATCTTTCTGTATATATATATACGTATAATCTTTCAATGCTGCTGGTGAAAATCCTATCTTTAAAGCCACAAAATCTTCACCTTTATTTCTTAATCAATATTAACCTGTGGAAAAAAAAACATTTTTCTATTAACTGACTTCCTATACATAGAAAAAAATTCTGCCATTTTACAGAAACCGTATTACCCATTCCCTTGACATCTGATGAAAGACTTAACTGTTAAAAGTAGAGAGCTGGATTTTCAAGAATGCTTTCAACTATCTATACAGTTACTGTAGTGTTCCTTATAAATTCAACAGATGTTTTCAGAATGTAGTTATTAAAATCTTATGTCTTTACGCAAGAACAGCCTTAAGGTTGAATATTTACATTGCTTTATAAAAGTTCCCCTCGGTTTTCAATGTTCACCCACATACCTGGTACAGTAACAAAGATTCTGCAAACTTAAAACACTTTAATTAAATAATACTCAGAGGCACAAAGCAAACCTCAGGAATACATGGGTGAACACCTTCTTAAATAATTACTACATTCTAACATCTTCCACGTGTTTACCATTAAATGTGAAACGTTCCCATTAAACAACCAGAGATACAGTAAGAATTAAATGTTTTGTAGTTTCAAATAGAACATTCTTTTCACAAAACATAACAAATGTCTAAAATAGGTTCTTAATCTAGATAGGAAAAAGGTAAGCTTTTCACTTCATACGCATATTTTGTGTGTGTGTCTGTGTTTCAGTGTATATATACATACGTGCACACGCACCCTGGCTGCATGTGACTACATATGTATATGTATCTGCACATATGTCACGTATGAAATATTGCTTCTATACTACTTTTCATCAGGCTAAGAAAACACAAGATTTGCACCACAGTTACAAAAAATTGGCTTCTACAAGAATTTTCAAAACTTGAATGCTGCTCAAACAATTGAGAAAAAATAATTTGCGTTATCAAACTGTTCTAAAAATTCTCTTCTTCAAAAACGTATTCTCCTGCTTTGTTTTTTTTTTTGTGTTTTTTTTTTTTTTTTTAATTTTTAAAAAGACACAAAATATGCATAGCTATCAACAGTATGTCAAACAGCCGGAAAAAAATAAAATAAAATAGTGTTTATTGCAGCTGTAGTAATTGAAAAATAAAGTTTAAAAGATGAAAACTGTAAGCCACAGAAGGCACAAGAACAATTGTACTTGTGGGGGAAAAACTGGTATTTTGAAGGATTCTTTTATCCTTCCGCTGGTGCATTTAAGGTCTAGGCACAGACTATAACCTCAAGTTTATATGCAGAAATAAATCTGAATTAGCAGTAAATGAACGGCAACATGGGATTTCTACATGGAATTTGAAATTCTTTCCCTGTGTAAACGTTTCATTACAATAAAAATAGCCTCCTGCCTTTTAGCCATTATTAGGGAAATAATATCGAGATCACTTGAAAGAAAACAACCCTATTTTCTACTTACAATTTAGTAGGAGCTATGCCGTGTTTTTAGGTGGATTGGGAGGCACAAAGGCAATATGGCTATAAAATACAGAAGAATCACATGACGGAAATTATCAAATCATCCTGTATTCCTTTTTCAGACCAAGGAGGTTTTATTGTTCTTTTAAGGTGAAATTTCTACTCTTAATTCCTATGCCTCATTTACTATTGAGATTATGCTACTTATAAATAAATAAATAAATGCAACAACATCAAGTGTTGAGTACACAATTTCACTTATTTAGATTATGTGAATCACATTGCAGCCAAATAATAATAATAATAATAATATCATATTAATAATAATAATAATAAACATAGTAAAAGTAATGGTAAAATCACAGATTAAGATGGTAGCTAGTAGTATGTCCACATATTATGACTACAGTATGGCTTTGCTTTCTTATGTCCAAGGTGACAATGCAGTGTTATGTTTTGTATCTGATGGTATGCCAATGATGAACTTGCTGTGTTAAAACTTGAGCATTTTATGCCACTTCTTCCCATAAATTAAAAAAAAAAAAAGAAAAACAAACAGAAACAGAAGTGCATGAACACAATTTTCATCCTTTCTTTCTCAGAATTAACTGGAGTTACATCATTATGAAGTGTAATGTTTACCAAATCATGCATAAGAATAAAAGAAAAAATAAAAAAATAAAAAAGGAAAAGAAGGAAAATAAAAAAGGAAAAGAAGGAAAACAAAACAAAACAGAAGAAAAGCAAGAAAAAGACACATCCTGTCTACCTGTGAGGATACGTACAATGTTAGGTGCTCTTAGGGAGTCTAAGATCAAGATTTGTTTAGCTTTTAATGCATAGTGAAAATGTTGGCACTTCATCCCATGCTATTGTCTGCATTGCCTATACTCCACAGATACTGCCAGTGCTTGAAAATAATGACAGGGAATCATAGGATTGTGCTGTTTAATTTGAAGTCAGCAGGTTTTTAAGGCTTTCTGCTGACAATAATTGCTTTCATACATTTCTGTCCATCAGCAGTATTTGTAAATGAAGTGAAATTGCAATGATCAGGTCAGCTCTTTAGTCACATGGGTAAACTTTCACTCTCCAAAGTCAAAATGTAATTTTAAAATAAAGAAACAAGATATCAATATCCTCGAGGGTCTAAATGCAATCCTCAGCTAATTAGGAACTTCCTCTAGATTCAGACTGAAATGTGCAGGGGAAAACACTATTGACGATAACAATAAATTCTTACTGCATCTGTACAAAAGACGACAGAGAAAATGACAAATACAGAGTGCTATAGCATATTCAACCTTCCCCCAAACTTTTGGAGACAATACCTTTCTGAAAACGTGAGACAAAGAGAGCCATTGAAGAAAGCACAAGAACTAGCAGCTAGCTTTCTTTCCGTGTGCTGACATTTCGTGGTACAGCATTCAGGTGAATCCAGACCCGTCGTGGACTTTACACTGTAGCTCAGATTTTGGTCAAAACTACCTCCAGCTTCTGAGGATGTGCAGCACATTGCTCAAATAGTTTGTTGTTTTTTTTTTTAAAGCTGCACGTAGGAGTAATTTAAAAATCCAGTTTGGCTATCTGAACCCTGCATAGCCAGGAGGACACTGCAATTTTTATATATGCTTGATTAGATTTTTATGAAATTGTGATTTTCATTCTCCTGATTAGGAAAACGCTAATTATATTTTCAGCTACAAACAAGTCTTATTTTTTTTCCTTTGCCTCAGCACTGTGAGGTGAAGATGCTTTCTTCAACTATATATAAGATCATTCAAAAAGTGCTTTTCAGGACAGATGTCAAATACAGACAGAAAACTGTGTATGTTGGAAAGGGGATTTCTAGGAGCAGAAAGCACTGAGAGGAAAAAATCAGGGACCGATGCCACTTAACGTAAGACCAAGGTGTGGCAATTCAGTACTCTGCAGGTTTCATTTTTACTCTATGGAGAGTGAAATGCTTCCGTTTTAACAAGCTGACCATATTCTACAATTCGTGTGGTTGATACAACATTGTGCATGAATTACTGGCCTCAACCTGCACGAGTGGTATTTGATTTGTGCAAACGTCCCTTGCTGCAATTTAGAAAAACAACAACCTGGCATGTCGATTACTGGCGCAGGGTATTTATTGTTTCTGTAAGGGAAGGCATGAAGAATAGGGTTTGCTTTTTTGATATCACTTCTTGGAGTGAGTACCAAAAATAGATGTTGTAGCTTTTCGAAGTATGAAAGAAAATCTAGTTATTGGTTAAAAAGTACATAAAATAAAATAAAAAAAAAAAGCTCCAAGCTTATGAAGTGACTCCACAGAGTTCAGACCTTTAGCAGTATAAACATAATATAAACTTCATTGTCTGTAGTATTGTGCCATGACATTAGTCTCACTAAGACAAAATGCCACTTTGCAGCAAGCAATAAATCTGACAAAGCATTTTTAAACATAATGCCCTAACTTGCTAAGACAGGCTTTTACACGCTTCCAAACTCTTCTCCCTGAAAATTAACTCAATTTATTCTCCAAATGTTAAGGGTCTCGGGCAAAAGTAAACCAAAGGCTGAAGTAAAATAACCATCCCCTTGGAACCGAACGAAAACCCAAAGATATACCCAGGAGGGATCACAGTATAATTTCATATACATATATATGTATGCGATACACATATATATGAAATTAAAATAGAGACACACATGACTTGGGCATCAGAAGGGGACTGCTACTTTCATACATTCATAAATAGCTGCTGAACTCTCTACTCATGAAGAAGCTCTTGTAGGCAGTTGGGGGATTTGAAAATCTCAGGGACCTCACTGTCCAGCTTACAGATGACCTTGTATATGGCCTTCTTCCAGGAAGGATCAACATCTTTGCCTGCGATAATGGCATTGAAAAACTCCCGTAACGTGATCTGAGCCACTTCCAGGAATCTCTCTGGAACCTGCTGATACAAGGAGACAATGGCATTAATACAGTTTTCAATTTCAAGTCTCTGGTTCTTCAAAGGAAACTGAGCTAAGTTCTTTCTTTCAGAAAGGGGCTTACATAGCACCTGCATTTTCTAAATGTGGCAGCCTTCTATTCTCTTATGCAAAGCTGTTATATATAGTACTATAGCAATAACTTTTATAACATGTGTTAGAGATCTTTGTAAAGTCTACTGACAGAATGTAGGTAACGAAATGTTACTGTCTGAGTTTGGAGAGTGGGGGATTTATAAGATATAATTAGCAGGAGGGGAAACAAACACAATGGTCTTTAAGGAGAGAAATCCCTGCTTGATATTTTACCCGTGCATTTATGACTATGTTCTCTATGTCGGGACTAATACAAAAGTTATGCACATCAAGAAAGCTGCCTGTACCTCCATGCTTAGCTTTGGTCACAGCCAGTGCTGAAAGCTACCGAGGAAATAGGATATCTCTGAATGTTGTTCAGAGTTGAAAAACAAGCAAGCAAGCCTTCAGTGAACATCTTGGTTTTGTGGCTCCTGTGCAAGAGACTCTTGTAAGATGACTTTATTGGGAACCATAATGGGTTTCTCTTCTTTTCTGAAAGACTACGAATAAAATCCCAACCCCTTCAATGGGCACATTGTGCTCCAAGTGATGATTCACTTTTTCACTAAGGAGCTGCTTCTCTCCTTGTAAATACAAAGATGTGTTCATCATAGATTAGTCATAAGGAGAGAAATTCGGTGTGTCAAACTCATCTGGGCTTTCTGAACATTGCTGTCACCTCACAGGTGAGCCAACAGGGACACGCCATTCTCAGTGAGTGAATGTTAAAAAACAGCTCCAAACTTTAGTAATGTATTCTACACAGTTGTTTCAGCTGTCAGCACCACCTTCTTACTCCCTTACTTCAGTGATTTGAAAGCAAACACTTCAACAAACAGCAGGTCAGTTGCAATGTTGAAGTCATCTCCACAAAGGTATTATTTTCCATTTTTATAATGGAAATATGGCTTCACAGCACTAGGACTGCTAATGCACAGCCGGCCACTGGCCAGCAGGCTTATAATAGCAAGTACTCCCTCAGTGCTATTATTTGCCCACTCCGACACACCTGGCAAGAGCAATTCTCTGACCTGCAGTAGGATCCACACAAACTGTCCCTGTGGCCAACGTAGAGCTGAGCAGCTCTCACTCATTTACTGAATGTGTGTCACACTGTCAGATCAGTGCCTGCACCTCACCTCTATTTCAGATTTTTGTTCTTCTGCCTTTCAAAGCCACTTCTAGAAAACTTATCTGGAAAACTGCACATTTAATCTGATCCTATACAGCTCTGGAGCCTAAGTCACCTGTCACGGCTGGGGAAATACTAGCCCTTTGCTAGCCACGTTTTGCTAGCAGAGAAGCATGAGATCAGCTCCCCTTGAAATCAGCTGACAAAGGCTGTTTCCAGAAGCCCTGATGCCTCTGGAAGCTCCCTGTGGACCTCCAAGAGCAAAACCTGGCCCCACGTGCTCTTCTCTGTTCCCAAAGACAGGCTGCCTTCCATGGAAAATTTTCCCTCAACAGGCTACACAGAAAGAAATGCTTGTACAGACATTCATTGCAACAGTAACTATGAGAGAAGAAGATATCTATTACCTTTCACTTACTGCAGCTTACAGAAACAATGCATAACCTCTCTGCTGTTTGCATGCTTGTGAATGCATCCATGAAAGACACCCCACTTGTCTTGTTCTTGCATTGCTATAAGAAATGATGCACTTTTCTGTTCACACAACTCCAACAAGTGCTCCCATGATGTTCTCAATGCTTGGTTTACTTAAAGCCAACCAAGGCAAGGAGTCATTGATACACGATACTAGACAGAAAGAAATACAGCAGATAACCACCTTTTGGATGTATACATGGATGCCAACTCATGAGATTTTCCCCTTGTGCTTTGGAAGAAGAGTTCACAACTTTTAATTCTCACTCCAGAGGACCAATGTCAAGAAGATTTCTTTCTTTCCTTCCATGTCACTAGAGATAGGATGGTGACAATAACAGCTAAGTGAGCGGAAGTCTTATGTCTTCCCACCTGGTTAC
>JAOWBP010001760.1:17312321-17327321 GCA_028571105.1 Tragopan temminckii
TTTGAAAACTATGTGGCCTTCAAACAGTCTGCTTGTTCCTACCACAAAGCTGGATAAACATACTTTAAAAATGATAAGATTGGGTCAGGATTGATTTTACTTTCAAATTTTATATAAAGTAGAATTCTTGGTGAATGTTTGTTTGGATTTTTTTGATCCTAATTATGAGCACAAATAAACAAGTGCAGCATAGACAGCTCAAGATGTCAGGCTGCCAGGAGAGGTTAAATTAACCGGGACTTTGCAGGACTTCATGGATTTAAAAAATCTTTATTCATGTTGACCTGGTGGGCAACAAGTCGTCTTGCCAACTAGGAAAGCCAAAATCTCTAGTGGACTTGGGATCAGAGGTCTTCAGCTGGTGAAGGCTGCTCACGTTGCAGAGAGCAAGGTCACGGTGATGGGAGGTAAACAGGACAGAGGTGTGAGTGGGAGGCCAGACCATGCTTCTGGCCCGGTGATCTGGATGTAGCAGGAGTGAGGGGCTCTGCTGGGAACCTCCTAACCCAAGAATGAGGAGTAAATAACCTCTATTACAGCCAGTGACGGAGAACCTCTCTGGGATAAGGAGAGCAGCCTCACTATGTATAGCTCTAGGTCAAACAGCTTATGCAGCAATCCAGAACAGCGTACGTACAGCAACAGCAGATGATTCAGGGGAAATATTTTTGCTGAGAACACAAAGTATAAACTAGATGTTCAGAAGTACCCCAAAGTTGGAATACTCTGACCTCAGCTGATGATGGAAATGAGATCCAGTGTAAAAGATGAGTTTGGGGGGCATGACATAACCTTCTCAAAGAAGGCACTTGAGAAAGTCTACATACATCGCCCATACATCGCCTTGAGCCTCTTACACGAGGAAGATTTAAGCTTGTAGGCTTTTGGGGCAAGCTGTCCCCTAAACATGTGGAAACCTTTGGGGGGCAAGCTCTTCCCAGATTCTCCATCCTGTAAGAGATGAGTTCTTGGGGCAAGTCAGAAGTAACACAGTAAGGCATCTTACTAAAGGAAGCCACCTTCTCTGTAGGGTTGCAGGGTGGCTGGTAACACCGGGAACCACCCCCTTCCTGAGGTGCATCCCAGTGAGCTGGTGAACTCCCCCTTATTGAAGAGCTAGAAGAAGCTCTTCCTTCTCCCCTGTCTACTCACACATTCACTGATTTCTCTGCAGATTGGGCATTCACACAATCTGCAGCTGCAGGCACTCGTGTGCCATGGTTTCCAGGATATCCCTGCCCAGAGCTTCCCTGTTTTCCTGTGCTTTCAGGGGCAATGTATCTCATGGGAGCCCCAGCTCCTTGCACCTTTGCCCAACCCTTCACCTCCCATCACACACATGGTGAGCTGCTGCGTGGAACCATCTCAGTGCCGCAAGTTGGTGTGGCAGCATATCAAGCAGGAGGCTTTGGCTTCCACACAGAATTTGGAGGCAGGTTTTGGAGTAAGTTGCTACACTTTTTGGCGTGAAAGCCATGGCAGCATATGGCCCAATGTTCTCAGTTTAAGTCTGACACTTAACATTATTTAACAGTTTCTGTGTTAGGTGCTTTATAAGGTAAAGGAAATTAACAATTTTCGGCTAATTAGATCACTCAATTGGCTGAACATCCTGGACACCTCTTAGAAAAAAATAGGTTGGCTCAGCCGGCGGAAAGGCTAATGCCTCTTCCATTATCACTTATGAGGAGAGGGAAATAGTTGGAAAGGATGTTTTTATTTTAAAAAAACAAGTGAAAAATATTTCAACTATTGGACACTTCAGTAAACACACTTTGCACTCTACCAAAACGTTTATAGGGAGCAGATGCCAGTTTGCCCACTGCTACATGTACCCTGATCCCTTGACTACAACAGCAGCCCTCTGGTACCACCATGTTTGGTGCCTTCAGGCTTCCTCACACAGCTCTTACTGTGTGAATTGTTAAGAAACAGATTTTTTTGGAGAGAGAAAAATATGGACCAGGAATTGGGTGCCTGCTCAACATAGTTGCCAGCCTCAGTGCCACAGGACGGTGAGCCCATGCTGTGGGACAGCAGCGACACTGCAGCGCTGAGCGTGGTGTGCAGGAAAAGTGTTAGCCTGAGCTCGGCTCAGAACAGAAAAATTAGGAAAGAGATAAAAGTTTCTTATTGCATTTACTGTTGCGCTGGATTTTTTTCACTCTGTGAAAAGCTGGAAAACACGTGGCCCTCAAATGATTTAAGAATGCATTTTGAAAGTGCTTGCTTGAAACAAAGCTGAGATGCCTTATCCTTCATGTGAGGTTTGGGGCACTACTAATCTACCACTGGCTCACTGTTATCTCCTCTGCCACGCTCACAAAAAGGAGGGAGAATGGGCATTGACAGTGGGGCTGCTGAGATGTCTGATAATATCAGGGAAGTGAAAGTGGTAGTGCAGTGAAAATGGATACTATGTGATACATTAGATTTAATCACTTGCATTTCAATTAAGCTTTTCCGCAAATAAAGAATGGGAAATACACTGCAGGCTCCGTGTACAGCAGGAGGCAGGTTGCTCAAGTTCCCCATCCCCTGCCTGGACCCCTGTCCCATCTCACAGGGCACAGAAGGCATCTTGCCCCACAGGGTCTCTGTGGGCACTGCTGTGCCCGTGGCTCAGGCAACAAACCTATCCATCACAGAACGTTGCAGTCTGCAAACACCATAGCCTCACAGCACCAGTTTTTAAGCACAAAACTTGGTAACCAGACCTGAGAAGGCTGACATGACAGACTTTCCATTTTATGATTTATTTAGATTTCTTGGACCTTGCAGTTCAGTTCTCCCCTTTCCCCAAACTCAAAAATCATTGATAGTATTTAGCTGGAGAGATGATTATCAAGTCTCCTTTTCTGCCTTACTGATAAATTAGAACTGCATGAGATGTAGAAGCTCCTAATGGAAACTCTGATTGCCCTTAACGTACTGCATTGCCAATGGCACTGCTGCAGAATGGAAAAATCACTAAGGCTCCTCTGGCTTGTGATAGTTGGGGGTTTATTATATGTTGGAGAATGGAAGGAAGGATCACAGAAAGTTCACACCCAAGAAGGTGTCTCATTCTAAATGTGAAGGAGAAATAAAACTCATACGCCCAATAGTCTGACTGTAACTCAGCCCCATGATGGGGAAATGCAATCTGCTGCCAGAGGCTGCCTACAATGCCAAGTGGCATATTACATACCCTGCTGCCAAACTCTGGCAGGTATTGCATACAGGCGCCCACAGAACACCTGTCCAGGAAGGTGAGCATGAGGATGACCGCCCAGGCCTGGCCCTGCTGCAGGACCACAGGGTGCTCATGGCACGGCTTCCTGCTCACAGCAGCCTGCTGGGATGAGATGTGTGGCTCAGAAGGACTAGGAGGCACAGCCTGCACTGTGAGGAGCAGGGCCTTCACCTTCAGGACAGCCTCTCTCTCTCAGCATTAATTCCATGCCGAGCAGGTCAGACAGTAACTGCTGGCTAGACTGTGGGTCTCTATGGAGGTGCTTTGCAGACCTTGTCGTACGTAAGGATTTTCTGAAGCTCAGCAGAATTTGGCCTCTAAGATGAATCGTTAACACTGTAGTAGAAGCACCAAATAAAGGCTTATATATCTAAGGAACATCTTGTAACATGTAAAAACATCATAACAGCGAGTAAACATCTATAACTGGCATTGCTTGCTCTTGCTTGCTCTTCCCACCTCTCTGCACTGCAGTCACCTTTGTCTTCCGTGCCTGCCCCTGACAAAGCCCCAGCAGTTACCAGAGTGTCCTTTCCCTGCTCGCTTTGTGTGTGCTGGGGCTGGGAGGCAGGGATGGAAGCAGGTGGTGGTTAATCAGTCTGGCAGGGAAATGGCCAGTCACTGGGGTCCTGTTGGGGGTGGTATGAAGGTGGTAAGCATGCCCTCTGGCATCGGGAGACCTTTCCTCTCTCCCATGACAGAGGGTAGGGGCTGCAGAAGGAAACTGTGCATGGTTTGTGGAAATTGCGCACGGCCTCATCCAGGTTGCAGGCACCCAACTATGCGCTCCAGTGCTGGGCCCAGCCAGGGTCAGTCAGCTTAGTGAGCTGAGAGACAAAGACCTCAATCCTAATGGACTGAGCTCCCTGGCGTTTGACTCCTCTTTAGCCCTCATGGAAGGAAATGGTGCGGCTGTAGACAGCGCTGGATGATATAACCTCAAGGCTAGGCCTGATGGAGCCAGCCCTCTCTGCAGTCGTCTGAGATAAGCCATTCAGCTTCTCCCTAAACACTGATACTTGGCACTCAAAGGGCTTTTCTTTTCAGTGTTGATTCCCCCTCTCTACCACTAAAAAGTTTCTAAAGTTGTAGACTACTGTGTTAAACACATTTACGTGCCTACACCACTGTAGTCACCTAAGTCCCCTAGGTCTATCTGCTTCCCGCTCTTCTGCTCTCCACACAGACTCCCAGTTACACACCGAAGCAACTTCCAGGCCACATCTCATAAGCAGTTTTGGACTACTGCATAGCTACAGATCGTTCTGAAGGCACATTTCTACTTGTGCCTTGAAACCGTGCCCCCTGGGGGCGGTCCCCGAGTCCCTCTGATGGCACAGTGAAACGAGGCAGCAGCAGGCTGTGTAACTTCCCCCTCTGCAGATAAGAATGATGAACCTTGCCCCTTCCAGATCTACAGGGAGAAATCATCTCCGATATGCTGATTAACTTCAGCCGGCCCTTCTGGCTGTCCCTCTTCCTCTCACCCGCCCACGCTCACATCAGGAAAATGTGGGGATCTCTCTCTGCACAACAAAATTCAGCAATACGCCAAGTGATGGGCTCTGTGTAACTACGGGAGAAACCAGGACTCCCTCCCTCTTGGACTGAAAAGCATTTCTTAACTTCAGTCCTTGCATTACTATCGTCACTTCAGTACGGCAGTGACCCGTGGTTCCCATCTTCTCCCCATCTCATGTAGGTGGCAGCCACACATTCCCCAAAACCTCTGCAATATTCTGCCATTGCTACCTCACAGACTGAATATTATTTAACCATCTCTTAAAATAGTGTCCCCACTGCATTAGGCTGGAAAATAGCACAGGTTGTGAAGCTGCTAAATCTCTCGCGTGGTTTCCAAAGGTTATATAAAATCCTTCATTCGTATTACAAGAACTTAACTCTTGTCCATTCTAAAATACGTTGAAGATATCAAGCAAACTTGAAGGTGACCTATTCAAAACCTTGCAGGACGGGCAATCCTATCTGTATGACTTCTGTTAAAGTCAGTCACACAGCCAGACCCCACACTATGAGACGGTATCAGCTGGGACCTCCTCTTTTGGCAAGGGCCCCTTACAACAATAAAAACAACACCTCCCTCCTCCCCACAGCCATGGACAGGATGGCTCTGTGGCTCCAGATCCAGGTCTGCATTCAATTTTTTTTGTTTTAAAACAAACAAATTGAACTTTTTTTTTTTTTCATTCAACTGACATTTAACAGATATTCACACACTTGACTTTATGCAACAAAAGACAGCTCTTCAGTTGGCACGGATTAATTAGCTCCAATGACTGCTGGAGCTGATTTACACCAAAACCTGAGAATCCAGCCCAGAATTTAACTCAGCGTCACGGAGAAAAAGTGTGAGGTGGGTGGGATGGGGATGGAAAAAATCTTATGAAGATAGTAGCTAACCCACTATTTCAGATCTCTCTGGTATGACAGTTATATAGAAGAGCTTCGATAAAGTTTAGAAGATCAAACATTTTCCTCAATTTTCACAGTACAAAACGTTCTATGCCCTTTCATGTGAAAAAGGAGCGAGAACACACAGCATATAAGAAATGTCGGTCGATCGGGTCTTGCGAACACCCTCTTCTTTCACTGCTTTCCCAGAAGTTTTGAATGAGAAATTTAACTATATTGTCTGCAAGAAAGGAAGAAAGTCTAGAAAAGCATGAGTGTCTTGCATGTTACCCATTACCCCATTACCACAACTAGGGTTTGCTAGCTGGTAAGAAAAATAATATTTGTGTTGGGTTGTTTGTTTTTTTCTTTTTTATCAAACGCCAAGTTTTAAAATGCTCCTATTCACTGAAACTGCGTAGCCTCACATATTCTTTTGGTATAGGATGAACTGAAAAGGATTTAAGCTCAGAGGGATAAGACTTTATGCTAGCAAGGGATAACATGGGTTAAAATTCACCTTGCTTCTCACTCCTCATCCAGGATGGATTTTTGGAGAACGACAGACATCTGGAAATCAGTTTTACATAGAAAAATAGAAAACAGGGAAGAACTAGGAAGATGAATAAAGGCTCATCACAGACACAAAAGAACAGAGCAAAAAGAAGCTTGGATTTGGGTATTCTTGTCTGGCAAGGAGGCAGGCAGTAAGGCTAATGAAGCATTTGCGATATGGGACGTATGCCAGCGTAACAAAGAAGATGTGCATCAGCTCTGCAGATGTGCCAAAGCCCCCAGAGCAAAATAATGACATAATCACCATCAGTGTCACAGACCAGACTGTACACAAGGTGACATGGGAGAGAATAAATAAGAGTCTTTAGAGGCCTGCAGTACACACACGGGAAGGAACAGCCATTCCTCACAACTGCCACAAGAGAGTGGCGAGAGGTTGGGGATAATGTGTGCAGCTAGCAAAAGAAATCTTGAATTGTGCAAGGCTAGCGGACGATAAATTGGTGCTTTTCTCCATCTCCAGTTGACGTTTCAATTCCCACTACCCCTTGTTGAATGCAAAATGAAATGACAAGTAGGAATCGGAAGACTTTGCCAAGTTTTTGTTTTGTTTTGTTTTTGTCTGGTTTTTTTTGGAAAAGGGGTTGTTTTGTTTGAGAAGAGGATGGGGCAGTAAGGATGAGTACCAGTAAATTACTGTTAAAAAAAAAAACAAAAAAACAAAAAAAAAGAAAGACCAGACAAAAAGCTTCACCCAAGCAGAGCACAGCACACTGCCGCTCCATGCACTCACAGGCGCACGCACGGAAACCCTGCACTATTCAGCTGGAACAATCCTAGTATTCCCCCAAAGCAAAATTAGAAACAAACAAGGATGGGTTTGGCTTTTTTCGGTGGCTGTGCTTTCTGATTTACTGTTATCCAGGAACGAAAGCAGGAAAAATCCCACTAAAATATTTTTCCACACTAAAAGACAAGATTACTATTTTATTGATTAGTAATAAAACACCGCTTAGGGCAATTTAGTACTTAACATGTTATTTGCGGTGGGGAGTAATCTGAAAAGCTCTGAGTAGCCTTAAATCGTTTCCCAACAGCTCTCCCTGTGTAAAAGCAAGCGTCTGCCTCGGTACAGCTGTGCGACTCGGCGGCACGTTTTTTTGCAGGACTTTTTGCCCGCTTTTAGAGGGAGCATCTGTTTGCTGAAACAGAGCAGCCCGCCCTTCGCCACGGGCCCGCCTGGGCGAACGGTGACAGAGCAGGGGACTCGCTGCAGGCGCCACCAGGACGCTGGCAGAAGGAACACTCAGGCACGTAATGGTTTGCAGGATCGGGCCCTCCAAGAGAAGCTCAGAAGAACAAAGCACTTGGCTTCACCAGTGTCCCTTTTCATTGCTTCTAATGAAAGATTCATAAGAATAACTTTAATTTTTTATGATCTTTTTTTGCATTACTGTATTAGCTGCATCTACTTTGTATGCGATTTCTTCTTAAATACAGAAAACCTGTTTCCAAATGCCAGGCCTAATAACTTAATCGTGCAATAATTGATCTCGATTGTTGAGCAGTCCTTCTTTGCATTAAGGAAGTGAGATGAAGCCCAGAAAATGTTCTACGTGATTATCCCTTTTCATGGCAAAGTGATGCGTTTATGAGGAATACAGGTAAAGCTCTGACGTGGAGCCCTATTTTGGTATATATTTTTTTGAGATTAAAAAAAAATATTAAAACCTCCCTAATTTGCTAGTAAAACTGCTCAGTGGAAGAATGATTGTATTTGTCTTTTTTGGCTTCGCCCAATTAATTGGAGCAGTAACATAACGATCGTTAATAAACAGCCCTCATTTGACTGTACTTCTTGCGTATCTACTAACCGCATCGTATCTTTGTGTAGCGTACCATAAGGGGAAACAAGGAAGCACGTATATAATTTTGTCCTGTTTTATGTGAAGTTTAATAATTACACCACAGACGGGTCTCCAAACGAATTGCAGAAGGTGTAACAGTATTAATAATCCGTTTAGCCAACTCCGGCTTCTTTGCACTTTGATGCTACGAGCAGAGGCAGGATGAACCCTGGCAGTTTTTTTCGATTGGCAAGTGTTTGTGTCTGTTACAGCTTACGCCGATGCTTTCTTCTATGCTTTTTCTACTGTGCCCCCTTTTTCCTCCTAAGATTTAAAAAAAAAAAAACAACAAAACCAAACAAAAGCACAGATCAGCTCAACAGACGAACCAACGCTTATTTGGCGCATTTCGATCAAAGCGGACTGATCGAATTTTTCATTTATTTACCAAAGTTTCACGGCAGCCCTTCTTCATAATGACAGCAGCGTTGCCATTTTTTTTTCCTCCTCCGCATAAAAGAGAAGGGGTTCTGAGAAAGTTTTTAATTAGCTAAATAGGTCTGTGTAATCCAGATGAAATAAACACGCCCGTTTGAAAAGGTTGTTAGAACTTTTGCAGCCATTTAATCCATAGATGGCTGAACACAATGATACCTTCCGCAGACAGCACCGCCACCACCAGCAGCTGTTAGAAGAGAGCTTGCTCCCTGCTCCTATTGATAACCCTTTGTGGAACGAAGAAAAAGAGCTGAGGGAAGGAGAACTGAATGTCAGACAATAGACATCGCTACACACACTGTCTCTGAACTTTCCTCATCTCTGAAGGACAATTAATTATGAAGGCCTTTGGGGTAGGTCGAAGCAAGGGAAAACCTACTGCTGGCCCAGCACTCCAGCCGCTATCTCTGTGTTTGTTAAATGGTCGTGCCTGTTGGGGAACCAGAGTAGCAGCCACCAAAATAGCCAATAGATCATTTAGGAAAAAGAGAGCAAAAGATTTTTTTTATGTGTGCCTGTCCTTGTATAATTCTATTCTCACTGTGAAATCATCCATACACAAAACACAAGGACAATTTTTTTTTTTTTTTTTTTTTTTTTTTTTTTCAGAAGAGCCACAGGGTAGGTTACAGTCAGAAACGGCCTCTCAGTGGTGTGTTAAAAAGGATGGTCTTTTCACCAAATCATTTCACAGAGGCAAAACAGACAAACACAAAGAGTTGAGACTTTTTCTCCTACATTAAATAGAGTAACTGATAAGGTCAGACATATGATACCTAAAGACATGAATCTGTGAACTCTTGAAGTCAAAGGACTTCTCTGTGCAAAGGAACAATCTTTCAAAGGAAATAGATCATAGAACTCCACTGAATCCCCTTTAAACTTTATGAAGCAGGAGGAGAAAAAGCTCTAAGTAGGGAAGCTTGACAGAAGAGCCTTGAACTATTTTCTGAAGGAAAGATGAGACCCTCCCTAGGCTGCCACAAAACATCTTTTTTTTTCTAAAGGCTCTTCTGAACTTTGATATGTGCCAAGACACCGCTATTGAAAGCTGTATAATTATGTGCTATAGCCACTGTAGAAAATGCTTTGTTCACCACAACAAAGAACAATAAGCAAAGTAAAGTGACATTACACTGTATCTTTTTCTTTAAGAATGTTGAGAAAGGTCACGGTACGTTATAACTAATAAAGCTGTTGAGTAAGGAAGTTTAAAGTTGATCTTGCTGTGCTTAAATGTAACCCAATGACAAAAAGGCAGAGGGAACTAAAATTGTAATGACATTAAAAAATAGATCATATATCAATGTGCCAACTTCATTATACAAACACCTTGAATCCAGAGGACACAAACATAAAAAACGAGCGTAGTCCTGCAACAGTATTCCTCCTGTGATTCCCTCCCTAATAGCTTCCAACTACAAGCTACAGTTCCACCAACTGCAGAAACTGATTAAGTAGCATTAATTGATACGTGCATGGCACGATTCTGCTACTGAAAGCCATGGCTTTTCTTACTCAATTTACAAATAGGCTCTGATTCCTGTGCAGGAAATCAAGGAAAGCTTTACTGTTTCACAAGAGAGCCTCCTCAAAATTTAGAAAACAAAACAAAACAACACAAAAGGAAAAAGACCTGAGGGCATCAATTAAATTTCCTGACAGCAAGATTTTTAAGTGAGAAAGAAATTCCATCTAGAGATAGATGTCTCTTTTTTTTTTTTTTTTTTTTTCTGTAGCGGTACCAGGACAGTTAAGTTTGCTATTCTTAAACTGCAGATTCAGCTTTATTCTCCTTGCTGCAGACTGCAAGAGAGAAGCATTCCGACTTTTTCTTTAAGAATGTGGAGAACGATGTTGAAACACTACAACAATAAAGCCCTTGAATGAGGAAGTATACAGCTGAGGAAAAAAATGCAAGGAGTGTAATACTAAAATAAACAACTGTCCCATCAGCCTGGGCCCACTTCTGGTCCCATTACAAGTGCTCAGACTGCCGCTGCACTTTGTAGAGAAAGAGCATGCAAGCTCAAAGATGGAAGTTAGCAGTTACTGACTTGATTTTCACTTCTCTTGAGACCACTTTACACTGCTTGAGTTGTTTAAAGGAGCATTAGGGTAGTTATAAATTCTCCTTTACAGTGCCTTCATAAAGCAAAAAAACACGCATACAAGGCCTCAGTTTAGACCAGAATCAAGTTAGAAGGCTTTAACTCTCCTTCTGATGAGCGCCAGTTCAGATTGAGATGAATCCTGCAGATGCAACTGGGAAAGTTGAAGGGGCTTGGACCAGATGATTCCAGAGGTCCCTTCCAACCTCAAACATTCTGTGTGATTCTGTGCGTGTGACCTGGGTTCCTAAAATAGTCACACGAGTGGCCAGAATTTTCAGTAATTTAGGATATTTTCATTTTTGGATGCAGAACTGGGCACACATCATCAGAAAATGGACCATCGAGGACCTCCTGACAAAGTGGCTCTCATTAACAGATCTCCAGTTGAGCATCCCAAAATGGAACTGGCCTAAAACCATCATCACTTCTGAAAATGTTGGCAGCCAATGTTCCTCTCAAGGGTTTGCAGGGCACTTATGTGACAGGGTTATTACTTGGACTTTATAGGTGGTGGTGTTTGAATTGTTTTACATAATCTCACCGACGTTTACGGGACTAACTGAAAGTGCATTAACTATGTTCTGCTAAGACAGCAGCACAACTGGCCTTAATGATGTTCTTCCCCGCCAGCATGGCTCTCACCTGGCAAAAGTAGAGCAAACTTCCTAAAAATTGTCTCCCCTCTTCTAGATGATGACATGTGCCAGGACCAAGAAACAGTTGCCATGTCAGACCTCAGTAATAGTGTAGTAGTGCAGCTTGGCAGATGTTTTGCTATCATGATCAATCTCAGAAATCACATCTGCAAAAGTGGGTACACTCCATGCTACAGTGGACTCACATCTGGCAGCTATGCAGAGGAGCGTGGTGAGTGCACAGAGCAGGTGGGAAGGCACAGAGCAAAATGCCAGGCATAGGAATGGGAGCCTGAGACTTCAGAGCTGGGGCTGACTTGTTCAACAACCACAAGAAAAAGGACTGGGGCATTTTGCAGGGATGTTAATATAGGGAGAATGACGGTAACTACAAAAAACATCAGGGAGCAAAAGTGATGGAGGAGCAGGAGCCAAAGCAAGGCTGAAATCCAGCTGTTGTCTTCAGGCCAATTTCTTTTGCTTGTTTTAAGTAAATAAATAATTTTCTAACCATATTTTAATTTAAACTTACAGCATGGTGTCTCCCTTGCTTGAAACCATTTTGTCACAGTCATAACTGTGAGTTCTGATGATATCTTTTAAGAAAGATTTTATAAGAGAGCTACAGAACCATTTAGGATTTTTTTTTCTTGTGATGCATAGCAACAATACCTGACTTTAATTATTGCAGCTGGCATTCAAGAGCCTATGGCAACATCACAGACAAGTCAGATATCAAGTGGCACAGCAAGCTGTCCTCTCTTTCTGACCAACTTCAGCATTTGTGCTGGGACACTGACATTTGTGGCTTTCATTCACCAGTACAAGCCACCTTCTCCCTCCCTGGAGAACTGCCCCAGAACAGAGAAGCATCTTCATTTTTCACAGAAAAAAATAAAGTTGTTTTTCCAGCTTTCAAAACTTAGTTTAAAATTATTGTGTGCAGCTACATTCAGCACTGTTTATTCCAGCAAACCACATATCAAGAAAGAGAAATATGGAAGCAGCTACACACATGTACACATATGTGCGCACACAAACCAGGCAGAGCTGTGTGGCTGGAGGAGGTGGTGTATCTGGCTCTGGCTCACAGCCATGTGGGCACAATGGCAAGGCTAAAAACGACAGGGCATGTGGTTTGTTGAACATCTTATTTGACTTTGCTTAGAGCTGTCAGTTTCAGTGCATGGGGAACGAAACACAGTGTCACAGATTCCCGTGTAAATCAATGGCACAACTAGATAAGGACTAAATGCATATTTTAGCTTTATTTTTTTTTTCCTAGTTGTCAATTTAAGCATATTTAAGTATATGCATGAATTTCTCCCAAGAAGAGACAAGAAGGAGGGTTTAGGAAGGGTAGGGTAAGTGATTTAAGAGAAACAGTCTATCAGACTAATCAGAAGATCAGCAATGCATCACCGAAGTATGGGAGGAAGAAACTTTGATGACACTAAATATGGGAAATGCTCAGTTTGCTAATCCCTTTGGATCCAATTTCAGCATCACAGTACTTGTCATTTTTGGTTTGCAGCTTGTGGGGGAGGGGCTAGGCATTTATTGGCAAAAGTTACATAGGATATACTAAAAACTGCACCATACAGTTTAATGATCTCATAACTGCTGGATTTTCACTGCAAAACCAAGAATTGAACCTCTGAGAAATTCTCATTATCTGAGATAACACAGAAAAGGCTTTGTGAAAGGATCTGCAAATCACTGTCTTTTGTACGATGCCTGAAGGCCATTTCCTCCAGCACTGGGAAAAGGAGCAAGGAGCTCCTTTCCCACCAACAGCTACACCCATTTACCAAGGAAGCAGCCACTACTGGCAGCACTAAACAAATTAGATTTCATTTTCTTATCTCCCTGAAAACACCTATATGATCCTCATGCTTCTTCACTGAAGCTATCTGTTGACATTAACATTGCAGCAAATGTTTTGAAACAAGTATCTGAAATTGTAAAGGATCAAGAATTTTAGAGAGCAAAGAGCATTTCAATCTATGTTCTGCAAATGGGATTACAGTTGCAACGAAAAAGAGGAAAAGCCTGAGGGAGTTTAAGAACATTTTGACAGAAGAAAAGCTAGCAACTCTTATCCCTTTGCGTGTTTCCCTTTCCTTTCCTGCATCTTCCTGTTACATCCTGGCATGCACAGAGCCCAGTCTGATCCCTTCAGGTGCTGGAGCATAAATCTGGTATTGCCGGCTGTGGTGAATGGCAGATACACAGGCATCCTCTGCACCCCTTTCTTGTTCTGTACTGTCCATGCAACTTCTCTCCTACAAGAGGCTGAGCTGAGGCCCTTTCTTAAAGCCTTTTTTGCATTACCTGAACTTAGGTGCTGTAAAAATGGACCCTGATTAAAAAAAACCTGAAGGATTTTAGGCAGGAATCTACCAATTGTATGCCAACAAATGCCACTTCTGCTACAGGACAAGGCTCATTACTCAACTTACCAATGAGTGACAGGTGCAGACAAAACCCAACAATAATAAAACATGTTCCACCACCACTTTCCCACTGTCCGTGACCATGAGCTTCCCCTCACATGTTCACACCCATGGTCACCCGAGGGCCTGCACCATGCACCCTCCACCATGGTCTTCATTAAAGCCACCAAACCATTACAAGGGGAAACTGAGTGCATTTAGCTCAAGTGATTGTTTTATTCTGGGCAGCTCACTCTAGGTGTCTCCACATGAGCAGGGGTTGGACCAGGTGGCCTCCAGAGTCCCCTGCCAGCCTGCAATGTTGTGGAGTGTTTGATAGTTCAATGAAGGAGCCCTGAAAGAGCCACAGGGTAACTGCTCTCTCTATAGTCCCAAAACTTCAAAAATACTAAGAAACTTAGCCAGAAAGTGAAAACTTTCATCCTTTGCCAAGCCCTAGGAGGCCTAAGACTCCAACAACCACAGCTAATGTGACAAATTAGCCCTGGGAAATGCAGACAGCCCTTCCCATCACTGGAAGGTGTCACCATGAAGTGCTACCTGCCCCACGGCACGACCCACACGTGCAGAAATGAAGACGAGTGCCTACCTCAAAGTCATTCGCTTTATTGTAGTGCATGTTCAGGGCCCTGTACAGCTCACAGTCTCTGGTTATAGACAGCTCCTCCGTGCTCGTGACCCCGTCGTTGATGGCTTGCCGCGCGTACTTCTCCATCTGAATGTAGTAAAACTCACGGAAATTGCTAAACCACTTGATGAGCTGAGAGGTAATGCATCTGTTGAACTGTTGAATTTAAACAGTAAGAAGGGTAAGAGCAGTGACATTCTTTCTCCCAGCCTTACTCTTTTCACAAAGCACACAGCCCGCCCCTTCCCTCCACCTCCTAAGCCCATGTGCCTGTGCTTCCAGTGCGGGGGAAGGAGGCAGCGGGTGAATGGTGAGAGTCTCTGGTGAGGGGAAAAAGCGCGTGGCCAAAAATTCCCAGACAAATAACTACAGGGTAACTAAAGGTGCTGCATCCATCCCTCCTCCAACTCCTGACAGGATCTGTTACCACTGTGCCGTCCCTTCCCCCAACAGTCTGCCCAGCTCTCACAATTAGAAAATGTGGCGTGCCTGATGGGATGTGCAAAAAAAAATGGTTATTTTAGTGTGGAGGTGTCACCGAGACACAGCAGACTTTGGCTAATTGGCCAGCCCCTTGGCCTCTTAGCTGACTTAGGGATTTCTGCAGCAGCTGCTGGGCTGAGGGGCAGAGCGCGTCCTTCTCTCCAATTGCTCTGCAC
>JAOWBP010001760.1:17329821-17339821 GCA_028571105.1 Tragopan temminckii
TTTTGAGTTATTGCCACCTTGGGGTGGGGGAAGGAGGAAGAACAATTTTTTTAGTTTTGAGGCAGCTCTGTGTTTTCCCTGAGGGCCTGGCCCTAGTATTCCAATCATTCCCAAGCTTTACTCTCATATTTAAATTTCTGAAATAAATCACCAGTTTAATACAGTTCCCTTTCATTTTTAAGGGCAATTAGTAATGAAATTAAATACAATCGCTTCAAGTATGACATGGTATGCATTCAGCTTTATTAATATAGCCACGATCTTCGGAGCCAAACATTTGGCCAAGGAATGGAAATGTCTCATTAGGGTACCTATTTACATATGTGTTTTCAGCTCACGGACGAGAGCGTTCCAGTGGCAAGCAGCAGCCTCGTCGGTCCTGCTCAGGGACACCTGCTTAAACCGCAACGATGCGCTGGCTCCAGCTAAGCAGAATTACCTTCTTTTGCTTCCGCAAGTGGGAGCGGTGAAGCTAATGGGGCTGCACGTGGGCAAAAGGGGGAGCAGCATCTGGCCTGAGGAACGCCGCACGTGCCAAGCACTTTGAAATGTTCAGAGGCATGGAAAATAAAACCAAGGAAAGACGAATGTGTCTAGCATCTGCACCCTACTCTGTGGCGGTGCTGGCTCTGCCATGTCTGGCCAAGGAGGTGGTGGCTCTTACTTGTGGGCAAATGACCCCTGGCCCTGTGGGCAGTACCAGGGCTGCTTCTGGGTCTACAGAAATACGAGGCAGCACAAAAGCAAATGACTATTTAGTCAGAAGACGGTATGTGTGCAGACACACAGGCATCTACCTTCTTAAAAAGATGGAAAAAAGCAGCACTGACAGAAAAAAAGCCCCACACCTCCATGAGTTGGATGTGCTAAGGTTCATGCAGTGCGGGACCAATGTGGGATCAGCGCTAGGAGCACTCCCTCTGATTTGCCCACCTCAAGTGGATTCACTCCGAGAGTCAGCCCTCTTCTCAGCCTACTGCACCATTATACAGCCTTAGCTCTTTATGTATGTGTGTGTTCAATGGTGGATGCCCCATCCCTGGAGACACTCAAGCTCAGGCTGGACAGGGCTCTGAGCAACCTGATTGAGCTGTAGGCGTCCCTGTTTGTCCCAGGGGAGTTGGACTAGATGGCCTCTTAGGGTCCCTTCCAACTCAAATGACTCTATGATTCCTGAATGACATTTAGTCTAAGCAGAGCCTGTACTGCAGTCCTCTTACGAACGCTGGGTGTGTGGCATCAAATGCCAGGAACCTCCACAGGAGCAGCACTCTGCAGTGAGTGAGTGCATGCCACAGTGCAGGGGGAATAAAGGAAAAACTGCCAGCAAATTTCACCAGAGGGAACTGGTCAGCAGAAACTGGGCCAAGTTCACAAACCTGTGGGATAATCCATCTCTAAGACTGGGGGAAAAAAAAACAAAAAACAAACAAACAAACAAAAACCCATAACCCAAAAGTGATTAAAAGAAGGATTTTGGTAATTTGTTGGAGGGGCAAGCTAACAAACTAATTTAAGCTAATGTGATGTTTATAAAGTTACTTAGATAATGATACCATGTATACCATTATAATCATTAAAACCCAATCTATGTTTAAAAAAAAAAAAAAACTTAGATGATTAACACAAAATCAAGTTGATGTGAAGGAACAATTACTTTTAGAAAAAAAATCAGGAGGTCCTAATATTCTGTAGAATGAGGGAGGATGCAGCTGTATGTCGACAGCTTTCATATCCTCATTTGAATAATGTGGCCTGAATCTGTCACTTTATTCATCCTCCTTATGCTCAGTGTACTCTGCATCAACAACAAATTAAGTTGTAAATAAGAGACAATCATCACTTTTGTTTTTAAGCAGCTTCTGCATGGAGAATTTCAATGTACTGTTTCTTTTTGACGGAAAGAAAGGGATTCTGCACTGTGCTTATGTAAGCACAAATATGAGGAAACCAACCGAAATGAAACAATAAGGGAACACTTGAGAACTGCTCCAAAATGTTCTTGGAAGCACATTTCTACCACCACAAATCTCTTTTTAGATAGGATAAGCATAAACGAAATTGTTTAGTTTACCGTAACAATAATTCTTACTTTGCTCCCAAGTGCTAATGACTCTTTTTTTTTTATTACTATTTTTAATTTCCAATCCTCCAATCTCCCCTTTCAACAACCAGGTACAGGCAGGGCGTAACTTCAGGGGAAGGAAGAAGTCAGCTATGACTTTGTGCACTCAGAAGCATCACTGACCTCTGAGAAAAAACAAACTTCTTTAAGACCCAACACAGCATGCAGTAAGAATGTGGAGGGGAAGAGATTTTCTTACCTTTACATCTGAGAAGTAGGTTTTCAGCATATTGGAACTTGGGTACCGGGTGTAAAAGAACATGAGCTTGGCCTTTTTCAAGTGGTTCGGCGACAAGCCTTCCTGCATGTAGGATTGGACTGGTAAAGGAAAATGCTTGGCTTGAAAAGGCTGCTTTCTGAGCGTGCCCCATGCACAGACTGCACCCCCAGCCTGTGGGAGACTGAAATGGCCATGCTGTGATTTTCTGTAAATGGCAAAATGAGGGATGAGGAGACACACAACCCAAATCCTCTATTTCCTATCAGTTTTGGGAATTCTGCAAGTTTGCAGCTTGCGTACCATATGTATGTTCACTTGTTGCTAAGGAAACATGTGCTGCACAGAACTTATCAGGAGCTTTTTCTCCCTCTCCGCTGCAAGTCCAGCCCAAGTTTCGTTTCCCCTCAGCACTGCACTGTGTGCACCGAGTGAACTGAGCACATGTGCTACGCGCGGGGTGCTCCAGCCCTTGGAGCAATGCCTCCCGCAGGCAGCACATTTCACCTGCTCCACTCCCATCACAGCATCCTGAGCTGTTCCCTCTAATCCCGTTACAGCGCTGCCTCGATAATCAAAGCCAAATTTTCCGAGAGGCAGAGCCCCTCCGACCTATGTTGTCGCCTTCTGGTGGAGCCGGTTAACTCCTCCTCGGATGAAGCCACATTTGGGGCTCCACGATCGATGGACGTGGGCTAGCGGATCAATAAATGGCCACTTACCCTATAACGCAGCCTATTTATCCTGGAAACATCATTACCTTTTAGATCTGTAAACAGAAGCAACGAAAAGAGTTCCCAAGGGAATGCAAAGCTAACCATAACCATCTCGGCTTGCTGATTTTCTCCTAGCTCCTTGGCTCTCTTTTGTGCGCTGTGTGCGAGGACGGCTCTGGTCACATCTGCGCCGCAGGCTGGCCCTGCCATTTCCTCAGCAAATTAATGGCTTTATAATTTATCAGAAATGAAGATGCACGTGGAGAAAATGAGTGTGGCCCCCACAAGGTCAATTAAGGGTTCTTCCCAGAAGCTTCTCCGAGGTCTGTTTCTCCCAGATGCAACTGCTGAAAACCTCACTCCTTTCACACCTGACGGAGGGGAAAGCTCAGCCATGCCCACATGCACACTACAGCCTCTCTGCCCTTGCTTTGGGGCTGGGAGCATGCTGGCACCAAGCACCTCCTGCATCGGGAACTTGGAAACAGCGTTATAGCAGGCTACTGCCTATTAGCCAGCCTTTTTCAATAAAAAACCCCTTTTCTCTAATTTCTGAAATAAGCGGAGCCCTTCTCCTTTATTCCAGATATAAAATAACATTCATTTTCAGACTGAAAAAAATGTAGCATTAAAAAAAAAAAAAAAGTCATCAATAACATTAGTTTAAAAACCTCTTATTATCTGGAAGTAGAAGAAGAATGGCTGAGCCGAACTTGCATTTTGTTTTAGATGCTCGCTGATTACAAAGAAGATAATTTATGACTGACATACTTCTTGTGCCAAGAGAAGAGTTGAAAGAACCTCCAGTTACCTCCATTAGACTGATAGAGAAGTCTAAAAGAGCATTACACTCTGCAGTGCCATCTGTCAAAATACGTAAGTGAAATAATAGTAGCAAGCTGTCACCTATTGCTTAGAGATAAGAGTTTTAGACAAATCAAAACTTCTGCACCAGAAATCCACTTTGTTATGCGATCATTTCAGGGGAGAGGGAGACTGAAGGGGAACTTCAAAAAGTAAAAGAAATAAAAACCCTAAGCCTCCTTAATTTGTGATTCTTCGGTCGCCGTCGACATGCTAACATCGGGTACGGCACACATTTTCCTTCCGTGTGAGCTAAAGGGTGGACTTAAACTTTCACGGCAAAAAAGCTCTCCTATTTGCTGGATTTAAGCATATTAGGCTGTTGTCTAAGCATTTTGATTCCTTCTGCATTTAGGATTTTTAAATATTTTCTGCCCTAATGCCGGCGGATATTGATATTGAATGAAACACGTATTAAAAGATGTTCTAAGACTCAAATTCCCAGAAATCCATTTTCTATTAAAATTATACTTGTCCCTAAGCACTTGGCAGCCTTAAAGCTGTATCGAATATGCGACCAATCTGTGTATCTTGATCCTAACGTTAACGCTGCACTGTGATAAAAGATCTGATCTGTAATAATCTAGCAAAAAATAGTTAATGACAGACTTAAGAGCAAAGAATTAGATAAGCCATTGCTATTTCAGAAAAAAAGAACTGAACTGACCAATTGCTTAATTTCCTTTTTAAGTGCTTGGGCTGAAAAGCAACTGTTCTTCCAAGAAAGCACTAGCTGTTTCCAGGATACTTACACACGCACAATGACTCATGATGAAATAGATTCAGTAAACATACAGCTGTACTGAACACGAGCTAAGCCCCATTCAAGGCCAGGAAAGAAAACGAGCACAAATAAATATTAAGGAGGTAAAGGGAGGAGGGGTGCCGAATGGAACGCAAACAAGCTCCGTCCCAGCAGCTCGTGTGGCTTGCCTCAATTCTCCCAGCTATAGCTTTGTGAAGACAGATGACATTCAATTCTATGGGTAATGCAAAATAGACAATAACTGCTGAAACTTGAGCCAGCTGCCAGGTGTAAAAAAAAAAAAAAAAAAAAGAGGAAGGAAAAAAAAAAGGAGGAGAGAAAGAAAAGTTGATAAATCCATAAATTAATGAAAGACATCTGCTCAGGAACATAAAAGATCAGAGGAACAGTGTACTGCAGCTGAACCTAAAGCAGTGTTCAAACAACCTGAGAGCTCAGCGCTGTGCTTACCCGGTGTGACGCCACCTCACCTCACCCAGCAGCAACAAAAAGGCAAAACGTTAAGAAATAGGAAGAGAAAGACTGGAAATGAAACCTAGATGCGCTCCTATGTGTGTTATCCAGGGAAGCTGAGAGGTAGCGTTTGGCTCATTTGTACTCTAATTCTCCTGGGGAGCTCTCTCCTCTTTTGCAAAAAATATTTTTCAGTGGGGATTTCTTTCACTTCTATTCTCCTCATCCACAGCTCCCAGAAAAACTCCACAGGCTGTTCTAGTGCTGAGCTGAAGGGAGAGTCGAGAAGGGGCTGTATCAGGTAGGCAACCTGCACTGGCAAGGCTAAGCTGCTCCTTCAGTTACACCTCAGCTGCTTTTAATCATCAAAGCTCCAAATCGCTGTATCTCAGAGCATCTTTGAGACCTTCCAAAGGATGGGCCAGCTGAAAGTTCTCCCCCATTGCCCAGGTTTTACCAGCAGCACCGAGCTAACCAGCTTGCTGTACAATCACTTCTTCCTTTTTTTTGTTTTTTTGTTTTTTTTTTTAAGTTTAATTAGTTTAATTCTAGTCAGATGTAATAACTCCTCATTTTGAAATGTTGTAATTCGTTAATTATAGCTTTCACATATTGGGACTGCGAAACTCATTCCAGTTGGATGGGAATTCAGCTTAAAAATAAATAAATTGCAGAAAGTTTCACTCGTGTCTCAGACCCTCCCGCCAGGGAGAGAGCACCCAACTCCTTCACCTTTCCCAATGTCTCAGCAGCACACAGGCTGCTGTTGTGCTGCAGTTTTGGTCTATGCAAATGTTTGGGGACTGAACAAGGCTATTTTTCTTGAGATGCAAAGAGGATGCATGACAAAGGAAGACCATGCAGAAAAACAATTGGCTGTCTGTTTCTTTCGGAATTTGAATAAAACTTAATATTTGATTAAACAGATTAGTTTGCAAAGATATAGACTGCATTCAGAACCAAGACGGGAATTCATGCTGCAGGTGCATCTTATCTTGTTCAGCAACATACGCAAACATTAACCGTTTCCTTCTGCAATTCAGCGAAGAATGATCAGATGCGTTTTACAGGCACTGGTTAAAAGAAACAAACAGAAAGCGGGCTGGTGCGGCGCGTTAGCCTACCACTAAAACCTGAACTTGGCTCTATCTGCCCGTCTTATGTTCTCATCCTGCCTGTATTGTCCAGGAAAACAGATGTTGCTTTCTGCAGGGAAGAAAGATCTGCTTCTCCGAAGAAACCTACTCCTTGTGTGTGCACACTCAACCATGTAAAATAAAAGCACCACAACAGAACCTACCACAAACAAACCAACCTCCGTACCGCGCCTTTCCCTGGAAACTGCAGGCTACCTGGGCAAACGAGCTGCTGCTGGAAAACAACAACAACGTCCCTGAGCTGAACTGTGCGCCAGAGCACACATCGTGTACAAATGCTCTTTAGTAAATCTGCTTTTCCTAGCAGCTCTGCATGCAAACCCCGGCCAGACAGAACGCTTCCCCAAGGGCCGGGAAAGGAGCAGGGCAAGGATGGAAGTGGAGCAGCCCCAATGCTCACTGCCCTGGCTGAGCCCCATGCACGGCACTCTCACCCTGGTTCCAGCAGGAGCTCTGCTAAGAACTGCCAGTAAGGATGGCAGGAGAAAGGGGGAGAAATAGCAAGAGGGAAGCAGGGATGTGCTGGGCAGAGAAAACAACTTGAAGCCACACACATTTCATACCCCTTAGGCTCCTGTCCTAGGATGGGAGAACTACTTTGACATCACCACAATCAGCACCTACCGCACTGTGTGGTAGGAGTGACTTAATTGCTCTGGCCTGATTGCTGCCCTCAGCTGCCACTCGGCTGTCATTCGTGCTGACCTCAGGACTGCTCTGAGAGCATCGCAGCTCACTTCTCAGCATGTGAGAATGAATTCCGGTTTGGATCTATGAAAGCAACTGGCAGTGACTGTGAATGATGCTGGCTTTGGACTGACTCCCCTGTTTTGCCATACAGTATATAAGGCAAGAGAAAGATTTCCCTGCTGCCAACAGGAAAAAAGTCCTCCAGATGTCAAGCCTGCTTCTGGCTGGCTCTTGGAAACGCCAACAGCTGTGGAAGGTGCCCTCAAGTCATTCCTCCTACAGAAATGGGACTACTCACACAGGTCAGCCTAAAAAACACTGGAGAACAAGGATTCTTCCTCGGGCTTGGCCTAGGTTGGATGGCAGACCCTCAGAGGATAAGTGGATGATCCTGATGCAGGCATCCTGCAAGTCTCCAGCCCTGCCCACACTCTGCTGGGACTTCACGCACCCACAGACAAATTGCTGCAATCCCCCAAAAGCTCTCAAATCTGCTAATGTCCCAGAAGGCACCCAGTGGTGAGCCGCAGCCTTGTGCAGCTGCCTCATGAGACAGCCCTGGGAAGGGGACAGTCTCCCCATATCACCACTGTTACTCTACAGGGACTGGTCACAGCCATGGCCAACAACTTGGGAATGAAATGTGCTCCATCTAAGGTTCTGTGCTTGCACTGCTGCCTTCTGCTGGGGTACAGCAGCAGGGATAAGATGTCCACATTCCCTTCATTCAAAATCCTGTTTTAGCATTGGGTAGACATGGCATTTTATTTACTTCTAATACAATTGTGCTTGAAAGAAAAATCTTTTGACCAAAAAGCAAGTTAGAGGAAACAATGCAAGGAGTGGGAGGTGTTACTGCTAAAAAAGAAAAAAGATAATAATCCATACTTGTGTCCAGGGGAAAAAATATATATATAACTATGTCTGGTTATGCCTAAATAAAGGCAGAGCTGTATTTTTCCTCAAACTAAACCCTGAAATACAGCTAAAAAGAGGGACTTCATTTTTTTTTCAAGGAGGGGAAGTGTCCTGCAAATTTAATACAGCTGAAGTTTTATATTTAATTGTTCTCTCCAGCTTTCCAAAATAATTTGCTTTGTGTACGTTAGGACAAAAGATTTCTGTGTATGGCTGAACAGAGGTTAATCATGCATAGCAGGCAGCTGCACCAGAGCTGAGGAGCAGACCTCTGGGTGGGGGAAAGAACTTGGTGCTGCTTGAATAGATCAGTACCTGGGCCTTTTGTGCTTTATTTCCCTTACGTGAGAGGTGGAGACCCACAAAGGATTAAACTGTCTCTCTGTGAGCTCCAGCAAGGCCACCACTAACATGGGAGGGGAATAATAGAGTGGATTGGTTTGGAGGGGAGCTCAAATCCTGAAACCCCAGCCATGGGCAGGGCTGTCCCCCCAGCTCAGGCTTCCAAGGGCTCCATCCAACCTGGCCTGGAGCACTTCCAGAGATGGCACCACTGTTTCTCTGGGCAGCTATGCCACTGCCTCACTGCCCTCTGAGTAAAGAATTATTCCTAACACCTAACCTAAACCTCCCCTCTAACAGGAGGTAGCCATGCAGTGTTTTCAGCCAGAGTCATCACCTCCTGACTAGTGGGCAGGGAAACTCAACTGGATGGCCTAAAACTTTGTGGGGACAGGTGTCTCTTCTAGTTTGTATGCTGTGGCTGGAGGAGCACCTGCAGTTACCCGGTGTTTTAGCCCCCACCTGCTCCCCATGCCAGTGGCCCCCAGCCCAGCGCCCTCAGGTCAGCCCCACAGTGTGGGTCAGCCTCTGTTCCTCTCCTGCAGGCCACCATGGCAAACACTCGCCTTCAGAAAAGGATATTGCACTTCCCGAGTAGGGCGAGATTTCGGACATGTCTTGCAGGTCACCACACTCGGACTTTATGAGGGACAAGGAGAGGCCTTCGGCGGCGCTGGGGGGGTGAGCAGGTGAGCAGGGATGGTGGTTCATGTGGTGCGACGACATCTTGGTCCTCAGGCTGGTGGTCTCCCGGGTCAAGTCCAGGGACTCAGGGGAGGCACGCTCTTTCCCTGGGAAGGAGGCCGACGGGGCACCCAGGGGGCTCTGGAAGGGGTAGGCCATGAGGGGCAGCGGGAAGGGGTGGCGGAAGGAGGAGGTGGAGAAGCCGGCGGTGGCCGAGAGTGGGGACTGGTGCAGCGAGGCGTGGTGGCTGCCAGCTGGAGGGGCCGAGGCGGGCTGGTCGGAGGAGTTCTTGCGGACGACGAGGGGCAGCGCCTCAGTCTGGTCAGTGGCGCCAGGCATGGGGACGCTGCCAAAGGTGTCAAGGGGGTTTGGAATGATGACGTCCCCAAAGCACTGCAGGCGCTGGTTGGCTGTGTGGAAGTTGTGGTTCTCCCCGTTGACCGCGAACCTGGCCTGCGGGATCTGGAGAGGCGGGAAGACCTGAGGAAGCTGGCGGGAGGGCTTGGACGAGAAAACTTTCACCACTGTGTCTACAACTTGTGACATGGCGGTGTTCAGTTCTTGCTTCAGCGTCTCAGCCAAGTGTTTGCCTTCGGGATGGAAGGAATTTGGCCCTTGCTCCTTCTCCTTGGGACCTTCTCTTTTCGGCTTGTTCTCCCCGATCTCCTGCTCCCGTATGAGAGCCCGCGCCCGGTCAATGAACTGCCCCGGGTCCAGCTCACACATCTCATTGTCCGACCTGCCAACAGAGTCGCCGGCCTGAGCATCCATGGTCTCGGAGCGCATGCTGTCTTCAGACAAGTTGCCATCTTCATCATTTTCAGAGTCGGTGCTGTCGTAGATCTGGTAGAACTTCTCCTGCAGCTGGCGCAGCTGCTTCTGCATGTCCTCCAGCTGCTGCTTCAGCTGTCGGCGCTCCTCTCGCTTCTGCTCCTTCCTGGCCGAAACCAGCTGCTGGAAGCTCTGCTGCTGCTGCTGCGGCAGCTTCTGCTTGCGTTTGTTTTCTCGGTAACTTTCTCGAGGGCTGACGGACTGCGGAGCTATTTCTCTTTCGTTTTCATTGCCCCT
>JAOWBP010001760.1:17342321-17346198 GCA_028571105.1 Tragopan temminckii
GAAGGAGCACTGCCGCAAGGCCTGGCTGTACCAACTGCACCTGAGTGCACGAGATGCTCAGGTACCAAAATCCCGCTACCTGCCAGTAACAGAATGGGCCCTACTGGACAGCACAGCTCGCAAAACCCATCTCCCGCTTTCTTTGAATTGCTGCAAAAGGAGCAGACTCAAACTCTAACGATGGGGTCTTCCTTTTATAATAGTAAAAAAAAAACCAACTTAGAGGAGTCAGGTTTTCCAAAGGGTGGGTTTTGTACGCTGGGGGCAGGAAGGGGCCACACACTGCCCCAGCTGTTCAGTGGAAGATACCCCCATGGTGCTAACAAGGGTCAAGGTTGACCTTCCAGCCTAGTGGCGCTCACCTGAAAGCGATACAAACTAATTGCAAGATAACTGTAAGAGCCCTTGTTTGCTGCACATACGGTACTCTGAAGGCATTTTGCGTAAAGACAGCAGTTGCCAATAGAAAAAAAACAACCGGCACCAAAAACCTTCATGCCTTTCCTTCCTTTTCTGCCATCAAGTTATGCTTGATTAAGATCCAGCAAAATGTTCCCACACTCGAACCAAAACTCTCATGTCGTTTGCCCAGTTTTGCACATTTCCTAGCAAATTTTAGGTGCCTGAACACTGTTTCCCACTCTCTTGCCCAATCCCAACCAAGGACACGCATGGGGAGGGCTCGCTGTACCCTTGAGTCAGCAGTGCAGGAAATAGGTTGTCCTGCACCCGGCTGGAAGGTCATTGCCACGCATCCTTCCTCCCTAGCACCCATCTTCCTTTCCCTGAGCCCTGCACCAGCAGCAGGAGGTGCTCCCTCCTGCCCTCGTGAGAAGCACCAGGGGTATGGCACCCCTAAGCCTAGTGTTCAGCAACATTCGCATTTGCCCTGGTGTTAGACTGAGCCTAAAGACCACTAGCATTAAGGCTCACGTCCCTCATGGCTTATAGATGAGGAATGGCTCTACTTCAGCCTGGCAAAATGGGAAGGACATTGTGCTGCCACTTCGTATTTTGGTCTTGAAGGACCAACACCAGTTCATGCCTCAAGGAAAGCCCCGTACAGCAGGATGCAAGCCCCAGCCTTGGATGGTAAAGAGATTAGACCTGCGTAAAGAGGGAAGTCTTGGGGAACAAAAAAAAAAAAAAAGAATTCAGGAAGTTCATGTCCTTTACATAGTACCACTATTTGGCCGCATGTTGTCTCAAAACCTTTTCATACATCTCCTGCCTCCAAACAGCTATCAAGAAATAGGTACTTAGAGATGGAGCTCCTAAAGATTTACACATAGATCTTGACAATATAAGCTGTATTTCTGTCTGAGTTGCATAGCCTGAGATTTGTGAAGGTTAAATGCGCTCGACATGTCACCCTTGATACTCCTTACTTGCCAAGTGCAGTTTGTGTTAAATTCACACTCTGCATCTCGGGCCCCAACGCACACAATGCGGCTTCCTCGGACACTGAATGTTTTCCATTCCCATGCAGCCCAGACCTGCAACAAGGGCCTCAGCACTTCCCGAGCCCACTCAAAAAAATAGCTTGCACTATTTGATTTGCAAATTTACTTTTGAAACTTTTGTTTAAGGAGATTTGATTAAAATGCAGCTATAAAGAACTTCCTAATGGTTTTATTGTATATCCATGGAACATGCACTGACATGTTAAGCGGGAACAGATTAATTCCTACATATCAAAGAGTCACTGCTCCCAAACCATTGGCTAGAATGATCTTAAGAGAGAAATAGAACATTAGATATTTAATCGATTATTACAGAATTGATTTCCGTAATCAATTTTATTAACTCCCTAGAAAGATGCAGATCATTTTCTCCCGGATTCATTCATATACCTAGGAGATATAAAGGATATTTCACTTTGATCACACTCTACCTAGCCGCACCGAAGGGACTTGGTCTAACCTGAGGTGTCCAAGTGATAGGAAAGAGCCACGGAATACAAGAGCAAAAGGATAAGCCTAGCAAATATTCACAGCTGAACACAAGGAGCTCTAAGTTCATAGAGCTGAAATTGTCCCTATCTTATTGCAAGTCAACAACTCTTAGGTCTGGTGTTTGCCTGCCCCATGTCAGCTCACGACACCAACGCCACGCGAGGAATTCACCATGCTCTTGCTACCAGAAATATGCAGATCTTTCACTCCAAGGCACTGCGTTGGGCATGGCTTTGCCAGAAGCAGCCAGGAAGAACACGACGAAATTATTGCAGTCAGCAGCATTGCCCAGACAAAACCACAGCGAGAATCTGAGAGCAGATGATACTCCTTCCCCATAGGTCTGCTGAGCGCTGAAATCACTTCAACAACTAACAAAAGTACTACCTTTCTCTGTAGGGCTTCGGCACAAGTCTTCTTGGGATCAAGGCTTATCTAACTCCCCTAGCTGGGACATACCATGAAGCACAGCAAAAGTAATAAGCAACTCTTCTCGTAGCAAGAACTGCTTCATTAGGATTTCCCCATAACAAGAAGTAAAATTCAGAAGGCGATTAACTCCAAGACTACACTACCTTCAGCCTGTCCCAGAGCGGCCAGCAGGGCCCAGCCCAGCAGTCCTACGCTTCCTACAGCCCGAACCCGTGCAGGCTGGGAGCAAACTGGCAGGTGGGGGTCAGCATCTCCCTACTTCAGGCCTTTGGTTTGGGGAGATGATGGCCCTCCTGCAGCCACCTGCACTGCTGGGAGAAAGGTTCCTTCAATGAGAAGGAAACTGAGCTGTTCGTGAAATGAACACGTTTTCCTCCTTTTCTGCCAGCTTGCTCCTTGTTATTTCACTGACCAAGAAGAAAATAACTCAGAGACAGCACTGACACGGCTGCACGGCAGATTCCTGCCACCAACTCAGCCCAAGTTCTCCAAGGGTTTCCCCCACGCCCCACGATGCCGTTACACCAGAGCCCCACAGCGAGTTAGCGCAGCCATCCACTGAGACAGAATAAACCAATTTGGGGAGCCTACCCACGGCAGCGTTTACAGCTCTTCCCCGAACCAAATTACACTCCAATTTCAAAAAGTTCTTAGGACATAACCCCTCATCTACCGGCTAGTCATAAACAGATAAACCGAGACATAAAAAGTACAAACCGAGAGGCCTCAGAGCAGCCGGCAGGGAAGTTGGCCGCATACACTCCGGCGGTTGGGACGCAGGTCGCCGATAATTTAACGGGGAGCAAAAAGCGCCCGCGGTGTACTTCTTACCGCAGCCCAACTCGCGGGCTGCCGATACCTCTCCTATAGGTGATACTCCGTCCACCCCCCGCGCAGCACCGCCGCTAAAGGTGAGCCGCACGGAAAGGGAACGCGAAACGGAGCGGCGGCGCTCCGGCGGGGAGAGGCGGAGGGGCGCTCCCACGGCCGGGCCGGGTGCGGCGCTCCTCGGGGCTCCCCGCGGCCGGCACCTGCCCGGCCCACCCCGGTAGCCTGATCAGAAGGCTGCCCGCCACCAGCTGGTGGCGTGGCTCATCACAGTAATGCTCCGACGGTGACCTCTACCCGGACCGGTACCGGCTGCACGCGGCCGATTGCCCTGTCGTCCATGAAGAGAAGAGCAAGCGACCATGTCTATCGTCTCGCAAACCCACCCATTTGTCGTCGGTGTCGACACACACGCGAAGAAGCACGTCTACGCCATCCTCACCGCTGCCCGTCCGGCTCGCTGGGGAACCGTCGAGTCGTGTCCAGGGCGTACGACGACCCGACCGTTCCCCACCGGCGTCGGGGTTCCCCAGCGCGCCGAGCTCCTCGAGCAGCTCGACGCCGGCCTTGACGTTGCGGTTGTCGGGCGGCTCGACGAACGGGAAGCGGGCGATGTCGCCGAGCCCCAGGGAGGTCATCTGGAGGATGACGCTGGCGAGGTT
>JAOWBP010001760.1:17353068-17367623 GCA_028571105.1 Tragopan temminckii
ATTGGTGATAGGTGGATGGTTGGACTGGATGATCTTGTAGGTCTTTTCCAACCTTGGTGATTCTGTGATTCTGTGATCAAAGAGCTGAAAGGAGAGGAAACGAGACAGCCTGAGTTAGTGAGAGGTGCTTATGGTGAACTGGGGGAGCAGCACTCAACATCCAGAGTGCTGTACTTCTGCCCATGACAGACAGCGCTGTAAGGCAAAGTATGTCTCTAGCCCAGGTGTTAACATGCCTCTGGGGCATGATGTCCATGTTGCCCCTCTTCCTGTCCTCAGCAGCCTGCAGTCCTCTCTGTGATTCTGGGTAGCTTCCCTGGAATGCATGGAAGGGGAGGATGTGGCAGCAGCTAGCATGAAAACATTGATATCTCTTATGGGACCAACAGGTACCTGCACAATGCAAACAGCTCATCCCACAGTGCCCCGTGCTGCCACCCAATTTACCTGCAGTTACCAATGGCTCACATTTGGTAGAGCCACGACAAAAATAATGTAGGTGCCTTCTTCTGGAGAGGAAATACATCCTTAACATAAAGGTCAAATGGCATTTGTAACAACATTAATAACTTCAGAGCGTCATGCTGTTAGATTCTAGGAATGATTAGATCTGCCTGGCCGTGCTGTTCGGTTGCTTTTACAAGAGTGATGCACTGTTTACCTCCTGAGAGATTCATAAGGAAAAAAAAAATCCAATCTGTATCAATGAGTAAGATATTTTCCTTACCAGAGATATCGATTTAAATATTGACTTCACCACTGGAGGGTTATTTCACTCTGTGCTTCAGATACTCGTGGTAAAGTGACATGTGTTTTATGTACTAATAAAAATGTGATTCCTGGGGCAGTCATCTTATCTTTAGGGCTTGGACTTTCTGAGTCCTGCTGCTTGGAAGCTGCTGTTCTTTCTAAAACTGAGGACTTATTTTCCTCCAAGTGTCAGTGTTCTTTGCTCCATTTTTACCAGAATCCAAACAAACAAACCCTAAACATCGCACACAGCCCCATTGTCCTGTCCGTCCGTTCTCCTTTCAATCTTTCAGTGAGGGCTTTGGGCTCTGCAAGACAGAAGTTCCTTTATTTTAGGAACAGAAAAGGTGCTGCTGCTGAACCTGTTACAGCTTGTCTGGATGCAGCCGGGTGTGCTTTGGGACAGGGCTGCCCAGTCGTACAGCTCCCACACCAGCTTGCCAACCCTGCCAGGCCTGGGGTCACATCTGTGGCAATAGCTTATGGCACAGAGCAGCAGCCTGGTGCTCATGAAGGCAGCTCCGTTGGAAACCAGAAGTGCCAGCTGCCCCTTCAGCAAAGCACCAGCCTGGGAGCCAAAAAAAAAAAACACAACACAACAGAAGAACACCCCATCCCTATTGTCATAGAAACTTCGAGTCATTAAGTTTGGAAAAGACCTCTAAGATCATCTAATCCAACTGCCAACCCACTCCCACCATGGCCACTGCCCACGTCCCTCAGTGCCACATCTACATGCCTCTTGAATACCTCCAGGGATGGTGACACCACCATCCCCCTGGGCAGCCTGTGCCACTGCCTCACTGCTCTTTTTGAGAAGAAATTTTTCCTAGTATCCAGTCTGAAATATATATTCATCCCTATCCCTATGGCCAACAACTTACAGACTTGGTACCACAACCTGTGGTCCTTCCCACCTTCTTCTCTGTACCAGCAGGATGAAATGGAGGTGTGATTTGATGCTAGCACTTGCACTTAACTCTTTGGCCTCTTTGGCCAAATGGGTTAACAAGAAAGCAGCAATTTTCGGAAGGCAAATGCGTGCAAAAGATTGCATCTTGCCTGGAATTCCCGAGGTTATCTGTGCCCATAGTTTGGAGGCATGGTCCGTACCCCATTTGCAGCAGTGTCTGTGTGAACAAAGACAGACGTTGCCATCCCTGCAAGTCTCTCCCCTGGAAGTGCTGAATTTCAGATTGCAGCCACAGACCCAAGGCTCAACTCTCAACCTGTGATCAAGGAAGTCTTCTGGAGGCATCCACAGCCAGAAAGAATAAATATCGTACAGGGAACTTGCCTTTTTCTTGGTACACAATTTATATTTTATCTGAAATTTGGGGGTAGACGTACATGCCAACTCTTTATTAACCCCAGCAGTGCAATTCCTCATGAAGAGGCTGTTATTCAGCGGAAGCAGCATTGCTGAAACATCTACAGAGTCCCATCAAAAATGTCAGGTTTCCTCAATCAGTTCCTTTTGTGACCTTCATCTGAACCTTAATCCGTTGTAGCAAAATTATTTTTATTAGCCATTCATACTTCATCACACCGCTAATTTTCCTGTTTTTAAACTATCAATTTAAGGCAGCTTTTTTATTTAACTAATCAAGGCTGATGCATGTTATTTTGGCTACGATTTCTAATAATTATTCTTAAGACTTTTTTAAGACTGAGTTTTCTGTAGCTGACTGTCAAATTTCTACGTGTGGGCAGAACACTGTTTCTGTTACAAGGGTGCTTCCTTATCTTTAGTGAAACCAACATTATGGACTCTGCAGGAAGAATCCGAGCCTCATCTCTTTTTCCTGTCTTACACCAGCTCTTGCTTTTTGTTATTACTGCAGCCAGGGGTCATTAGAGGGAAGAAGGGTTTTCAGGATCAGGCTCCGTATGGGATTAAAAACCCAAACACAAGCCTGCAGCTGCCTCACAAATATTGTCAACTGTTGTAGCTAGTGACTCGTGGTTTGCCTTTGCCTCTGATATTAAAGAACAGATTGTGTTACGGTACTTATCTCTACCTTTACAAACAAATACACCAGGAAAATATGTCAAGCAGAAGAAACTGCGCTTGTTATCAAATGCTCAGCTACGCTGGCTACAGGTTTCTGTGCTTTTTGGCAAAAGCTTTGGAAAGCATCGTGAGTTTGGGAAGCGTTGGTGGCTGTTCGTGTGCAGGACACAGACACTGTGTGGTGGCAATGGGCAGCAGAGGTGACATGGCCCCGGCACAGGTGGCACAGAGCAGCACCCATGGACAAGCGTCACTTGCCAGCCCACACCTCTCACAGTGAGTTCCATGGGACACTGTGAGGTGAAACAGGTTTCTGCAGTGCTGCTGAGCTGAGGCTGACATAGGATTTGGTGCCCTGTACAGGGAGGACAGCCAGAAACTCGATACCTGCCTGTTGTGGTCTGGGTTTTTGATTTTGTTGTGTAAGATGCTCAGATGTCTTGGTAATGTGTTCCCCTGCCAGATGGAAGGCTGTGACTGAGAGAGAAGATAAACAAAGACACTTTGCAATCTTCTTCCCTAATTAAAACCTTTCTTTTTTTTCATGTAGAAGGGCAATGTTTTCCCCGCCAGACCGAACGGATTGTCATGTAGGACTGCTTAAAAAGATGCAGGTTAACGGTGTTATACACATCTGTAGAAAAAAACTTAATGTAAGCAAAAATGGATGAAGGTAAGTGCTCAAACCACTCATTAAATAACTCAGACCAACAGTTAGCATGGTTGGCATCAGAGGGAAGAATAATGTCTTCCCAACCCCAAACCTTCCCTCCATCCCCATCCCTTTTATCTCTTCCTGTCACTTCCCATTAGCTGATGGTGACATCTTATCTCTGTCCTGAAGGGTGGGCCAGGAGACGACTTCGGCGATCATGTAAGTGACACTCCAAGGATTGGCCGCCAGCAGGTTCGGGGGCCCGGGCCTCGCAGCCGTGGGATGTCATCCCTGTGACATGCCTGCAGAGCTCAGCTCGGCCCCCAGCTGTCGGATCCAGCAGCATCTCTGTCATGCTGCACTCCGGGGCTGTCACTGGCAGGGCTCATGCTCCTCACCCAGGAACCCTTCTCCTTTCTGCTAAGGCTCTGGTTTTTATTTCTAACGCAGAGACCTTTGCATCAGTGTTGTTAATGGTGGGTTCTTCTGCACAGTGGGATTCGGCCATCGGAAGGGGTCATGTGGGAGCTGTGCGGCATGAGTGTGTACATTTTACAGTGATTTGGAAAGGTCTTGGGCTGAAGGCTCTGCTCCCGGCCTTTGTCCCAGCACTTTCCAGAATGCTGCTCCAGACATCGCAGCTCACACGGGAGGACTCTCTGCCGCCCTGTGATTGCAGGGCAGCCAGAGTTGTGCTGTGTGCTGTGGCAGTGCAGATTCCCCCAGGGAAGCCCCCAGCTATGGCCATTTGCATGGTAACATTGTCAGGCATGACTCATTTTCTTCCCTCTGTCTCTGGTTCTCCCTTCACACGCGCACTCAAAAACACAAGCACAAATCAACAAGCGGACAAATAAAATTTAAATGGTGCTTTAATGCATTTTTGGGAACCTGGCAACTCACAACTTGCGCTTCTGAATGAGACACAAATCCATGTGGGTGGCCCTGCAGTTCCCTTCTTCTGGTGAGCATGCAATTTGGTGTACATTCTTCTTTAATTTTTATATTTTTTTTGCTGCAAAATGTAGCATCAAATATAAGAGCTACTTGCAGATCAGTGCTGCAGTGATGACTTTTGCATCTTTTGCTGTATGTTAGAGATTTTTTACTGGGTTGTTCTCGGTAGGACTTTAGTTGAAAAACTGATCAGTAAAAATTGGAATAGGGGCCTTTCAGTATCTGAAGGGGGCCATAAGAAGGAATGGGACAGATGCATTATCAGGGTCATTGTGATAGGGCAAGGAAAATGATTTCAAATGGAAGGAGAGATTTGGATTGGATATAAGGAAGAAGTTTATAACAATCAGGGTGTTGAGGAACTGGTGCAGAGGCCCAGAGATCTGGTGGATGCCTCACCCCTGGAGATACTCAAGGTCAGGCTGTACCAAGTCTGAACATCTGATCAAGCAGTAGGTGTCCCTGTTCTGTGCAGGAGAGTTGGGCTGAATGATTTTAAGGGTCATTTCCAACACAATTATATGAAAAAACAGATCTTTGTCAAGATAAAACATCGAACTTGTAAAGCAAGTGACAAATCACTACTTTAAAAGTTTTCACCACACATTCCTTTCCCAATACTTCAATCCCACTGAGCTTATTGCAACCCTTTTCCTACACATTGGAATCAATGCATGTGATGTGTATGGCCCTATTGTGCTGCAGTGGCTGTGTTATCGCAATTTACATGAGTAATGTTTGCAGGTTTGGTGTCCTTGGCTCTGAATTCCTCTGTGAGGCAGCTTTCCCACATGCTCACAAACAGTCACTTCTGGGCTTTAAAAAGAAATGGGGCATCTGCTGAAAGAAACTTATGGTAATCACTGCGAAGTTGTGGGGTGCATCACTGCTGAGCCACAGCCTCCATCCTAAGGAGGAAAGGAATTTTCCCCTTTCTCTTCTGCTCATCTCACTTTCTTTTCTAGCACAAGGCACGGGGGAAGTTTTTGGGAAACTGGCAGTGTGTTGGCCCATCAAAGTGGTAGATTTGTGTCTCCCTGTGGGTGCCTGGGTGAACATTTTGGATCCAGGGACCAAATGTGTGCCACAAGGATCTGTGGCCGCATGCTTGGCGGGAAGGCCTCAGGTTTTGCATTTTGTTAGATTTATGTTTGATGAGTGCACAGAGGTTGAATAATTTATGGTGGTGACCACTTAGATACCATATGTCGTGTGCTTTTTTAAAGCACTGTGCCTTGTACACAAAAGGGAGCACTTTGAGCCAAACTTACTTCATTTTGTTTAAGAAAAGGATTCTTAAAAACAACTGAGGTGAAGGGAACCCATTTTACACACTTCTCACATGCACTGAACAGCAGTAAAATATAGTGAAAGCATCTTTCTGCTCAGTGTTTAAAAATGTAAATTTGTATAAATAATCACTCCCTTCCCATCCAGCAGAATTTAAACGGTGGTCTTGGTGCCATGGACAATTTTTTATATGTTGTTATGCTGCAGTTTCTGGGGCGCTGCATGAGAAATATTTGCTTCCTTATTATATTTTGCCATGAGAAAAATGAAATACTCTCAGAGTAGGAGTTCACATGTCCCTTTAAGTCTTAAAATATGTTAATTTTACATGCCAAAGTCTTAAGAAGTGTTTGACTGCCCATGGCTTTTGTGTGCATCTCCAGATGGCAGATGCCATTTTGTGTTTCACATTAATTGAGTAAATTTCCTTGCTCTTTGTACATATTGCAGAGGAAGCCATTCTCTGCTTTCAATAGGACAGAACAGCTCTTTGGCATCAAACCCTTCTGGTCTGGTGGTACTAAAACTGTTTTAAGGTGGAATTCTGAGAACAAGCTGCTGGCAGTACAGTTTTCCCCTATTGTAGATGAAAATGAGATGTTTAACTGTGGTCTTAGAAATATCTTGAGGGTTTTTGCTGGTAAACTGGGAAACAAACCAATTAGGATAACTCACAGGCTGAAGACATAATAAGGCAGAGGATTTGGGACTACTCATTTAGCTAAATGAAAAAAAAATATCTAGGAGAGCATTGCTTGTGGTCCACTTTCTTGCCTGTTCTGTTTTTGCCCCTCTCACTTTCTAGATCTTTAAAAATAATCCTTCACAATTTGCAAGTGTTAATGCATCGGTAGCAGTGTACTGTGCTGACTTTTTGGGCAGAAATGGTGCAAGAGGGAGAGATGGAGGCATCAGGAGCAGCAACCGAGGTGCAGGTGTGTGCATTCTGTGGGGATGTTATACAACCAGTGCCCCACGGCTGCTCCTGCTCAATGCTGGTCATGGCCAAAACCCCTCTAGGCAGAGTCATGCCTATCACAGGTGAGGGGGAAGAAGAGGGTGAAAATAAAGTCTGTGCAAGAGACCACCTGGGAATTTTTCTGCTGGGGTCAATGGAGCTGAGGATTTCCCCTATGTGCTAATGTCTTAATAGGAAACATAACGCTTCTGTCAGAAACATCTTTAGCTGATACAGGGCATGCCAAGATTGAAAGAAGGGGATAAAAAGAAGCAGCGATTGTAGAGCTAGACATGCATTGAGTCCAGGTGAACTTCTATGCACAGATATTTCTACAATGTTGGTGTTTGAGAGGTGAACTCACGCACAGCAATGCTTCAGAAGCAGCTCAAAGTATTTGCACACAGTCCAGCCACGAGGTTTTAAAAAACCTTTTTTTTTTTATCATTTTCTGTATGCTCACCCATGGTGGGGAAGCAAAACAAATCTCCTGTCTGTTTGAAAAACAGTATACAAGACAGAAGTTAATGCTCATCAAAGAAACCAAGATTACATGGCATATCATTAATCAGATTTTTATCATGGTAAGTGGTGTCCAGATAGAGCTGAAGTGGGCAGTCACATAACAACATAATTATGGGTGTTGCAGTGACGTAGCAGCAGCAGGAGCTCGGCTCCTGGCTCCTTTGTTTTCCATTCACACCCACCGTGATCTACAGCTATATTTAGCTGTTTTTCACAGTGTTACCTAATACTGTCACCCCAAGTATTTTTTTAAGCAAAAAAAAAAAAAAAAAACCAACATAAAGATAAGACCATATTGATTTTCCATGGAAGCGCGAACACTGGAATCTTTTCTTGCAGATGGCAATTCAAACAGAGGGGAGAATATTTGCATAGTTGGTGTTGGTTTGGTTTTCCTTTGGCTCCTGTAAGTTACTGTCACTTTGGTGCAGCAGGCGGCCGGGCAGCTGGCAGAGTGTCACGGCCCCGCTGTCGGCTGGGTCTGCTCCCAGTGATGTGGGGAGCGTGACAGTGCTGAGACCATTGTGTGGCTAAGTGGTGCTCAGGGATTTAACAGGAGGAAGTTTTGACTGATGAATTGCCGTACTTGAACGGTTCTCGGTCTATCATTTTTGGCACAGCTTGTTGGCGGCTCCAGGGACACCTGAAGAGCATCCTTGTGCTCTCAGGTAGAGCTGAGGGCAGCCCAGCTTGCACCCTGCCTATCTATGCTGCAGACACTGCTGTGTCCTGTTGCACCTCATCACCACCAGCAAGAAAAAAAGAAGTTGAATGCCTCATGGAGTTATGACGTATCCATCTAGTTTGAATACCACTGACCTAGCTCCTGAATTAAAGCAAAGGCTCTGTCAAACAACACCAAACATGTACACTGTGAGCGAAGCTTGCAATGCAGACATCTGAAATGCCCTCCATGTTTTGCAGTGTAGCAGCATGATACTGTTATAAGGTAAAAAAATGCTCTCAGGAGTCCCAGACTAGATGAAGACGTAAGTCCGAGAGCCCTGTAAAGATGTTGCTCTTTGCAGTAGGTTTATTCAGCAGGAGTCAGCAGGGCTGCCTGTCTGTACTCCTATAGTCAGAGCTCATTTATTCTGTGCAACACAGGTCACCTCCAGTGCAACTATTGATATCTGTAGAGCACTTGCCCTACTGCTGTGGCTTGAAAAAAAACATCAGCACTGCAGTTACAAAGCATGACTGGACTCTTCTATGTTGTGTGTATTGCTACATCGCAGCTCCCTCTTCCTTTAGCTGAGTGCACATGCTGCTGCTCACCTGGAGTGGTGTGATTGAATGAATGAAGATGGAGAGGGGTCCTTTCGGTATCTAAGGGAGGGCTGTAAGAAAGAAAGGGACAGATTCTTTAGCAGTGTCTGTTGTGACAGGACAAGGGGAAATGGTTTCAAACTAACTAAACGAGGGGAGATTTAGACTGGATATAAGAAAGAGACTTTTTACAATAAGGGTGGTGAGGCACAGGTTGCCCAGAGAGCTGGTGGACACTCCATCCCTGGAGATGTCCAAGGTCAGGCTGGGGGGGCTCTGAAAAACCTGATTTGCTGTAGGTGTCCCCACTCATTGCAGAGGAATTGGACTGGGTGACCTTTAAGTGTCCTTTCCAATTCAAACAATTCTATGATTCTGTGATTCTGTGTAGGAAGAGCTTTCAGAAATTATTCCCTCTCCCCTTTTTGTTTTTATATTTTAACACAGCAGACAAACAAATCTCCTCTCAGTGCCACCCTTACTTTTTGCTTAAATTCAGCAGCATTACACTGGAAATGCAGTTCATTCAATGTCCGACTGAATTTAAATGGCTCCAGAATAATCAAAGTGCTGTCCATCCTTCCCTTCTTGAGCCGTTTGGATCATCTCCTCCCTGTGTAGGAAAGCAGTTGCAGTGCATCACCAAGTACCAAGCATCACTGCTCGAACACCTGGGTGTGTTTTGGACCTGTCCACAGCAGTCCATGACAGACTTGGAGAGACAGACAAGCAATACCATGGGGAACCATCCAGCCTGGAGTAGCCAAGGCGTGGTACAAGATGCTCACCTGCAGCTTGCCACATAGAAGGCAACCGGTACACCCAATAACACTAGCTCAAACAACTGATCTCTGTCGACTGCCAAGACAAACACTTCTGCTAATGAGATCAATTCAGTCTTCCATATCTAATAAGGCTTATGCTCAGCTTGATGAAGGTGAAGACAGAAATTCCTAAAAAGCCCAATGTAAAGAGCTGTATTCAAGCAGAACTCCCTTTTTCCTCAGCAGGTGGTACAAAATGCTTAAAGCATAAGACAAGGGATTAGGATCCTGGACAGAGGAATTCTCTTCATCTCTTTGCATGGCACACGGCACTGCCTCAGTTTCCCTAACCTCATAGTGTTGCTTTCTTTCCTGAGAAAGAGTTGTCAGGCTGAATTCAGAAGCATGAATGAGGTTCTCATAAGCCACAGTGGTTAAAGCCAGAAAAATGCTTATCTACATGTAAATGAGAGTTCCGCTTTAATCTGAGAAGGGCAGAAACTTTCCTCAGGAGACTTGCTCTGACTTCAGGTCTGGTTTCAGTAAGCATCCTTGGCAGGGCAAAATAGAAGTGCACAAATAAATAAATTGGAGGATGCACATGCAGCCCCTGACACTCCCCAAATACCTTTCCCAGATCTGAATGCAACGTAGATTTTAATCATGGAGCAACAGATGATTGATGGATGATTAATAGCTAATTTGAGAGATTCATTTAACTTCATTTTACTTATACAGCGTATGTAGAATTAGTTAAGGCTTGTACAGGAAAGGAAGTGATGAGACATTGTTCCCATTAAATCATAATGACAGCCTTCCTCATCACTGTATATTTATTATGTAAGAAAAGGAAATGTCTAGTAAAAATCTGTATAGGTTAATAACACCTTCATAATATAGTCCCTCTTTTCTATTGACTTGAATAGCCCTCCTACTGACTTTTACTGGATTATTAGAGTTAATTACATCAATTGCAATATAATTGATTCTTAAATACTATGTAGGAACCTCATACAATTATGGAAAAACAAAAGTCATCTAGACATCTCTGATCAGAAAAGATTTGGAATTCCTGCACATTTAATTCCCGATAATCACCAGTCAGTTTGGACATTAAGATTGCAGGGTTTCTTGTTTTCTTTCTGTTAGGTTTTGACAGAATTGATAGTTTTACAACATTTAACTCAGTGTGCATGGAAATATGAGATTAAAGAGAGGAATGTAATTTGCTAAAATCGTTACTTCATCTCCTGAAAGTGAAATGTATTACCTGCCTGTCTATATTAAAATACAACTTACGTTCACACATGCATGCTCAAGAGCAAAAAAACTCCCAGAAATATCTATTTATCATTCAAGGTTGAAGTCCTTTATCCACAGGTATAAGCTTTCCTACAGCTTTTGCTTGCTAGAGTCACTGAGGGCCTTCAGTGTAATGACATGAAGCAGAGCTGAACGCTGATCTCCAGAGGGTAGACGATCTATGCATTATTTCACTGAGTAACTTTGACATGAAAACAGTCTGCAAAGGATGGTCCTGTATTCCAGATAAAGATTACACACCATGCAAAAGGAGGTGCTTTAAGATAAACCCTCTGAGGCATGCTACAACACTATTAAGCAGCAGTTCAACTTTAAAGCCGGTCAGACATAACATTTTTTTGAGTCTGCTCTTGGTCAGAGTTCCCTGTGGTACCAGTGCAGGAGATGTTAGTCTTTACTTTTTTTAAAGCCAGCTTTGTTACTGTTCTCCATGGGCCCCCTAGGAGCCGTGCAGTGTTTTGTAAGAGCGGGCTTGTTTTCCATTTGTGGATAGATTGCAGGGCTCAGGTCTCCACAAGGTAAATTCAACACTCTTTGTGCCGCTCCATTAAATGCCCTCAAGTCAATTCCATTGGTGTGGGGATATCACTTTAGAGTTCCAGCTGAGTAATTCGTGAAAGTTATTATTATGTGAAATAATAACTTCTGTTACAGTTATTGTTTTTATTATTATTATTATTATTAATATTTTTGCTTTACAGCTTAATGCACACAATGCAGCAGCCAGCTATCAAAGGCTTCCCTGAGGAAAAATTAAGCACTTAGAGCAATAAATTATGAAAAGACTGTGTCTGAGGGCACCATCCACCTTGTTCTCACACCCGCTTTAAGTGTTAAATAAATCATAACATCCTGTTCATCGTGCCGTCAGTAGGGGTTAAATAAGTCACTGTAAATGAGATCCAAACTGTAGGACTCAGCTGGCTTCCAAGTTTTTTGTTTGCAAGGAGAAGCAGCTCTGGGCCTTTGATAGTCTGGGTCTTTAAGGAAAGCCTTTTTTCCATTCCAACTACTTCCTGTTAATGTGGAAATGAGAGGAAATGGACATTAAGCAGAAGGATGGGCCCACCCTTTTCCAGTCGTGTGCCTAATTTGTCAGGTGCAATATTGGCACCTGGAGGCTTGTTTTGGCTGCTATGACATCCTTGCTAGGGAAATATCAAAATACTTTTAGCTAACGGCATGGAACTTCAAAGAGTTTTTGTTATAGGGAGAGAGAAGAAAGGATGCCATCACTAGAAATTGCAGAATGGAATGGCCTGACTTGCTTGCTAAATGTAAGAGTTATAAGTAACCATAAGATCAAAAAGAAGAGAACAATTATGTGAAACTCCATTCAAAACCTAGCTGCCACCAATAAGACTGAACATCCAGTAATGTGAACGTGGCCTCTTAGGAAACATATGCTTTGAGTACAATCATCATACTTCTGAGTCTCCCTCTGCAACGCCCCATTCCTGAGGACTCAGTGGTATGTCTGCGTGTTTCAGGAGGAGATGCAAGTGTTTTGTTGTAAAACTATTTATGGTCTTTGAGTCAAGGAGATGGTAAAGCTGCTATGCTCTGATCTTAGATCAAAATCAGCAAGCCTGCAGTACCAGTGCCTGCTTGGTGTCTACTTCATGCTAAACACCTCAATTGTACTTTACCTTAGAGGACCCTTCTTGGGTTCAGCAGCTCTCCAACACGAGTAAGGATTTCCATGCTTGGCCAATATACTGGTGATGTATCTGTCTGGCTGAATCCATAGAAAGTAATAAAAAAAAAAAGTATTGAAGCCTTTCGTAATGGAAAGAATGCAATTGAAGAAGAATTTGTTCCCTAGCAGAGTCCTGGCCTGTGGTTGCTTTGGATTTTTGGAGTAGAGTTTCTTTCGATTTTTAGAACTGTTTAACATATTGGACCAGAGTAACTATTCATGTGCCTTTTTTTTTTAACTTATGAATTACAATTAATTAGCATTTGATGGTAGGAGAAAGGGAAACAGTATAGCTAATTATTACTTTATTCAGGTAAACCGTGGTATATCAAGCCCTGAGTGACATACACAGGTCTGCAACTGTTCTGAGAGCAAATCCATTCAGATCAGTGAAATGAGATAATAGACTTGGGAAATCCAGCTGCTGTGCAGATGTTGGATGGAATTTTCCAGGGAAAAGCAGTTATGCCATTTTTCGTGCCTTTCGTTTCCCTTACTCAGAGGGAGCTCTCTCTTGCTGGATGGCAGTGCCTGTGGCCAGGTACCACACAGCAAGAGAACCTCATGCTGATAAAACTCCAAAGGGTTTGAGATTCTCTGACCCCTTTCTCCCAAACTTGTTGGAGACTTGTTGGGCAGGTGTCAGTCTTGAGATCAGACATCTACAGTTCTCTCTTCATTTGTGAACTGGCAACTTAGTGTACCTTGTTTCAACTCTCTTGGACTTGTAAGTGGTCTCAGTTGAACTGTAGAAGATGATTTGTCACACAACAGTACTGATTCATTCTTAGTCCATCCTGAACACATGGTTGCTGTGGATATGGGTACCAGAGCAGCTGCAGAGAAAATTTCAGTAAGAGCTTTACTGTCACCCCTCCCAGCAACATTCCTGCTGATTGTGGCCTAACTTAAGGTAACTTGTGAAACTACAAAAACACAGAAAACCCCAGAAATAACTGGAAGGATTATTTTATACATGCTTATTTTCTTCTAGAAATTATTCTCCATTAACCCAGAGACAGCAGGAAAGATGAGTGGTGCAAGAGAGCTGAGTCACCACTTTGCTTCCACGGATGACCATTACACTGATTGTCCCAGGAACAGACTGAGCATACAGTGGCACTGCATGATCTAGGTGACTGACTTTCTCAATTTGTAATTTTTGAGTACAGTTATTTCACCCTCTACAAAAGCAAGATGCTACAAATCTGGGACACTGAATAACCTGTCCTCCTCTGGATAGTTAAAAGAGCCTTGCAGAGGAATATAGCCTTGCTCTAGTGACAAGTGTCACCTTGTGCTCATCTTCAGTACTTCTTCTCCCTTTTGAACATATCCTGGGATATCCTTTCCTATTGTGTCAGTATTTCTCTCAGCTCCAATACAGATAAATAAATCAAATAAGCAGGCTGTATCAGGGCACAGCAAAGTTACTTAAGTTCCTCGTGCCCATGAGTGCCCCAGACTGGCATTGTCCCACCATGCCATTTGCATGACTGAGGAACAGCAGTATTCAGCTCTTACTTTTCCTTTGTTTTAGAGAATTGCAGAACAGGTCACGTGCTGGTGCAAATATAGCTGGTTGCTCTCCACACTGGTATCTTTTGTGTTGTATGTATAGCTTTGATAAGCAGCACATGTGTCTGCTTCCCAGCTATACAGTGTTTCCACTCTGATCTCAGGAGTGTGGCTAAATCAATATATCCTTTGTGATGTGCAGATGGAAATAATCTCCAGAAAGATGCATTTCTGAGCTTTGCCCAGTATGTATTTGTTTGAGAGGTACAGCTGGTTTGTGGAAAGGTACAATCCGAGACCATATGGGAGCACACTGCTAACCCTACTCAAGCAGCTTTACTATGCTCTTGTGCCCCCCTACAGCCTTCAGGGCCTCTGGGCCTCCTTTGATGTGAAGGGAATTGCCAGGAGATGTAGGGTGTTGCTTGGCTACTCTTGGTCCCTGAGGGACAGAAGTGGGGGCAGCTCTGCTGCTGACAAACCTTTTACTGCACCTCAGGACCTTGCTAGTTGCCCCAGGACCAGGTTGCCACAAGGTACTCCTAAATCCTGTTTCTTGAGCTCCATCAGATGCAGATGGGCAATTTCCTTCTTGGAAAGGTCTGGATGAGATTTTCATATGTAGTTCTGTCTACTACCACTAGATAGTGGACTTAAATCCAAATTTCAGATCTGCAACCAGGTGCAAGTCTAAACCCCATATTCCACGCCTGCTTCAGGTAACAATTTGGCTCCCCTCCATGATGGAAAAAAAACTACATTTCAGTCAGGTTGGCTGCTTAATGGTAGCATACATCTAGTAAACTCACAGCAGCAGCATAGAAACACTTTTG
>JAOWBP010001760.1:17367723-17403981 GCA_028571105.1 Tragopan temminckii
TACATTTCAGTCAGGTTGGCTGCTTAATGGTAGCATACATCTAGTAAACTCACAGCAGCAGCATAGAAACACTTTTGTTTCCTCAAAAGCTTGCATTATAGAAAATGACATGACGATTTGAATTGGACTACGTGAGGATCTGGCAAATCAGTAACATCTGTAAAAACACAAGTTGCATATTGATGCCTCTATCATAATGTTAATAAAGAAATGTTACTAATAAAATATTAGTAGAGGATGAAATTCAGCTATCAAAAGAAACAAATAGTCTTAGCTCCCTTCACAGTCCATGAAGAAAGATGGGTATTTTTTAAAGGGACTACGCTTCTCTCCATGAACAATGCAACAAACTCAGGGCAGGAATGGTCATTGCTTATGCCCACAACTGGAGGAACTTAAGCTCCTCCTCTGCAGGAGAGCCATGAAGTTCAGCTCTCTGTTGCCGCCTGAAATCTTCGGCGGAACTTTGGACAACCCTTGAACTTCCCAGTACCTCCATTTCCCTTAGTATAAATGGGTACAGTTGTACCATACAGGGCTCTCTCAGGCTTCAATTCATCACTGTGTGGAAGCCTCTTTTAAATCTGAACTATTTATTGTAAAAATATTGTAAAAGTATTATTCATAATTAAACAGTGTTTGTAGCTTGACCTAAGGTGTCTGAGGGAACAGTTAAGACTGTAACAATAGCATTTTTCCCTGTTACACTTGCTCTTCCCATGCCACTAGTAGATTCATAGAATCATAGGCTGGTTTGGGTTGGAGTCACTGAAATCCCAGGGAGTTGGTCATGATTTCTCTCTCCTTGCCAGCAGCGAAGCAGTGAGGCGAAGCAGTGAGGCAATGCAATGAGGCCCAATTGTTGGGCTTAGCCCTGCTGTCCCATTGCCGCCATTTCCCTCCTCAGGCACCTTGGGGCCACCATTTTGTGCTGCCACCCTGGCCTGTGAGGCTGTGCTCCCTCTCCTGCAACATCTTGTATTGCTGCTTGCATGTCTACAACAATTTTCCCTGCAGGATCCATCAGATATCTGCTGCAAACCTTACAGGAGCTGTCTTTTGCTGTGTGAGGAGCCCCTTGGCCCTGTGAGAGACAGCAGGGGTCCTAGTATAGACTCCTTCAGTTCTGTATGCTGTGGGTAGGACAGTTTCCACTGCACAGAAGAGCATGCTGTGGTGTAGCAGTTATGTAGGCTTTCCTAAGGTCATGCATCAGTCAGCAGCAGGGCTCTGGCATCCCTTCAGAGCTCTGCTGTTTGTAATATGTATTATCAGCTCTGCGATAATACTCAAAAATGGCAACTGCTTTCTGAATAAAAGGAAAGTTGCTGCTAGTATCTCAAGGATAAAGGTCTATCTGGCTGGAAATCAGTGCAAAGTGATGAAAATAGGCAAAGAAGCTGAGTCGAGCATGGCATTCTGCACCCCTAGAGAGCAGTGGTTTGGTTCCCCAGAACAGAAGCTGCTGCTGTTCCGGCTCTGAGGGAGAACACAGAATTACAGAATACAGAATCGTAGGGGTTGGACGGGACCTCTGGAGATCATCTAGTCCAATGCCCTGCAAAAGCAGGATCGCTAGGACCTGCCATTCCCTTCACCACCACAAACAGTAGGGGAGAACTTGATCCACACTCTGGTATGGGTTTACCTTGATTAGCCAGGCACAGCAGAGCATGTTTGACCACAATGATAGCAACTGCATGTCATATTTTCATGCCCTTACTATTGATTAATCATCTCTGCCTCCTCTACCAGCCCAGCACAAAAAGCCCTCTTCTTTGACTGACATTTATTTGGCTTTTCAGAAATTTACGAATACATTCTCTCCCTGTTATCTGTAATACAGTAGCAGACTTGGGAGAAATTCCTTTTCTGGAGATTTTAGGATGAGGGCAGTGAGAAAGGCTGTGATGGGACAGCGAAGGTGGAAAGCCATCTGAGACAGCTCAGATCTCTGAACTAAGAGGTGGGAAGAACAGAGCATGAGATCCAACAGTATCTGTCAAACAGGAGGGATGCCCAAATGTCAGAAAGAAAAACCAGGGATAGTAACATGAGGAAAGTACGATTATTTTTTTTGTCCTGGCAAATTTTGTCTGTTTTCATAATGGACCTTATGAAATGGTAATATTTTTTGTTTAGTTGCCAGTGTGTGGATTCAGTGTCATTCAAGACACCATTTCTGTGGACACCCCCCAGGATCACATCCTGGCTGGCACCATGCATCAGTGTGTGCACTCCCACTGCACAAACCAAAAATCCTTCCCTTTAACAAATTCACAGAGCCTTGCAAAAACCTATGGGAATATCTGGTTTTGCATGCAAATATTTACCAAGTAAAAATGGATACTCTTCCACAGCTCTGCATCCTAGGCTTCTTTTTGCAGAGAAACTGCCAACTGTACATGCATGCTGGTTTGGCACTGGGACAAAATGTTCCCTTGAGAGTAGAATGAAACCACAAACTCCTTTTGCTTGTGAACCCCTTTCCATGAAGCAGGTGAAAGCAGGCTGAACTCACCCTTTCCTCCTAGTCTGTCTGTTTTCTAAATGTCATTTGAAAGTATCATCCCCTCCTCCCCTGTCCCCTCTTTTATCCCTTTTTCAGGAGGCAGCCATCAGCAACAAAACCACAATGCTGGGCTTGGCTGGCTGTAAGTATTCAGCAGCCGCTCTGTTCCAAGTTCTGGGCAAGCCACAGATATCCAGATTCCCACTTGTCCTATGTCTTCTGCCTCAGTTGCAGTACACCATCTTGAGCTAGAAGGACCACTAATTGACCAGCTTGGACAGGTTGCCAGCACTGCAGTACAGTCAGCCTGCTGTCTCCAGTTGTCTGTGTCTTTCCCCTCTTTGCTACACTTCCAGCCCTTCCTGATCCAAAGCTTGTGACATCTTCCAAGCCCTCCTTGCATTCAAGACTCTAATTCGGCATGTGGTATGCTGTGCTTTTCCAGCAGGCTGCTTTTTGTCATTATCTCTCCACCCAAATGGATGTTCAGGATGGGCATGCTCTTTCTTTAGTTATTGCAGAGAACTAAAATGCAAGCAATAAATGCTTAAGCCAGATTTTTTTAATACAAAGCACCAAGCAAAATCTTTTTGTTCTCGTATAATTATTCAGAAAGAGTTACAAGCTTGGAAATAAAAATACAATTCTCTGTCTTATGAAATATGAAGCAGCGTTTTCCTACAGGATAAAATAAGAATGAGATTCAAGAATGATCTAGCTCATTTCTTCACTGTGTTGTGCTGACACAATTGTTCAAAGAAATTGTGCTTTTGGAAGGAAAAGGTTAAAGTTTGCTACTGATATTCATCAGGAGATGGATATTTAATCTTTAATCTCTTGTTCTAGGCCCCTACTTCGGATCAACTCATTATCCCGAATAAACGATGTGTCATTCCCATTATTTATGTTTCACTGCAGCCAAAGTATCTGGACCTCGTTTTGGTAAGCACCATTCATTTCGACCCATTCAGTATTAATCTCCCTGCTAACATCTTTCCTGTCCTATGTGCTGTCCCCTATTTGCTTTTATGTTTTCCGCAGAGTGTTTATAAAAGGATAATCTTTTACAAAGCAGACAGAATTTTTGTGTATAAACTGCTCTGTTTGAATGCCTCATTGATATACCATCTAAACTGAAGTGTTCAGCAAGATTAGTGCATCCACTGAGCCACTGAACTGGGCAAAAATATGGGAACTGCTCCTTTCTTTATAGCGAAAAAGGGCAGATAATGATGCCGTCTTCTTTTAAATAGTCCATCTTTTAGCAGATGGACTCTGAGCATATGAATACATTCAGCAAATAAAAAATAATCAGCAGAGGATGTGGCTTATTGTGACAAATAAAGGGAGAAGAAGACACGAAATGTATAGATTAGGTAAAGCCGGCTTCCGTCCTAGCAAAACTGGTGTAAATGAAGAATAATTCAATCCAGATGACACAGGTTAGTGGGTTTTTACATCATTGTTGCTCACATCAGGATCTTGTCCCTTTGTGTCCTAATTGATGACAACTTCAGCTAGGACAGGGACGTGCTTTGCCTTGAAATGCAAATGATACATTTTTCTCTTTCTCACGTCGATGTAAATTTCCAGTGAGAATATTTTGAGCACAGTCTTCCCCTCTTTACAGGAAATAAATAAAAAAAGACTCCCTGGCACACATTGCATACACTTATTTCGGCTGTCTCCTTTGCAATGTGTATCTGGTACATCGGGTGCCACTGAGACACCCTCCGAGACACAGACACTTTATGTTAGAAGAACACAGAATGCAAGTGAGTCTGTGCCCATATTCCCACATTTAGACGGGAAAAATCCCAAACAGACATGTGGCAGTATCATTTGAATAGCATAGATTCTTAAATACATTTGTCACTTTGTACACTTGCCAGGTCTTCTTTGAAGATATAAACCATCAAAGCACTCCAAATTTTATCCATCGTGACTCCATCAACATGTAGCACTGTTTAGCACTTTATTTTTTTAAGCTGCGCTATTGTTGTCCGTCTATTATGACATAAACTAGGATCGGTGCCCTTGCGTTAAAATGAAACGAAAACTGTAAGAAAGAGTTGGGAAAAAAGAAAACATTGAAAAAGTCTTGCCATTCATTCAGCAGTGAGGGAATGTGGGGAGGAAAATTAGGGAGACAGAAAGTACCAAATGTGTCAGGCATCGCTAGTTTCAGCCATAGAAAGGACCACTAACGTGTTTGCAAGGGACTACGTGCTGGGCCCAGCTCGGTATTACCTTTGAGGCTGTGTGTAGAGGGGGGTGAGACCACTCCCAGCGGCTCCCCTTGTCATTTTTAATTCACCTCCCCCACTGATATGACCCAGACCTGACTTCTAGCAAGAAAACACTGGACATGGCTATTTCTGGAGTCTGTCAACACACCGCAAGGTTAGTGAGAGCAGTTTACGGGTCAGTGACAGAAGTAACCCAGCTTACATCCAGCTTACTGAGTTGTCGTTCTCTTTGGAGATAGTCTGTATAATTCAGTACACAGAAGCAATCTTAATGAAATAATTGCCTTTTCAGCCCTAAGAAGAGGTGTCTGACGCTTTCTGGCCACCTTCAGCTGAGATAAAAATCTTCGTTACAGCTGCTACCCAGTGCTCTCTGCATGGTGAGTGGGTGGCCTCTACATAAGAAAGAAAAAAACATCACCGTATTGGCTACAAATTGGCCTTCTTACCAGGAGGATCAACACTGCTCTGGTCTGGAGAGAGCTACTCACTCTTGCAGTGTCAGGGGCGATACTTGACAGAGCTCTGTGTTCAGCAGTAAGATCTTATGCAGAAATGTATGCTATTCAGGGCCAGATATCTGATGATATAACAGATTTACTGACAGATTCCTGACAGTTTCTGATGGGTTTCACCAATGGAGATCTGATCTCTACAGCTAATAAATGGAGTGTTTTTTCTCTAAAGGTGTTCAGATACGACCCACCCGCCCTACAAGTTTTAGTGAAAGAGCAGTGTTTGAAGGCATAATTTATCACCTGGCAGTTTTGCGTGGTGAACCACCAGGCTCCTGGAAATCCCACAGGAAAGAACATCTCTGTAGGCATCAGATCATTGCACAGGTGACACAGCGCTGACTTCTGCCAGCACGGAGTATCCGTGGCTCTGAAGTGTGTCAGACCTGCTTCTATGTGCAGGTCAACCACACGGTACATTGCACTGGCTCAGGCCCAGGGCACGGCAATCCTATCGTTTTAGAGTTACATTGGCAGGTCTCATTCAAACAGACTTTTCCCAAGCACCAAATTCAAGTCAGTGAAAACCTAATGGAACGGTCTTTGGAAAACATTCATTAGCAATTTTAGGTGCAGCAGTGTGGGGAAAGCTTTGTGGGTGACATTCTTGCACTCTTCAACCTTAATTAGAGAACTCTTCTCACCTATTTTCTGCGAGGAATTTCTCTCTGCCTGGCTGAGTGGTGGGACTGCCACAAACCCACCAGGTGATTGGTAGAAAAATCTGCAGGGCCAGGTCTGCTGTATAACAAGAGAAACAATGGGAGAATGAGGGAGGCAGGGAGAGTCAGAAACAGGCTAAGGGAAGTTCAGCTGGATCCCAATAGACCTGTTTTCATATAAATAGGTAACACAAAGAGTCAAGGAAGCAATAATAACTGGAAGACTTTGCTCTCATGCACAGGGTATCAGTGCATATTTAACATACATAGGAAAATCAGAATGTTCTGATAATGAGTATACAAATGCAAGGCAAAATAAAAATGCACTGAAAAAGGGAGATAGTATGATACCATGTGCCTCTTTCCCAGCAGGTGTTGCATCTACTTCCTAGGAGGGATAATCCTTGTTGAATTAGTCTTTGCTATAAGGAACATATTCTTAGCACCAACACGCTCTGATGGTGGACCTGTATCCTCTTGGCACTACTGTGCTGACTAAACACTTCCATGCTGCAAGGCAGGAGCATGAATAAATGATATGGGTGGGCAAGCCCATATTTTTCCCATGGAGTCCCTGTCGTAGCTACATAAGGAGGTGGGATGACCCTGTGGAGGCCATGCCACCCTACTTCTGTAATGTGTGATTGTGGATAAGAGAAGACAAACCAAACTGTTACTAATGGAGATTACTGAATGTGCTCGTTTCTCTTAATCTGTCAATACTCTCATAGAAATACTAAGCAATGTCTCTATTTGATCCTGACCAGCACTGCCATCTCTGGTACTACTGCTGTGAGTTGTACAGATGCCCAGGATTAGGCAGCTCCCACATCACTCTTTCCATGCATCTAGCCCTAAACATGCAAAAATGTAGGGAATGTGTAGCAGAAAGGGAAGGAATATTTAAAGAACCAGCATACTCCATCTCTTCTGAGGTATGAAATTTGTCAGAAGACTGTGTATTTTTAGGAGATGTCTGTAGGCACTGAAGCAGTATATCTTGTTGGTATACAGACAGGGCACTAAGCACTAACACGATTAATACGATGTCTCAGCGAAAGGGATTTCCCTCATTTATATTGCTCAGAATAGCCTTCCATAAATTTGATGTGAGTACTTGGCAAATGAAGCAGCTATCAAATACCAATAAAAATATGTTTGTGATACCTGCAATATACACCTAAAGAACCAGGGAACATTAATATTCCAGAAGGACTCTTCAGGTGCCCATAAAAATCAGATGTTATGGAGACTCTGTCAAGGTTGAGAGGTTCAAACTTTAACCTAATGTAAAAGATGCATTATAAAATTTCTTTCTTATCGTGAAAAATCAGGATTTCATGCTAGCAGTGTGAACAAAATGAGTGCAGACCGACCAGGTGGCTCCAGCATGCTGGGGATGCATTTGCTGTGGAAAGCACACATGGGAATCCTCTCACTCTGAACTGATCTGGACTTTGGCTGTGAGGAGCCAAATCCCTCTGGCTGCCCATGCCTAGGGCAACTTGCATGGCTCTAAGTCATAGAATCATAGAATCACTGAGATTGGAATAGACCACAAAGATCCTTTAGTCCAACCATCTACCTATCCCCACCATGCCCACTAATCACATCCCTCAGTGTCACATCTACACGTTTCTTGAACACCTCCATGGTGACTCCACCACGTCCCTAGGTAACCTGTGCCAGGGGTGTCCTGTAGGACTGGGGTGCAGCCTTTCCTTGCATGCACCAGGCAGTGCAAGGTGTTGCCATATGCCTTGGGAAATCTCTTTAAATAGTGTTTCTCATAGGACACCATTTTTAGCTCCCCAGGCAGCATTTCTCCATTTGAGGGTCCAGGAGCCAATGAGTGCAGCTCCTTTTAGGGACTGCTGGAGCAGAGAGGTTGCTCTAGCTTCTACATCAGAGATGCATTTTACTCTTATCCCCTCTTTTTGTCTGCCCTGGCTCATTCCTCTATAAATGAACAGAGATGAAGCTCTCCCAGGGGTCCTGTCTGGGATAACCAGCCCTGACCACTTCACTGTAAGAGAATAATTGGGAATGTTTCCTATGGATGCTGCCTGAACACACAGAAATGCTGGATTGACAGGCAAGCTTAAATCCCTAGACTCCTCGACAGATAAATATGGTCTGTCCCAAAATCTGCCTCTTGTATCACCATGTAAAACTGAAACAGAAACCTTTCACACGTCATCACTTCTGCTGGCTTAAGGCCAGATCCTTGCACGTTTCTTTGTGCTTAGTAATGCCTTACTGCTCAACTAGTGTGACTGACTTCATCAGGGCATCTGTTGGAGGAAGATGCTATTAAAACCTGAAACACAAATCTAAGCAGCAAAGCTGCAACAGTTTCTTAGCTGCTTCTGAGGGCAGCAGTCTATTGTATTTTTAATTAATTAAAGAATAAAATTTAGTAGAAGAAAATTGTGCTTTTTAGCTTGCTGTCTTTTGCTATGGATATTAGTACTCTGGGTGGTCAGGTAAATAAATATATATGTGCTAATGGCTCTTTTTATTGCCCTTATCAAAGAATCCTGTTAAAGCAGAAAGGCAGGTATTAAATCCAGAACAGACAGCTGTAAGCTTGCTGCCTTGTGTGCAAAGCCCAGGCCACTCATTTTACACACAATTTTTCACTTCTCTTCATGATGTTATTTCACTTACAGGGACATTTCTGCATATTTGAATACATCTCCACGCACGCTTTTTTGCCAAGTGAACTTTCCTGGACTCAATTTGGAAAGCCTCCAAAGGTCTGAGTTTCGGGTCGATTCCAAGTTCAGAAAAAAATTGTGATGAAAGATAAATCAGTTAACACCAAATTGGGTTGATAGGGGGATCCTTGTCTTCTCAGTTAGCGGTATGAAACCAGATAAAGGAGTTGATTTGACAGCTGAATAGATTTCCAAAGAGAGGTCATTTTCTCCCATGACCAAATAATATGATAAAGATATGCAAGGGTATGTGTGTGCCTTTCAACAGCAGGCAGAGCCCAAGAGCTTACTTATCTTTAAGCAGCTTCTCTGGGGTTTAAAATAAAAAACGCAGAGTTTCTGAGTAATAAGGGTGCTGATACCTTTTTTGTTTTGGTTCAAGTGACCAACCACATCAAGAGAGCCTGGGTTCTTGTTCTCAGTGATGCTGGGTGTTTCCATTAGAGACAAAACACTGCAGCTTGCAGAAAGTGTTTGTTACTGTGGAAGGCTGAACCTTCACATATTAACGGCATAATCATCACAGCACCTGCACATCACATTCCACGGAATTTATTCCACAATTATCGGAATATCTTGATGCACTTTTGTTCTTCTGGAGTGGTCGATGTCCTAGTGGAATTCTAGGTGGGAACTGAAAGATAGAGCTCCTTTGGACAAATTTGGGTTCCTTTCTGACAGCTGATGTGAGAAGAGTCTCTGATTCTTCCAGGCAGTTTGCTTTCAAAAGACCCAGCGATTATGGCAGTTACATACTGTTTCAATTTTTATGACTACATTGGCATTCTCTCTCATACTTTTTTCTTCAGCAGAGATCAGTGTGGAAGAAGAATTCATGGACTGTTTTTCAGCTATAGTGATGTCCCTTTTCTTCTGCTTTTGTTGCCTGCTACCATGTCCTTTTCAGCTTATACAAGGTTTGGCACATTGCACATCACCTAACCGACAGTGGTGGCTTGAGGTATGGATGTGGATGTTGCCACTTACCAAGGCCAAATTTCCCAGGTACCTCACTATTCTTTAAAGAATGAAGTGCACTAACCTTCACTGTGGGAGAGGCAGATGAAAGACAGAGGGTTAGTAATGGGAGTCAAAGTCTTTTAGCTGTAAATTGGCAGTGACAGCAGATGATGGCTATTTGCGTCTGAAGATTGTTGCAGGACCATGTGGAAAGAACTTGTGGTTTCCATTCGGTTTCTTGTGAAAAGCAGCGCCACTACACACAGTATCACTTTTCTCATTCCCTCAGGCAATTTCAACAAAAAGACAGATGGGCATTTTTCTGACCCAACTTTTGGGAATTAGTGAGAATTTTGCCATCCGTTTCAGTGGCTCTGAATCAACTAGATGAGGAGCTCGAACTTCCCAAGAGCCAGAGAGGAACCTCTAGGGTCCGAGTCAACATGTACCGCAAAACACTACAATACTTCTACCTGTATTCTGCGTAACAACCTCAGTGGATTTTAGTCTGGTGCTCATTCTAAACATGTAATTGCTGGAAATTCATTTTCTTATGGATTACTCACAGTTAACAAATCTCTGAAGAGATGGAGAGCCAAATATAGCAAAATAGTCCTTTCTCACTGGGACACATTTTAATATATATTGACAGCAAAACCATTACAACATTCCATGCGTGAAAAACCAGAAGGTAGAACAAGAAACATAACTTTCTGATTTGTGAGTGGAACTGTATATTCTTTGAAATTGTGTCACTTCTACTGCTTTAATTTGAAACCGAAGGCAGTATTTTAACAGAGCTCACATAATCTCTCCATGTGTTTTTACGCTGTGCCATTATGGGACTCTGCTGTGGTGGCTGCCTCCTCCAGCTGCATGTGGTGATTTACACACTTTTTGAAGAGTATCTCGCTTCTTCTATTAGGATCAATCAGGAGCTTTTCTGCATCCTATAAAATGTTGCAACATCCATATACCTTTTGCAGAAATTAACCCCTTAACACTGATTACTAACACTGTCAGCGTGCAAGTTATTAGAGTAAATAGTTAATATGGGGCTGATGTAATTGGCACTGTTGTACTCAACTGCTTTTTCCAGATAGAACGGGAAAGAGTTGAAACAATCTGGAATGACTGAAATAAGTCATGAGTGAAGTAATGACACCCAGAATTAAGTAGGTGACAAGTGAGAGCAGTTTCTCTGCTCTCAGTAGGTGGCTGTGTGATTTTGAGCCATTTTCTCTGGTTCAGATGAAACTGGTGTAACGGTGTCCAGCAAGGAATCAGGTATTTGTCCCAGCATAGGAAGTCCTATTCCACTGTAAATGTTACTTTCATTGTGACATTTTGAAGGTGCTACATGGTAATGATACATTGCTCCAGTAATTTTTGTACAATGTTTCTGTGAGCTCTCCCCATCTGTCATGACAGCATTAGTCCTGGCATCGCTGATGAAAGAATCAAAATTAGAAGGGAGAACAAAAAGTCAATTTCTAATGGGTTCCAAATACCCCTATCTTACACGTGTGAATTAAATATTGCTCTTATCTTGTGGCCTTCCAGACATATTCCACAGATAAAAACCTCAAAACTATTTAAAATCATAAATCTTGTTAAAAGCTGAAATATATATAAAGTGAAATAATATTCAGCTGTTTGAGCTAACCTGTTGATAGGCCGTCAGCTGTCACTTGATTTGCACTTCATCTGAATTAATAAAAAGTGAACCATAAGCATCATGATTTTACAGTAATATAAAAGCTATTACAAAGGACCTTCATCATAAGCTTCTTTGTCATAAAGCTACCGTATCTTACTTTCAATCACTAAACACTGCTAAAACATTTCCTAATACAATACCGCCTGATGCAATACACAAATTCCTTTACCTTGAAGACTAGCTATATGGATCTGACTTTGAATCTTAAGGGACAAATTGGAGTTTTCTTCTTATGTAAATAGTGCAAAAAAGTATTTTCACACTCGTGTTCTTCATTTCTTAAGTTTGCATGCATACACACACAACCCACCTCAGACATACCCACAGCACCCTTATGTTTTCATCTTTATTTTAAATGTTGCTTCACATACACCTTGCCTTCCAGATCCTTCACCATCTTCATCACTCTTCTTTAGACACTAACAGTTTTATGTCCTTCTTATATTGTGGCACGCAAATCCGCACGCAGTGCTCAAGGTGATGTCACAACAGCACAGAGCAGAGTGGGACAACCCTTTCCCTCAACTGCTAGGCAGTGCTATACTTCCTACCTGACAAAATTCTCTTGTCTTCCATGACCTAAGAAATAACTAATGAGATGCTTACTGTGAGCTGGACTTACTGTGAGCTAGACAAGATCAGTGCAGTTTGCTTATACCTGGAAACAGAAAACGTCTACATTTGAGAACAGCTAAATGCGGGCAAGGGCTTGGACTGGAGGTTTTCCTGAGTTCCTTCTTGACTTGAATTATCCTGTGATACTATCTGTGCTTGATAGTAGCATGGATCAGTATAAGTTTGGCACAGCTAAACTGAAGAAAACTATATCCAAACCCTCTGGGATGCGTTTTTTGGTTTGGTAATAAAAGGTGTCTGCTTCAGGGCTAGCATAGGATCCTGCCTCAAGGTCATTTTGGTGGTCTTTTGCACTCCTAAATTAGCAGTGATTAGTTGATCCTTCACTGCTGGAGGGCAGTGTGATTCCTCAGGGAGGGACGCGTGGCCTATGCCCACAGCCACTGAGAAGCACTGTCCGTACTTTTGGCCTCCAGGAATTTAGCCATGCACATAGCACACCGGGTAGAGGCTGAGCTTGTGTATCACAACATACAGCAGAATTACTTATATAAAATGAAATGAAATTGTGACGTGACTGCCAAAAAAGGCAGAGGCGGGCTGGCACTGCAGAGCACCTTGCTGGCTTTCCTGCAAGGCGGTGAGCCTGCTTCCCCCTGGTTTAGAGATCCCCAGAGCCTCCTGCTTCTTTTCTTGTCTGTCCTCACAAGTCAGAGCATGTCACAAAACTGATATAGCCGGGTATGCTACTTCAGGATTTCAGCAGATCCTGTATTTGGAATAGTCAGAAAAGTGTCTAGTGGCTTTGTCACATGATTTCTCTGTAGTGTGAGACCAGCCGGCAGAGAGCCGTGAGCTCACGTGTTTAGATGGCTTAGTTTGTGCACGCAGATAACGTGAATATCTGCTTGGCAGCGTTTTACAGCAACTGAACATTCCTGACGCTGCCTCTTTTCATCCTTCTGCTCCCCCTTCCTTAACAGCAGAATCAGCAGCTGTAACAACACATGGAGGACACTTGGCAGCTGCAAGACACAGATGCTGAGCTCCGTAATAAACTTCTCTCATAGAAGAATCCGAGTGCTTTTGCTGGCTGCTTAAAAGTCCTTATTGCTGTCTGACTCACTTGCTCAACAAGCAGTTACAGTGTTGATGGCTGTTGGTAATCACTCTTGGGGTTATAAGGACCGGTATAATTGACCTGCTTTGTCCTGTAGGATGCTGCCATAGCCTAGCTTTAATAATTAGTGAATTGTGTGCTTCCATAGGAGATATTTAAGGATGAGGTATTGCACAATATATTGGTGAACTACTGTTTTTATGTCTAGAGATAGGCAATGGGTCTGGTTTTGATCACGAGTCACAACAGTGCAAACCAGAAATAACTTCACTCTTGTTAAAGGGGTATAAGCTGTTACCAAACAAATGTAGGTGAGGTCAGCGTGAAGGAGAGCTTCACGTTAAGCCTTCATTGCCTGGTAAGGAAATTGCATATCTTTTATATCTTAGGAATGGGTGTTTGTTGTAATTGGCCTATGATAAGGGTGCAGGTAAGGACTCGAGGTAGTAGGCTGGTGTTACGATGGTTGGAAGGCTCATTTCAAAAAAGCCTTGCAGAAGTGTGTTTTAAGGAGGCATTTGAATCTGCAGAGAATGGCCAACTTGGAAGGTTGTCCTGGAGTCTAAAGAGCACTGGGAAAGAAACCAGAGACAGACGCTTGTGGAGATAAAGGCAGGAACTGGGCAGCAAGTCTGGTGCACAGCCAAAACAGAAAAGAGGGATGCTAGAGAATGATGGTTGGAGATGTAAGTGAGAGTAGGACTCTAAACAAAGGGACGCACAGCTTAATCTGAATGCTGATGGAAAATGAGTGAAGAGCGGTGTGCTGGGGGAATGTTGAGTCAGTGAAGGAAGGATTGAAATCTTTGGATAAGAGCTCCTTCAGTGTGTGACTGGGGAGGCTCCCTGAAGCACCTATGCACTCAGATATGCAATGTGGGGAACAAACAGGAGGAACTGAGGTGTGTGTGCTGTTACAGGACGGCAGCCTCATCAGAATCACAAGGATGTGTGGGATATCTAACAAAGCTGAATTACTGCCTTGGGTAGACACAAGCCCTCTAGGAAAGTCAAAGATGGGATGTTCCCCTTTTATGTGAGAGAGTAGCAGGAGTGCACTGAGCTCTGTCTGGGCATGATGATAAGCCTGTGAGCTAACAGGTCAGGATGAGCAACTATGGGACTCATAAAGGTTGGGGCAGTCAGGGCAGATTTGACATTGTTCCCAAAGGACATGTCTCTGTAGAGTCTGGGACATAGTTCCCTCGCAGAGAAGAGGTCTAAGAGTGGACAAGGGTACCAGCACAAAATGAATGGATGTTTCACCTCAGCCAGTGCTAATGTCACCTTGGCAAAATGCTACCACCTCATCTGTGCCTGAGGAGGAAGCTTGTTTCCACTTCAGTTAGTTCTGTCTCCTTTGTAAGACTGACATTCATACAGATGCTTTTAAGTGGAAAAGGACAGTTTCTACTTTGCACTGGAGATATTTTCCTGTGACCCCCTTGCGTCCTTGTATTTTAGCATTTAAAGACAAACAGCTGTCCTGAGCTTCAGCTGGAGGAGGAAAAGGAAGACACCATCAAGCACGAATGTTGGTAAGTCACTTTTCCTCTCATTGTCTGGGATATCTAGGATCATTTTTAGCCTTAGAAACAACTGCCTCTCTGATTCCCTTACACTTGATTTTAACTCATGGTATTGAGCATCAATATTTTAAAAAATTTTCTTGAATATTGAGCCTTGTTTCTCTTGATATGTAAACTGCTCTGCTTCTTTGATGGATGCTTTGTAAGTGCTTTGGAGAATTGCTGCTAACAATGAGTTTCATTTTGTGTAATAATTGGTAGTCCATAATTTTCTGATATTCAAGTGTTCTGGATCTAAGTAGACTATATCTATAATTCATTGATTACAAAAAAGCCTAGTACTCCTCCAAATAAACTGCAGATTAGGAACAAGAAAATACTAACCTTCAAATAATAGGAGTTAAATACCTGTTTCAGCAGTGCTTTCATGCTGCTTTGCTTGCTCAAAAACATGTGAAGTATTTATTTTTAATTCATATTATCTCATTATTGCAGGTTTCCTTTACAGCATGGCTCATTTCAAGCATTAAAAAAAAATCTAGTGATTTTTATCTGAGTATTAGATTTTCCAGTAGTGATCAGTCACAAATATAGTGCTAGTTAGAAGTGGTTTAGCAATCTGTTTTTGTTTTTACTTGTTAGGTACAATGACAATTGTCTCTGTGATGCAAACATACACGTAAAAAGAAGCCAAAGACTATTGAAACTAAACCATTGTGTTAGGAATCTGAGAGTGACCATGTCTCACTTACATAATGGGTGACAGCTTGCCAATACAAGAAGTCCCAATTTTTCACTAACTAAATACCGGGAGGCGCGTTTTTACTATGTGAAGAGTACCACTGAGGTATCAGTGCTATCTCCAGCATCAAGATGCATACAGGAATGGCACCAAAGGCTACAAGGGAAGGGGTTTCAGAAGTTCAGAGGATCTGCTCACCAAGATCAGGTGCTGTGAATGTCCTACCTTTAACTGATAGTGTAATGCAGGCTTCAAGCAATCCTTTGATATCCCTGTCCTTTCCACTGCTCAAAGGTACTCCTGTGGGTCATGTTTAAGCTGATGGGCTCAAACCACATTAGAATACATGGTCACAGTCCACCCTTTTCAGTGAGTTGTAGCTTTCCAGTCCTGCCAGACACTAAGATGCCTCTCCTTGTCAGCAGGGACCTGGCCCTGAAGAAATACTGCATCAGTGCATCCTTAGGGTCTCCTATTTGAGTTGAGCATCTAGTTTGCATTGCCTGAATAAAAAGTGGTGAGTCATCCATGTGCTGGGAAAATTAATTTAATTCTCTGTGGATTGAAGTTGTTAACAACCTTTGCAAACTCATCTTTATTTCTTGTGATCATACAGAGAGATAACAAGAGGAAAAGAAAGAGCCGTATTTCATACAGGAGAAGAGATATAGAACAGTGGCAGAAACAAAATACAAGGCAGCACAAGCAAAGGAAAACTACAAAGAGAGTCACAAAGGGGCTGGTGTATGTTCAGGGAGACAGGGCTGAGGAAGGTGGTGGTGGGTGAGAGGCAATAATGAAGGGAAACTATTTGATCCCTTGTAGCTCCTGGGTCAGTAGCAGTTGCACCTGCAATACCCGTAGGCTCTCTGTGTGCTAGCCAAGGCAGTGGCTGTCAGTGTCTGCTGCTGTGCAAATGTGGGCTGCCCTTCTGTTTATCACCATAGGAATCAAACATCTGGGCTCCAGAGGTACCTTATTAGCACTAAACAACCTTGATTCAATTATACCACAAGATGCACACAAGATGGTATCTTTTGCACAGCCCAGCACAGTGAAGGTCTTATAGCATGTATAGCACCAGGGAGTGGGGGTGGAGAGTGCAGAACCTCAATTACTATCTGATTTCCGAAGTTGGTCCATAATAACACATAAAGGGGTGGAGGCTGTAGAGTTTGTACAACCTGAACCCATAGCTGACTTGAATGATCCTGTTTTTATAGTTCTCCATCCCATTTGCTCCATAAACACTACATCTGCACAGGCAAAAAGGAATTAGGATGTGATTTTCAGGCCTGGAGTTTGAAAGTCATCTGGCTACATAGCCAGAGCTATTGGGCATGCAACCACCACTTCTGCTGGTTTAAAGCTCACTTTTCTTCCCTGACATTAGAAAACGGATCAGCAATAACACCAGCAGTGAGGCTTTTGCAAGGAACAGGGGTGCGAAGAGCACCGCCTGGGCCAAATTCCACACCAGATAATTCCATTGAGGCAATGGCTTCAATTGGGCACTGTTATCTTCACTTCCTGCCTCGTACTGCCGTGCCGTGCTACTGAGCAGTTGCTGATTTCCTCTTCCTCAGGCCTGGCTGCATGACATGGTGGGGCTGCAACATCTCCTCCCTGCTCTGTTCTTCACTTACAGGAGTTGTATGGAAAGAAAGCAAATGATGGAAAATGTTTTGATTTCCTCTGATGAAGCTTACCTCTTCTAGAGTGAATATTTTTTGCTATTATGGAGCGAAGTTGTATTTTAAAAACTTTTCTGTTGTTTCTGCATATCTGTCATCTATTTCCATGGATATGTGAGTGGCAATAAGGCACCCAGGAGATGTTGATTCCAGCCATTTTCTGGCTGCCCAGTGAGCAGTGCAGTGCTGCTGAAGTCATTAATATTTCACACTTGAAACTAACACAGTAGTTTGCACTTTGCTGGTTCTCTTCGGCCGAGACTCCTCAGGTTTGATAAATCAGCTGCTACTCTAAAGCACTTAATTAAGCCTCATAACAACTAGGTGAATGGGTTAGGAGGACAGAAAGGCTGGGAATGCTGGAATGACCTGTCAAAGGCCAACTTACAAGCTAGTGGCATGGGCAGGAAGGCATTCAGTCTACCCATTCTGGCTTGTGGCCCCTGAGCTCCTCCCTGAATGTATTAGGTTTGGAGTACCTGCAGATCAGGGTACAGATAAATACCTATTCTCAACTGTTTAATGGCAAAGCCCCTCCCTTCTCCCCCCCGCCCAGAAAACCCAGTGTATCTTTGATTTGTTGAGTTCCTGCTACAGCAAGTGCCGTCAGATAATAGAAGGGCTGTATTCCTGCAGGACATGGCATATGCTAACTGTTCATTGAATGGCTTTCCCTGTCCATCACGTTGAATTCCTCAGTCAAGTTCTTGCTAGTTCTTCTCTAACGATAAGGCTTCTGCCACTGTGACAGGGAGATTATTCCACAAAGATGAGAGAACGTGTCATTATCATCTCTGAACACTGAGTTATTTTTCTGGGCATTTCCAGAAGACAAACCTCTTGGTTGTGGTTGTGGGAACAAAGCTAGACAGAAGGAAAAGAGGAAGGACTTTTTGATGTAATGTCATTACAGTATGCTCTGTTTCTCATATTTTACTTTTCAGTATTGTCACCCTATTTTTTCTGCTTTTAACTTCTTTTGTAGTGCTGTGAGATGCTGTGAGATAACACATACTGAGTTCTTTCATTCTTGCACCCTCACAAACAAAACAAACAGATCTTTGTATGTTAAGGAACTGCTCAGAATGATTAAGGTATGGGGAATTGGGACCCTCATGATTTTCTTTCTCTGAATCCTCATTTTCTGTTCCTAGAAGACCTCACGGGTGGGTGTACATGGAAAGACTTAGAGAGTTTAGATAATATGTACTGCTCAAGTAATCCTTAACCCAGCTATCTTGTCATGCTTCTAAATTTTCAAGCATTGTATCTGGAGTTGTTCACAGACCATAGTAATTATCGTTCAGCAAAAATCAGTCCCTGCAAATGTTCGATACCTAACATGTGCATGCAACCCACCTGGGTTTAATGGGTTTATTTGTGTGAGTAAAACCTACAGAGTCAGGCCCAGCAAAGTATGATGGCATCACCTAAGTATCTTCAGCACCTCCTTATTATCCTCTTTGAGTCACTCACACCCTCAGTCAATAAAATTGATCTCATAACAAATGCCAGTGGTACCCTACTATTAACTTCTTTCCATTCACAGAAGAAACTTCTTATTACAACCCTTTGTTTTCTGCCACTTAACCCATTTCTAATATTTAAAAAAAGACTTTATCTTGTGATTATTTATTTCTCTTAATAGTCTTTTATAAAGGAACTCATCAAAAAAACATTTTGAAAATTCAAGTAAATAGTTATCTTGCAGGTCACCTTTGCCTACTGCTTTTTTAAGTTTTTCAAAAAACAAAATATGCTTTTCAACATTACGAAATGGCTAGGGGAAGGCACAAAAGAAATTCCGGTATATTTTGACAGCTACTGTAGTGGCTTTGCAGAGCTGTGCTTGGATTAGCACCGTTCTTCTGTCTGTACTTAAGTACTCTAATTCATTTCCTGGCATTTCTCTCTCTTCAGGTCAACCACTAGTTCAAGGTGGAAGTGATAAGTTTGCAGCATCTCAAGTGTGCTGGTGTTAGCTCTTGGGAAGTTGAGAGGAAGGAAATAACAGTCCATAAAGTTTTGATTGCTTAGAAAATAAGAGATGTTTGTTGAAAGAATGAGCAAGGCCAGCTGCAAAGAGTTCAGGAGCAAGCAGAAGTAGTCCTGCATTAGCTGCTCACTCACTTCAGCTATTAACTGACAGCATTTCGTTTTGGAGACTGAGAAGAGGAAGGCTATTTTTCTCAGACCAGCAAGGGTCTGAGAAAAACTATCTTACATTGCCCACTTTTTAGCCAGTGGAGGGTTCACTTTAAAGATGGATAGAACAGCATGATCCAGAATGGTGTGGCAGGGAAGGATTTGGCAAAAATAGTGGCACTGAAGAAGTAAAATAAATGTGCCATGCTCTATTCCTCCCCCAGTTTTAAAATATCAGCATTTTGCAAGCAATGGGCCATATGCTCCCAGGGCTTGCAAGCCAAAAAGTATAGCAACTTACTACAAAACCGCTCTCCAAATTCTACACGCAAGCCAAAACCTCCTACTTGGTATGCTGCCGTCATGCCAACTTGCAGAACAGAGATTGGGCCTGAGCAAGGAGGTCTGCAAAGGAGCAGAGGATTACACACATGCACACAAGAATGGGGATACAGGCTGTGGCTGACTGGGGACAGTCAGGACACTGGTTCTGCAAATGCAGCTTAGGGAGAGCAAGCAAGATAAACTGGCACTGATAGTGAACACGTTTCCGGGAGAGAATATTTGGTCCCACAGAGGGAAGGCAACACAGTCTCCTTAGGTAGCTCTTTAAGGGTTTTCTTTGCAGTTTTCTAGGAGTGTGGCATCACGCAGTCCAGCATGGACTGCACGTCTGGCTGGATGTTAGAAAAAATTTCTTAGAAAGAATGATGAGCAATTAGAACGGGCCATGCAGGGAGGTGGTGGAGTCACTGTCCCTAGAGGTGATCAAGAAACGCAGACGTGGCACTGAGAGACATGGGTTAGTGGGCATGGGGATGATGGGTTGATGATTGGACTAGGTGAACTTAGCGGTCTTTTTCAAAAATCCTATGATGTTCTGTGAGGACTGTGATCCTTTGGTGTGAACATGGTGGTCCCAGCAGGTGGCTGCAGCAGTTCTGGTCTTGTCCCCTTGATGGGCTCTGTCCTGACCACTCGGTGTCCAACTGACACTGAGACCTGGTTCCTGGAAAACAGTAGGGATGCCCAGAGGCACATGGAATTGTCTGTTTGAGGTTGAGAAGGAGAGGTCTCTGTTGAAGGATTTTCTGTGTGGCAAAGCAAAACAAGAGTATCCAGAGGATACACTTTATTTCTCCAGGGACAACCCCTGCCATACTTCAGCCATTGGCTAGAGCAGAATTTTCTTAATCACTGGCTGGTACACCTCTCTGGCAGAGATTTAAAGAAATGCCGATGCTCAAATTTTCGAACATTTTAGTGGACTCAGTGTAATAAAAAAGAGGTAAAGACTGCCCATTTGCAGACCTGTACTCACGACTACAGGCAGAGAAAACTGGGGTAATGAAATCCCAGGATAAGGATGTATGGAGCATATGCTCTGCCTCTACCAAGAGCAAGCCAACTGCTGTGGGGAGGATGGTTCCGTAAATGGCCTCCAGACCAAACACTTGCTCAATTTGCACGCCTGCATGGCTGCTGGTGGATCCAGCTGCTCCTGCCCCCGGCTGTCTTACCCAGCCGTGGTGACACAAGCCCAGGCAAAGGGGTAGAGCAGCTCAGTGGGGACTCAGGTCCAGCAAGAGAATCGTAGAATTGCAGAATCACAGAACTCTTTGAGTTGGAAGGGACCCTTAAATTTATCTGGTTCAACTCCCCAGCAATGAACAGGGATAAAATGAGGTCGGGTCTTGGTCTCGTAAAAATGTGTTCTCTAGCCTCACAGCACATCTACCAAGTATTGTAGGTAAAGCTGAGATGTAGCAGGCTGGTACTTAAATGAAAAGTTTCTCAGAAGTACCTAGCTTTTGCCAGGTACTTCAGGGTGCAGTTGTCTAGTTTCAACAGGTGGTACTTTCTAACTCTAGTACCATCCCATCAGGGATGATGGTGGAATTCCCAAAGGCTGTTTTTGGGAGAAGTGGTAAATCTCAGTTCCTTTGACAGGAGTTATGTTTAAGTGTTTGCTGAATGCTGCATTACCTCCTGCTTGTGTAATTTTCAATATAGCAGTCACTTCTCCCAACAGGGTAGCAATGGGTGCCATGCATGCTACTGTGCTTTTAGGGGGTTAAGATAAAATTATGCTCTTGTTATAAGATCTTAGAGTGAAAGAAAAGATGTGCTATTTTAAACATGCAATTTTGGCAAGAATAATAACAATTTTCTCCACAACGCGCTTTTTATTTATTCATTTTTTATGTTGCTATGAAATAAACCTTTAAGAACCATGAGAATATGTAAGGAATTTTCTCATCCTAAAACTTATGCTTGTCTATTTTCTGCAGCACGTAATCAAAAGTCTCGTGTGAGACTACATGAAACAGGATTGCTCTTATATTTTCTTGGGAGACAGCCATCATTACATTGGGCCAAAGCTATGAGTCAGGGCTGCTGTTTCCTATCCCGAAGTGAGGAATCTCTCTCAGGAAGTCCTGTGTTGTGCTAGAGATCAGAGCAGGTGATAATGGTCTCATCTGGCTTTGAAATTTATGAGAAGGAGATAGAACATGTAATGGAGTCATTATTTTGTTTTAGGCCATTCTACACATCACAGCACTTGGAGATGTAAAAGCCGTGTGGTGGCCAGATGGAAGGAGCAGGGAAAGGGGAAGAACTTCTCCATTGCTAGTAAGAAGATCCTGAATAGAGGCATAAAATTCTGGGAAAATGTGTAACTAATTTTATCCATATAGATTACTTTAAAAAGCAGGACAAGTTATGAGAACTTAGGCCCTGGCTGGTGAGGAAATGGAAAGGGGGGAAGGGTCAGAATATACATGCTAAATAGAAGAGAAAAAATAAGTGGTTGGAATCCCCTAAAATCTGAATCAACTTTACTTGAAGCATAAACAGAGATCTCCAACATCTCAAATAAAAATGGAAAAGCATTCAGGGAACATGAACTTTAAAATCAGATAATTAAGGCTGAGATGAAGGAAGCAGATGCCATTTTTGTGAAGTTTAGATTTTGAATTTCAAGAGTTAAAAAAAATACTCCTCCAATTTTCCTGCAATCTTTTGCACACTTCACTCAGAACTCTGGGACTCAGAGTTGCCACCACATCCAGGTTCAAATTTTTGGCTTATTTTACCAGGATTAGTTTTCTTGTTCTCCTTATTTTCATTCACAAATATGTTTGACAACTCTCAGTATCTAGTGGTTTCTAAATGGAGCTGGGCAAGATAAGTTCTTCCACCAACTCTTAGACTTCAAATCTACCTTATTTTGTGGCTTTCAGAGGAAAACATATTTTTAGATAATTATAAAACTGTAAAAACTCTGCAAAATTATATGTTTATTTCATTCCTAACCTAAAACTAATTTTCAGTTGATACTAAATCATTGAAACTTTTTGAGCAAATCAGTACTAAAACTTTGCTTTATTTGATAAGGAAATACTGAATACGATTGAGTTGCTTAATCTAGTGCAACTTAGATGGAAGTGGGATATGATGAGTTTTCATAAAGACATTTAGGAGGTAAACTTCAAAGAGAAGAAGAATTAGTTAAAGAATAATACTGGCATGAGATCAAGTGGATGCAGTCTGATTATTAATACATTCAGGCTGGAAATTTAGAGAAACGTTTCCATCCATTCATCCAAGAAGTGATACTCCGGCAACGGGAGCAGAAAAGTCCCTGGTTTAGGCTGCAGTTGGGTATGCTGATGCAAACGATTGTATCGCAGAATTCTTAGGGACAGAAAATGGGGCTTGTGATGTGGATCAGTTGGTATCTGATGTTTAGGTGTCAGCAGCTGAGTTTGAAAAGAGACTTGGTTGTTTATTTGCACTGTTGTTTTATTCTCCTAATCACATGCTTCAGAACTTTTGTGTGCAGTCTGCAGAGGTCAGTAAGGGTCATTTTTACTTTTGGTTTATGCACTGTTAGACTTCTAGGGTGCTCTCTTTTCCACTTCTGAACCACGAAAAAGCAGGATGTAGTGTAGGACCCCTTAATCCTTTTGCATTTGTCACTGATAAGCTCAAGTTTAAATCGATCATCAGATTCAGGCTAAGGAAGGAATTTTCCTGTTGATCAGACTGTCAGGAACTACTGCTGTTTTCATTTGTCTTAATTTCTTAGGATTTTCAGATTTCACTTCTTTTGCTGCTTTATAATGAGGTGTTAAGTTTATTGTAGTCTACTGGGGATGTCCTGAGGTCATTGGTATGTGGGGACACAACAGGTAGGATGCCTGTGGACTCCCTGGTTTAGTTGTCTATGGAAGTCTGGACTGATGACACAGCTGACTTCTCTGGCCTTATTTTCTCCATTTCTTCTTTCCCAGAAAATTGTTTCCAAATGTCACGTAAATTCAGCCTGGAACAATTTGTCTTTCATGATGTGGCAAACTGGCCGGTCACAAAAGTATAACTGAAAAACCAGCCTAATCATATAGAAGCCTCCTCCTGCCCTGGGTTCCTCCATGACCTCAAGTTAGATGTGTGAGCCTATAGGCAGTGTGCACATGTGTATGGGAACTGCTGAGTCACGGCCTGAACCTCTGATTGATCACCTGGGGCGAGCAATGAGTCAGTCATGGGAGCACAGGTGAAGGCAATTCACCTGTGCTGCCGGAAGGGGTGGAGCCTGACTCCACCTCTCCTAGACCCATTTAAGAGCTGACTACCAGCAGGGAAGGATCTCTTCTGGAGATACCTAGTGAGCCTAGGATATGGGTGAGCACCTTATCTTTTCTTTGCTCCAGTATAATAACAGCTTGGCCGAGCTCTTTGGTATTTATAACATCTGTACATTCATGGATGGTACAACATGGCAATCCCTTCCAGCTGAGAAAGCTGGTTGAGCCATACCTGGATCCTGCCTCCTGTTCAACTGGGCAGCCCTGGGAAGCAAGTATCTGTAGACAGAAATGAAATGCCCCAAATCAGGTCAAGATAGAAGGGACGCAGCTGTATTTCATTGTAATGTAGGTCAGGTGTTGCTGCTTGCTTGAGGCTCAGGTGGAAAGTGCTGTCAGCCCAAAAGCAATGCTCAGAGGAGGACTCAGACCTCCTGCCCACCTAAGGAATGGGGTCAGTACTTCAGGAAGAGGCATGTGGGGATTTTAGAAGTGGGTGGGTGGGCAGAAAGGAAGGAATGGAGCCAGCTCTCATTCTTCTGACATTACTCAGTGGTAGAGCACTGCTGCACCAGGTGGTCCTGACACAGGAAAGCCTCATAGTACTCCCAGAGAAGCCTTGCTGAGGTAGTATTTTAACAACTACTGTTGTGAAGCAGCTTAGCAATTAATCAAGGAGAAAGATGAATCAAAGTTGCAGAGGTCTGTAAGATCCTGGTACTCTACTTTGTAACTTGCACATGCTAAAGACACAAAATGGCTGTGATAGCTTCTTCCTTCCTTTCCAGACTAAAGATAGTAAAAATACCCAATTCTTGAATGAAACAAACAAGTATACTGCAATGATTCCTGTGGTGTGCTGCTTTAATACACGCTGTTTAATTATACTTTTATGACTAGGAACAGGTAACAGTATTCATCCTAAAAATATTTAGACATATGGATTGCCATTGCATTTAGAGTTGTTTTCATCTACCAGATTCACAAAGTAGTGAAGCTACATGATAGTGCCATATGTATAATAAAAGCACATTTTCTAGAAGACTACATAAATGCATGCTTCTGAAATACATATATTTTGCTAAGGAAATTAAAAATGAAAGATAGGTTTAAAACGTTGTTAAAGACTATAATGGGAATGGCAAGTGGCATAATGGGAATAATGCTATGGGATTATCCTTGGGCAATAGGGAATAACCAGAATGAGATAGTATTAAGGACAAGAAGCCCAATCCTGCAGAGCAATCCTGAGAAGTGCTGAGCCTGTTCAGCTCACAGTAAAGTCAGTGGGATCTGAGGGCATTGAACACCTTTGCAGGATGAGGCCTGAGTCAGAGTTCCAGCCTAAGGCTGTTGTTTTTAGCCTGGATTTTTATCAGATGCCAATCTGATTTTCATGAGATGCTAATTTGGATGTCTTAGTGGGACCCTAGCACAATGAAAATCACTCAGGGCAGCAGTCAAATTTTTCTGAGTGGGCCCAATCCACCTGATGCTTAAATTGAAGGAAAGATTTCTATTGTCCTGCATGGGGTTTGTCTCTTGCCCTGTTATGAAGAGGCACCCTGAGTATCTTGAAAATTGGCTCAGGGAAGTACAGAAGTATAGCATCTCAAAAATCCTGTGCTCTGGCACTCCAGTTAGGTGGAGCTTAACTCCTTTGTCAACTGTGAGATGACCAAGTTGTGCAGGAGCTTCTGCCCATTTCTTTCCTCAGCACAATACCACCCTATTTCACGTGCCCCAGATAGCCAAGGTTACAGAGTTATAAGGACAGTGAGAGTCACGTATCCTGATTTCAAGCAGTTTCCTTGGACGGAAAAATAACATTTTTTGATTCCTTGAACGGAAAACACTTGCAAAAGCTATCTCCCCCTTTACAAGAGTCCAAGAATAATTGTTTTAATAACCTTATTAGTGAGGTCTATGTGAAAGGCCTCAGACCCATGGATTTAAGAGGGCTGCCCACAGCCACAGAGTGAAGATGTGGGTGAAGGCTTTACCAGAGTATGGGCTTTGGAGCTGCTCTCACTGAAATTAGCTGGAGAGTTACCAAGCATTGGTGGGCTTGGGGATGCAGCATCAGCCCCACTGCCAAGGCCAGGGTGTGATTCCATTGGCTGGGCCAAAACAAGTTTGCAGTTTTTGGTTTGCAGAGGTGAATTCAGATCTCTAATGGGTTCCTTCCCTCTGGTCATACTACGAAAGCTGCTGACAGTAGGAATCATCATCCTGGCCCAACAGACAGTCTCAGAGTTCCTCCTGGGGTTTTATTTCCTTCCCTGCCGTGTAGGGAATGTGACCATCGCCTTGCAGCTCTTTTAGCAGGGGTATTACTTTTGTAATTTTATGAGGTTGGGAGCCCTCTGGGGTCTTGCAAATTTTTTGCAACTGGGCTGAAAGTCTCACTCTATTTACCTGTGTTTCCATACCTATTTAGGGCTTTATTTGGGGCTCTATTTTAGCTGCTACCAAAAAAAAAAAAAAAAAAAAAGTGCAAGTTACATGGAGACAGAAGAGTCCTGCTCTCGGAGCAGTCATTTGATTTTTGTTTGACCCAGGCCAAAATACCCCAAGACCATGAATGCAGATCCCACAGAACATCAATGCCTACAGTGGATGAGAAAGCCACCTGCACTCTCAGGAAGGTGTCATGTCTTGTCTCTACTTGCTGTCACTTTTTTCTGGCCCCAGAGCAGTGGCTGTGCAACCCATGAGTGCACCTTTGGAAAGCTGGAGGTGTCCCCACAGTGGGCAGGCACTGGTGGCCATGTGGCTTGGTCTGGCTGCCCAACCACCTTGCCATTATAGTCCAGTGCATCCATGTTGCATCTCCAAACCCAATCGTTGGGGTTCCTGTTGGCCATCACTGTGGGAGTGAGGTCAACTTCCAGAACGTGCTTTCAGGAGAAAATCACTTGTGATTAGGCACTTGTAGAATCATAGAATCATCAAAGTTGGAAAAGGCCTCTAAGATTATCTTGTCCAACCTTCCGCTTACCACCAATATTGCCCACTAAACTGTGCTCCTTAGTACCACATCTACATGACTCTTACCACCAATATTACCCACTTACCATCAATATTGCCAACTAAACCATGTTCCTTAGTCCACATCTACATAGCTCTTGAACACCTCCAGGCATGGTGACTCCACCACCTCATGGGCAGCCTGTTCTAATGCCCAACCACTCGTTCAGAGAAGTTTTCCTAATATCCAACATAAACATCATATTTTTCTGAGTGGGCTAGGTGTGCCTACCATTTTTTTGTCTGAACCTGGGCCAGATGTCAGGCTGCCCTCCTCTTGCTGTCAGGTAGGAGAGCAGAGCTCTTCCAGGAGAGCTTCAATGTTCAGGCACAAATTCATCTAAAATGTTGCTGCCTTGTCCCTTTTGAAGGTGGTCCTCGGAGCACCTTTCAATTCTTCAGCGCACCTTCAGCTCTCTGAAGCCACTCTTAAATATCAGTGTTAAAGCATGCACTTTGGCATAATCACAATGAGCCTAACTGCTAAGTCCAGCCTTACAAAGAGGATGGCACTTACTTCCTTAAATATATAATACAGAGCATCCACATTCATATTTTTAGTAGCATATAGCAGTGGTCCAGCCTTTAGTGTACTGTATGTACTTTTAATAATCTCCATAAAAGCCTGATTTTCAATCCCCAGGCTCAAGCTGACAGTGTAAATAAAATCACCCAAATCCACAGGGTAAGAGAAATGAAAATGACAAGGATTAAAATTTTGTCAAACCTCTTTCTTTTTAAAATTCTGCTTCCCTTCCAATTGGATCACGACCCTCTGTGTGCACAGCTTAAGACCAGACGGTATGCTTTCACTTTTATTCCGCTCTGCAGCAGGCTTACAGTATTTAGTGAAAGTCTGTAAAGAATGTGTGCTGTGTAGAGAGTTAATACCATAATCCCCTATCGTTAGGGTCAAATGCTGAATAGAGCAGAAGAATTAGAAAATATGTTACATACAATGGCAGAAAAAATGCATCAGCATGCTGTTCTGTTAACGCACGCATTCATTACCAAGTAAATGACAATGAGGTAATAGAGTATATTAAGAGACATGTACTTCAAGTCTAGTGTGTGTGTGTTATGATGAGAGCTCAAGACTTTGCGCGGGAATCAAACTCTACAGATACACACATACTGTGGGGTTTTTCACCACGTGTTATTACATCTTTCCAGGAAGAACTTTCTTGCAAAAAATCAGCTTTTAAAATTATTTGGTGGAGATAAACTTTGAACACTCCATTTTTTAATTTCCTGTGAAGTGCTATATCTATATTTTGCTATCCAAGCATGACAATACTTCTGTCTCCAGAGAGTTGCCAGGCATGAATTGTGGCAATTTTAGCTAAGGAAGAGTTCAGAAAGCAATCCGAGAGCTAGTTTTTTCAAGAGATCCTTGGGGTGCAAGCTACTTACATCATATAGCATTGGCGTGGGAGTTTCATTCCCACGGGCTTTCAGGAAAAACCCAGCCAGTGTGTGCTGGAGGAGTGACAGTTTACTAGAAAGAGGAGAGAGAAAATGCATATTGTATGTAGTGCTGCTGGATACCAACTGCAAAATATAAAAATCATGATCCAAAAATCAAATCACTCTGAGTTAGCGTGTTGTGCCTCCCTGTAAGGAAAAGACTGAGCTTCACGAGAAGGAGGGTGACTCTATGGAATAGGAAGAGATATGGAAGTTATTTGGCTGCCTTTGCTGACACTAAGTAGTGTCTGATTCCCTAATTATTCCTGCTGATTTAGCCTGGTTATTAAGGGAGAGAGACAGCGCTGAGCTGGAGACAGGATGAAGGTACTTAGAAAACATCTTGCAAAAGCTGGTTAATGACAAACTGTGGAAAGCGCTGCAGGAACATGTAACCTCAAGACTTTGTCCAGCGCAAGCATGTTATCTTATCTTGTGGCTGATCAGTCGTAAATAGTACCAGGAGGCACTTTACCAAACTGACCATGTACGGGCTTTGGTGGACGCGTGTGCTGCCTGGACACTGTCACCTGCACGGTGCTGACAATTCTGTGTTTTCCTACAGTAGGAGCTGGGAGTGGTCAGAGAATTATTTTTTATCTGAAGGAAAAAAAAGAAAATGACGTGTAATTCCTCAAAATCTTTGTTCAGTTTTTCAATGCATTCTGAAAAATATTAGTTAATATTTCCATCCCCTCCCGTCCCGAAAAAAAAAGTTAGAAAAAAGTCTCTGTCAAAAATTGCTTGATTGGCATTTGAAGTTAAAGAGATTTCATCTGTGAAAACTTTTAGGTTTCTGAAAGAAGAATAATTATTTATGAGGCTGTTGTTTCTCATTATTTGTGCACCAGAAAAAATTCTTTTGTTTTTGAAAGTTCTCTAAAATTACTTTTGAGTGTTTTTGAGTTTTGGACTGAGGTTTTACGTGGTTGCCTGTGATGGGCAGGCAGCAATCTGCAGGCAACATTAGCAGTGTAAGTGTCCTGCTCCGGTGTTGTATCTCGGATAGGCCTCAGCGTTAATGAAAATTGCTCAAGGCTTCTTTTCCTGTTAATCTTCATGGAAAATGTTTTTACCTACTTTCCGGCATTCTGACAGTTCTCTCTCATCTATGTGCATGGTACTCATATACATTCAAGATGTCAAAGACATTTTTGCACCTGAGTAAAATTCAGCTTTGCAGTTTAATCTTCATAATCTGTGGTATTCTTGTATTTCTACCTATTGATACTATTGATAAATTCTGGGTATTCAGTTTAGTTTACATGACCAGTGATAGAACCTGAGGGAACAGCATGAAGCTGTGTTGGTGGGGGGGTACGGGGGAGGAGTCAGCTCCTGGTCAGGGAAGGGTTCTGCACCAGAGGGCGGTGGGCATGGCCCTGAGCTGCTGGAGTTCAAGGAACATTTGGACAAAAGTCTCAAACATCGTGTTTGAATTTTGTGTGGTCCTGTGTGGAGCCAGGAGTTGAACTCTATGACCCTTATGGGTCCCTTCCAACTTGGGATATTCTGTGATTCTATGCCTATTACAGTACAGCAGACAAAGCCAGGCTAGGCAAACTAGGATGTGCCAGGCCACTGCCAAAATAAATGCTGGTGGGTTCATAGAGGCCATTCTGTGTGTACTTGGTTGCAAGTCATGGCTGTTGGATGGCTGTGTATTGCCTGAGGGAGAAAAGCCTCACCTGCAAACTGCAGACTTCATGGGTAGAGATGATTAAAATCAATAGACTATACATGATGGTCTTGACTTTGCTCAATGCTGAAGTGAGTCAGTAGGGAGAAAAAATTAGAAATTGTGACTTGGAAGGGAATTGAGTGTGATAGATCAAAGAAATGAAGATTGTTGATTATTTCGTGGTAGGAAGATACATGGCAGTAAAAGATAAAGTATGGTCAGCAAAAACAGTATGCAAGACTTCAGGTAAGTGAAGGATTATTCAGGTTTGCATTTGTCATACAATGATCAGCTCTGCTTGAGAAACACATCAACAAACCCAGTGAAACCTGACAATAATCCCAAATAAATACCAATAATACCAAAAAAAAAAAAAAAAAGACCCCTCCCTTGAGAAGCAGCTGACAGGGCCATCAGCCTGCCTGGGCTACCATGAGGATTAAGGTGAGTTGTGCTGATGGAGGACTGAGCAGGAGCCATGGCCTCATCTTTTGTTCCTGGTCTCTTCTGGCCATGGAGCTCTCCCGGTCAGGCTTAGACGATTAAATGTTGTGTCAGTGGATTGCTCACTCTTTGTGTGAGGACAATTAACGTCCATTCAATAGAAAAGCCTGTGCAGAGCTTGATTGTCTTAGAGATGGTTATTCTCTAAGATCTAATTTCAGGTTAATCTGAGTGGAATGGAGCCGGAGGTCTGACTGCCGAGCACTCAAGTCTGCGCACAGCAGATGCAGAGATTTTTCAGACAAATTAGTGAAGAGACCTCTGTGATGCACGCAAACTGCTCTGTAATGATCATGGATATTGTTTGGTTGTTTCTGTGTTCATGATATGACTATATGGGGTTAAATCAACAGTACTGTTGGGAAAACAAGAAGAAAAGGGAAAAAGAATGGTATCATTTGCTTAAATGAGCAAGTTGTGTACACTCTGCTCGCTATCAATTTGCATCTTCTGATGTGGTTCAGCACAACTCCTTCCTGTGTCTCAGAGGTGGATTGACTTGAATGAATTAGCTAGGATGTCCTCTGCTCTTGAGAATATGTTCAGTTGTCCTTGCATTCTGTGATACACAAGCATTCAGAATTCTTTTTCCCTTCACTTTCCTCATGTAATTACTGTATGTTCCACATTCCAATATGGGAAGACATTTATTTGAGAAAAAAGGGAACTGAAAACTCTTCCTGTTCATATCCACTCTAGTGGTGTCTGCATATCTCCAGGTGCTTTTGGAAACCATCTAGAGCTTGGAATGGTTTGAAAGAAATGATCATAGAATTGTAGAATGGCTTGAGTTGGAAGAGACCTTGAAGATCATCCAGTTCCAACTCTGGCTGGGACCATCTAGCCAAATCTATATGCATAGATCAGGCTGCCCTTCAAACCCATATCTCTCTGATTTAGAGATAAGGATGTTGTATGGGACCATGTCAAAGGCCTTACAGAAGTCTGGGTAGATGACACTGGTCAGTGTTCCCTTGTCCATTGATGCTGTCACTCCACAATCTGCCCTTGGTGAAACCATACTGGTGAAACCATGAAACTGCCATGGACCAGATCACCTCCTCATTTTGAATGTGCTTTAATACAGTTTCCAGAAGGATCTCTTTCGTGATCTTCTCAGACACAGACATGAGGCACATTAGCCTGCAGTTCCCTGGTTCTTCCTTTCTTGAAAATGGCAGAGATGTTTTCCTTTTTACAGTCACAGGGAACTTCTACATCCATGACTTTTCAGATATGATGGAGAGGGGTTTGGTAACCACATCAGTCAATCCTTTCAGTATTCTGGAATGGATGTTTTCTGGCCCCATAGACTTGTGCCTGTTATTTCTTAATGTTTGTCTTTAAGCAGAGGTAAAACTGAATGTTTTGGGTTGATCATTAGGAAATCAACGCTTCTGAATATGTGAGTATGTAAGTATACCTTGCAGAAGCTTTTTTGAAAGAAGCTGTGTTTGCTTCTCACTCTGTTTGCATAGCCTCTATCAGCACATCTGGCTGCTTTGGGTACACCAGTGTCTTCCATTTTTCTCTCTTTTTTTTAGCTTGTAGGAGCAGTAACTTGACTAGCACATTTTTGTTTGCTTCTGTTTGTACTTCAGTGTGGTTCTACCTGGCAACTGTGTGTGAGGAAATTAATGAGGCAAAGTTAAGTCAGAGAGATGAGTTTTGCAATTAATACTGAATGTGGTGAGTTCTAGAGTTATTCTTCTCTTCTGTGAAAATGAATTAAACTACCATAAGAGAGTTGTGTCTCTTGTCTTCTTGGAATTCTCAGTGTTGGTTGGCAATTTTTGGTTTTGCTTGCACATACCAGCTGCAGCATGTAACACGATGCAGAATTCATCCACTAACAGTCAGGAGGATGGGATGATCCTCATCCCACTGCTCCTTTTATTAAAAAAAAATAGCTGCAGATGTACCATTATCGGAGAGGAAAAGCTTCATTTCTGTGAGCATAAGGACTCTGACTGATTTAGAAAATACTCAGCAAAAGGCAAAGCATGCCATGCTCCTTTGCTGGTTTGCAAATATTGACTGTTCACAAATGGAATCCTAACGGTATACTGCAGAGAAAACAAAAACTTATGTCTCCCTTTAAAAATTAACATATATCTTGAATTAACCACATACTCAGTCACAGACAGAGCTCAACACTACCTCCAGATAGCTTTTCTGATAGCAGTACATACGTAGTTTCGCTTCTCTTTGTTTTCATTGCAGTATTCCTGATAACTGCAGTTTATTGCCTTAGAAGCTACAGACTGAGTGCCTTGTTAATCCTGTGTTCTTAACAGTTTCTTTTCTGTCCCTTTTTTTAAAATTTGGCATTGGAAAACGCTGTGCAAATCTCCCTTCAGGTTCAAAGGAAACAACCACTGTGCTAGACAAAAAATATTTTTTAGGGCTGAATTTGCAAAAAAAAATAATAATAATTCTGAGGAACTGGAAAGATCTCTTTATGATATTTTGTGAACAGTCACGAGAAGAAGTATTTGCTGAAGTTTTGGAGAAGACAAGTACACTTTTTTCTTACTGAGTTGTGTATCAAACCAAAAAAGTGGATCAGAAGTACATCTTCATCACAATGCCACAGCATCTCCACAGTTTTGGGACCACAGAATCCCCAGGCTATCTTTAATGGAGAACTGCTCTCAAGGCAAGTTTCAAACTATGAGTTATTACATAGATTTTGTCTGAGTCAAGTTCCTTTACAGTGGCCTTAATTTCATATAGATCCCCAGATTATTGTTTGTAGAAGTGGAGACAGGTCACAAACAGTAGCAGAAAATAAAGGATGGGAAGGTATTAATACTTCGGGCTCTAATCCTGCATAGCACTTAACTGTCTAGGTACTTCTATTGCAGTGGAGATTATGGGATGTAAATGTAACTTAAAATTTAATCCATCTGTAACCTTCATCTTTATGGAAATGAGTTCTGAGTCTGTATTTTGGGGCAGAAGTCCCATTGGGATACCTGAGGGTAAAGTTGCTGTAAAGATGTTTGCATTATTTTGCGAACAAAGTTTTGTTTCTTGCATTAGGTCCAATATAGGTCAAAGTTGCTCCGAAACACTTTGACTGGTTCCAAAAGAAATAAACCAGGATTGTTGCAATACTGTCCGCTGAAATACAACCAGATGAGTCATCATGGCTTCACTTGGACAAATTAAATTCATGTAGAATTATATCTGTCTTGCACAGTTCAGACTGGGTTTGCTTCCTATCCACTGCACAGGATGCTCACAAAGCATCAGAGTATTCTTCAGGTAATGCACAGCACAGATAGGGAATAACATGTCTTAACAATTTAGGAGATGAAGGGGAAAAATGTTAATGCTTTGCATTTATTTACTTTTACAGCATGCCATAAAGATTAAAAATACATTGTACACAAGTGCAGTATTTAATGTAGCACTTTAATTACATTCAAGTGTGTTACTAAATAGTCTTGAGAAAACCTTAATGACCAGCTGTTCTACCCTCTTCCCATATGTCAGAAATTGTTTCAGAAATCACATTCTGGGACAGTAAGGTTGTATAATTAGACAGTGTATAGTTAACACTTCTAGCTTTTCCTCTTAAACTGCAGGCCTTTTTCACTAACATATTGTGGTTTGGTGCCAGTTTGGCACAACACAATTATGCGATGTGCCAAACTGCAACTGAGATGTACAAACTCTCAGAGACATGTTATGATTGCACCATTATCTTTTTATATCTTTTTCATCATTAGGACTGGATGCTTTTTATGTTATGTAAGATTCAGCTTTTTATGGACAACAGATAAACTTGGTAAATAGGACTATAAATTTTTAATACTTCTTCCGTAATGCAATTTGTCTAATCAGAATTAGATGGTTACTGTAACCCCATGTCAGTTTTCACCAAAAAAGGCATCATTCCAAGAACAGCAGCGATGGACAACCATTTCAAAAAAGGCACCTTTCAGCCCGGTTCAGGAATGTACTTAAGCACATGCTTAGGGTTAAGCACACGAGCGCTCAGAGAGACTGCTTATATAAAGGCATGTGCTGAATCTGGATTGGAAAATGGTTTGAGCTGAGCAAAAACAATGCCTTTCTAGAAGTAGGCATGTCTATGGGCAGCTCAGGCTACTGATACAGCATCCCTTTTCCCACGAGCATTTAAAAAATGACAACGTATTTCTGGGACGCTTAACATTTTGCAAGACAAAGCACAGTTGCAGTGCAGGAGGAGTGGTGTGGATGCACCCAGCACCAGGCAGCAGCCATGCCATCAGCTCGCAGCACACGGGTGATCCATCCCCATGGAGGCAGGGGGCTGCGGGAAGCAGCAGCTTCCCCATGCCGACAAGAGAGCTTTATGGCAGTTTTTTTTTAATTTTTTTAATTTTTTGTTTTGTTTTGTTTTCCCGAGCTTCAATTTCCAACGACTTATTTAGATGTAAGCAATGACAGCTGTAATCATTTTTTAAATCTTTCCTTGTATCCTTAGTTTTAATGTTGTTCAATTAATATTCAGAATAATGGAAGTGATGTGCCCCTTTGAAAAAGACTTGAATGCAGGCCAAAGCTTTGGGAAACTGATTCTCAAGAGGATTAATCAGCATTTAAAACTTGCATTAATAAAAATCTGATCTTCTACTGTGTGGCATGCATAATACTTTTCATTTTTAAGCATTTTATTTTAATAGTGTGGTATCCTTTGTCCTGATTTTTAAAGGGATTTTAAAATCTAACTCCTTCAAATCAATCCTGCTTTGACCCCTGCACATTCTTTTCCTGAATGTAAAAACACTAAAGAAACCCTCAGTCCACAAATACCTCCTTTGCTGAGGATGAGCACAAGTATGCATGTAATAGAAATTAAATATAGCTTCCACAGAAATTTATGTTAGGCAAGGGCTCACCTTTCCATGTGAATTACTGATGTCGTACAAACACAAATTTTCACATAATTACTTAAATTTTGAATTATACCCCGAGAACACACAAAAAGTCCTGGTTGGCTCCACAGAAAGCACTCTCTGTTTTTCTCAAGATTTTTCACTCTGTTATGCAGAATATTATTGTACCCTATGCCAATAAGATTGAGTCTGTCTCTGAAAGACTTAATCTATGTTTTCTGTTGTTCTCTTGATCTTATTAGTGGGTTAGAGAAACAAGAGGATTTTGTATAAAGTTTCGCATATCAATTCAATTCTAGTAAACCAGCTAATTTACATGCTAAACAGCGGTTTGTAAGATAGTTTTGTTTCATGTCAACTGCAGAAGCTAAATGAATTTTATAAGTACTAGAGAACATTATTTCTTCTGAAGAGGCATTTTAATAGCAAATAGCTCACTCAGATCTTCTACGAATCGGAGAAATCTATTTGAGAAATTCATATATCCTTACTCATGTTACTGAGAGGCAACAGTTTGCACTCTGAGTATGGACCATCTGCTTTTACTTTGTTTCATACCTAATGTGATGCTTCAGTTCATCATAAATGCAACCAGTTTCCTAAACGGTGCCAAAAGATCTTAAAGGGTATTTTTATAATCTTGCTGCCTTTTAGAAATAGAAGGTAAATGGGTTTTATTTAAAAACAGTAACTATAAAATGCCTTGTATCCAATGGAACATCAAAAATTATAGCCTCGTAGGCATTACACAGGATGGTTCAGCTTTGAAATATTGCAAAGAAAAGCGAATCACAAAAAAAGAGAATACCTTCTTTACCCAAAATGAACAGTGCACCCAAAATGAGATGTGAAGCATCGAGAAGGAAGAGCTTACACAGATGTGCACATGCTTGAACTAGATATTGACCTTCATTTTCCTGGGGTAAAAAGAAGAATGCTCCAATTAAG
>JAOWBP010001760.1:17407285-17478888 GCA_028571105.1 Tragopan temminckii
GTGGGGGGAGCAGGGAGAAGATTATTGATATACTTAAATCTATCAAGCTGTTGGAGAGCACTGGGTGTGAGTCAGCCTGGAGGCAGTAAGAGGGACAAGATGAGCTCTTGAAGTACCTTTCCAGACCTATTTCTACAAGTCTATAAGTAGAACAAAATGAACTCAAGATGTTTTCCCAGAAGAGAGCAAATAAAGGAACCATTTCTTTGAATTCTGCACGGACTGAATATGAGTTAAATGAATCCCACATCTGGTCCATTCTTCTTTTCCATTTCTTTAAAGAACAAATAACAGCATACACACGCGCATCCAAAACCAAGCAGGGAGGATCAAGTCAAGAGCACCTCAGGTTTTACTTTCTATCTCTTTTTTTGTAATTGTAAAAAAAAAATAATATAAAACAAAAAGCCTACATGCCCTGCATGCCTGAATAAAATGGCAGCTGCATCTAAACCACTGCAGTCCCTGTGCTGAGTGTTTCTATGTCTGAGAGGAGGAAGATTTGGCAGCAGCCAGAAAGAGCTGTTCTCAAGGGAGGGGGCACAGAAAGCATTTTGGCTTGTGATATGAAGGTGGGTAGCTGGACTCCTGATGGGGTATGAGGAAAGTTAGGCCCCTTGTGAAGAGGGCTCAGGAATGTCAATGTGCTGAACAGGGATCTGCTCATCCATACCAAAGGAGACCACTGGAGAGACACCTTCACCCCACCTCTGACAGCCTCACAAGTGCCCATCTCAGGCCAAAGAACAGATATGGTGTGTGGCTGCCCCTCAAAGTCATGAATAATGAACAATGTCATGTGCCAGATATTTAGGACGAGCCCTGTCTTGCAGTTTATTTGCTCAACTGAGTTGTTCGCCTTTTCATGAATCTTGTAAGGTTCCAAACAAATGATATGCTTTAGTCTTATAAATATTTATTAATTTCCCCTTTGTTAGCTAAATTGTTTTGCAACACAGATGACTTTCTTCATTAAACAGATTGTTAAAATGCTATTCCACAATACATTTATTGTTAATTCTCTAATTAGTTAGGAATGTATGTTTTTTGGATAGTGAAGTAACTGTGCACAGTGTCTGACAGGTTAGCATTGTAAAATTAAATTTGGGTTTGGGTTTGAATAACAGCAAGGAATCCACTCTTTAAATGGACTTAAAATCATTTAATAAACATAGCTCAAAATTCATGTATAGAATTACACGATTTTTCTTGCATGTTCTCTTTAGCCTACTGTATCTCCTAATAACATCTTTCTGAATGAGATTTGTTGTGCTAAGTTTATCTGTCTCTGGATAGCAGATTTTTGATAAGCTGTAACTATCTTTTAATATATGTTTTGACATCAGCTGTGTAAAGATCATGTCTTGCATTTTGTGTATCAATTTGTTTTGTTCATTTTTTCCTTTTGGTAGCCTCCTCTGCCATTTTCAATTCTTGTAACGTATGTGCTTTAGAAAGAACACATCCACATTTGAGTGGTTAATCAAAGGGAACTAACCAAAATAATCACTTTCTAGTACTTCAAAATATTCTAATTTTTTAATGGAGAATATGCATTCTTAAATTAAATACGCATAATAAGTAATAAGTAGTAATAAGAATAAAGTGGGCTCTGGAAGAATGAATATTACGTTTTAAGCAAAATGCATTTGATTTGCTAGATTCAAAGCTGCTCTGAATCACTAAGAACCTGTGCAAAAAAATGGGTTGGGGAAGACAGAGAGCCTCATAATGCTTATAAATTGTCCGTAATTGTATGGATTTTAAATATGAAAGTTGGCAGTGGCAAAAGCTAAAAGCCATTAGGAGACATCCTATTGTGCAACACATCAGTAATTGTAACTCATAATCTTAGGAGGGAAAAACCTTACTGGAGTTTTCTAAAAATTTTGATAACTGTACTTGAGTCTTGTCTTGATGTTTACTACAATGATGGCATTGTTCAAAATGACATAGCCTAATGCATATACGAATCCTGCTTGAAAAGAGCTACTAATTAACATGAATAGTCTTCTTCTCTGAAGGTCATTTATTGCAAAGTTCATTTTTCAACAGAGCATTGCTAAAGTAGTCACCCCCACTAACAGCCATTAGATTAAGAGACTTAGGCTGTTCTCCTCGTGACACTGGGTCAGGATTTTCAAAGAAAGAGGCTCTTCAATGCCAAGAAGCCCTTAAAAACAATATTTGAACAGAAAAAGAATGGATGTAATTACATTGTAAATATTTCTGTGGTTATTGAATTAATGAAGATAATTCTATTCACTTTATTTAAATAATAAAAAAAAAAAACACCAAGTTTCTGCTGTCTGATGTTCCAGTGCAGCTCTTCCCCATGGGATCTCTCATTTCTTCAGTCATAATGACTCATTAGAGCTGAGTTGACGCTGAATATTTAGAATCTGATGTGTGAGCATGTTCACCTATTGTCAAAGATGAGGCACGTGAAGTCCCCAGAGCCTCCACCTCCCGTTCAGAGGCCCCGGGATGGCTTCCACTGTTCACAGGCACATCCACCATAGGTGGTTATCCAGTGAGAAAGGGGGACTCTGAAGCTGCAGGGCACTGCTGCAGAAGGCACCAAGCAATCCTACCACCCTGCATGGGAGAGCATGTCCTGGTGTTACTGCTTTTGGTGTTCAAGGGGGTGCACGCTTAAAGGCTTTAGGGTTAAAGGATTAGGGTTAAAGTCCTCAGTACTACATAGGACTGAATGTATAATTATAATCTCTTCTATCTCACGGAATTTTCTCTGCCTTAAGAGCTCAGACTATGATCTGGGCATCTAAATAAAGTCTAAGAACAATCTTCTCTGATTTTTGGCTCACTGCATTCCATGTTTTTCTCTAAGTGCTGGTATCTGACTACGAAGTCAGTGGGACACATATCAGGTCTTGCTGGACAAACCTGGAGCAAGAGGGACACAGTCCCAACTAGAGAGAGAGTAATGCACAACAGCTGTACTGCAGTTAGAGTAAGGCAGGAAGGAGACATATTCCTTTGCTAGAATACTGAACATTTGGTACAAATGATTCAGAATTGGGATTTGCCTGGGCCCCATGCTAAGAATAATCTTTGCTTTACCATCCGTAACCAACTGCCACTTCACCAGGACTTTAATGTTGCCATTTGAACTATGAATATCTAATTCTGAAACTGTGTATATCCAGGAGCCCTATTAGTACCATTGCCAATACCATTTGTTTGGATTCAGGTTTAGAAACTGCAGCAACAGATACTGTTTGGGCTCAGTTCCAGATCACCAGTGGGTTTCCTGGGCTTTTCTGTGGGTATGCAGTGACAAAGGTACTCAGGATCCTTGCTGTGGTTGTAAAAACTTGTTTCCCCAGGTTATAAACAGATATGGGTCTTTTGGGTTGAGGTGTGAATAAATACTTTGCTCTCCTACATCTTGGTAGATGGAGAAAAAAGTGAGCTTCAATACCATGCAGAGGTACATGCTAGATTGATACATCACTGAGGTTCTGGTAAGCCTTTGTTCCATCTTTATGGCACTTGCCTTTCCACTGAGCAGGCCGAAGTTGGGATCTTTGCTTAATAATTGGAATCGAAGTCACACCCAAACGTATCCCCGATTTGGATTACTATTATCAATAAACAGGAGGTTCTGCAACACAGAAGAGTTCTGAGTAGGGCACAGGATGGAGAGCTCTTAAGCAGAGCCAAGAAATCCACAGAATTTCTTTGAGACAGCAATTTTGGGTGACTGAACTCCTCCCAAGAGCTGGCTTGCATGGAAGTTAGCTGAGGCTGTAAGAGCAGCTGGGAAGTCCCACAGACCTCAAGGCACCTGTAAAAATGTCATGCCTCAACCCAAAGAGCTTGTGGACAGTTTAGACAGGACATGCCACTCACTCCTGTCAGCCTTTCATGGTCTCCTGGTGAATACAGCCTGACTAGTTGACACTGAAGCTGCAAGCAGGGGGAGAAAGCCCTTTCAGATCCGAAGGACGAGCAAGGAGAGGGAGCATCAATGTACCTCTGCCCCTTCCTTTCCTCCCTGTGTCCACCCCTGGGCAGGAATACTGCAGATGTGATGGAGGGGGGTGGCAAACCTGTGATCTGACTCGACTGCTTCTCCCTGCCAGCTTCCATGGAGTTTTTACTCTTCTCCACTTCCGTTAACAGAGGGGAGCATATGGGCCTTGGAGATTCAATGTTTCATGGCTTACTTGGCTGTCAAAATGTTTTACATTATTATCTGTTGCAACATTCACGGTGATCATCTTTAAGGAAAAAAAAAACCTGTGCGGCAGGTCCCTAGATGCCCTTGCTGGGAGCAGATGTCAGAGCAAGAGCATTGTTAAGCTTCTCTTGGATTTTTCATTTCCCACCCTTTGTACAGCCTAAACGATGCAATGCAGCACATACACAACCTCTCTTACTGCCCAGCAGGACTTACTGAGGTGGTTCAGAAAGATGGAAGGTTGAAATAGGGAAACTTGCAGATTTATAGGGCACAGCAACAGACTTATAATCTGTATTGATGGCATCATCCCTAACCATGTGACAACCAAAGCAGATAAGCCTATGACTGAAGTGAAAAGATTTCTTAAAGCTGGTAATCGATATTGAGCAGCTCAGTCTGTCAAGCTATCAGGTTCAGAGATCTCCACATGCATGGAGCGGGATTTAAGGAGAGCTGACCCCAAGGCTTTGCAAAACAGGGTGATGTGAAGCAGCATCTTGTCATGGTGCTGTGTGTAACCAGCACCTATTGCTGCAGTGAGACATTACAGCAGATAAGAGACTCTATAAAAGCCACAGGACAGCATTTTTTTTTTTTTTTTTTTTTTTTAGGAGTTTTATTAGGAGGAAAAATCAGTAACAAAGTGCAAATGAGTAAGGAACACGAGAACCGCTAACTTGGGAGCTAGAAATTTTGCTAAGGACAAAAATCTTTTCTCCAGGGCCCCATCCTTGATGGTCAAAACGTTTACCTGATGATCCATTACTTGAAACACTTGAGTTTTAAAAGCAGGACCTCCTGTTGTCCAAGCCCTCATGGGCTTCCTTAATGAGGCGTTCCTCTACTGATGGAATTCCTTCCAGGCATACAACTACTGCTTCTGCTGGAGGGACTCTGTCTTAAAATGAATGTAATTGCATAACTTCTTGAAAGACAAGAAGTTGCACCAGGGGAGATTCAGGCTGGATGGTAGGAAATACTACATTTCCAAAAGAGTGGTTAGGCACTGGAATGGGCTGTCCAAGGAGGTGGTGAAGTTACCAAACCTGGAGGTGTTCAAGGAGAGTTTAGATGATGTGCTGAGGGACACAGTTGAGTGAGAACTATTGGTGATAGGTGGATGTTTGGACTGGACAACCTTGTAGGTCTTTTTCAACCTTGGTGATTTTATGAAGGCTTTCTGGGAAGCAACGATTCAAGCCACCATTGTCCATAATCCATAACCATAATGCATGGTTAAAAATTCTGCCCTCAGCCCAAGGCTTCTGGCAGAGCACCCCTCACAAGTTGCTGTTTGTCTTTCTGCCACCTTCCAGATGAGAAGGGAGCTGGTCTTGTCAAGAGAAGTCTTATTTGGGTAGTGCCTTCTCAGAAAGGGAATGAAGTTCTCTCCAGATAATCAAGCTTTGCGCTTTGCTTCTGCAAGGCAATTGGATGCTGTGAGCTGCTTAGATTGGCACACAAAAGATGAAGGCAGAAACCAAGCCTTTCTATTTTTCTGTATTTATGGGGCAAGACAGCTGGGGTTCAAACACATTCCTCACAATGAAGCACCCATTAATATCATCTCCTGATGGAGAACCGGGCATTTTTTCCTTCTTAAATGATTAATTAGCAGGCATTGTGTTATGTCTTTACTTCAATAAATTCCAGTTGAGAAAGATTTGGGGTGCACATGTGAATGACATGCTCTGTCTTGAAAGACAGAGCAAAAAGAAATTAATAATCATGTTTCCCTTGTTGTATTTACTGTTTTGCTTCTAAAGGGAATACTGCTCCACTAAGAGATTCATAATTAGGAGGATGCCAGATGGGTTATCAATGTGGTTTTAAATTTTTATACGTGGAGTTCTTGTTTTTCCAGGAGATGCTTTGGTTCCATGTACAGCAGTTAAATATAAATGTCTTCTATGAAGAGACTAACTATTCCACGGTTTTGAATTTGTTCTTTGTTTAATGCTCTTTTCTTTCTTTCTTTTTTCTTTTTTTTTCCCCTTTCTTTTCCTTAAAATCTCTTCTGCTGATATAGAAATAGATAATGGACCTACCAGATGGAAGATCAAATCTTGAAAGCAGAACTGAGATCCATATCTCCACCTGAGAAAGCGAAATACTGTAAATATATATATATATAATGATTTTAAAAAATCAGAATCTTGGACATCTTTCCAAAATGCCAAGGGAGAGGCATTCCTGTTGGATTAAACACTTCAGTGGCTAGTGTGCTTCATGCTATCACTACGGGAACTATGGTGGTCCGGCACATAGGAATGGTGTTAAGGACAAGGCTATCTAGTTGGGACCTCACAGGTGAAATGGTGGTGTGGCAAGACCTTAAGCAGGAGTCAGCTATGAGAATTACTGTCCCAAAGCAATTCCACACTTCCTTAGAAAGCAAGAACTCAAACTCAGAAGTTTTTGGCTTTCCAAAGAGCTGCAAGTAGCTCTCACCTGGTGCTCTAGTGATGAACTGGTTGCTAGTGGTTGGCCTGCTGGCATACGTGCAGCTAAACACACACACACGTATACATTTCACTATTTTGCTCCATGTACTTTGACCTTCAGCACTAAAGTAGGACTCTGTCTGCAGCATTTATGTCAAAGCTGCCATATCTTCATCACTCATCAGGGCTTTGCATCAGACAAAGAGGCTGTGTCACCTTTCCTCTCTCTCCTTCTGACTCTCCTTTCTATCATGAGCTTTTAGAGCTACGATAAACACCAGTGAGCCGTATACAGCGTAACGATAACCCAGACGACAATGTCAAATCTGCATTCATTCCATGTGTGAGTGTTACTGAAGAAGAAGACACCAGGGAAGGGTGATCAGAACTGGCAAGAAAAAAAAAAGAAAAAAGAAAAAAAGGAAAATAGAATGAGGCTAACCCAAATTCTAGTTAAATACGAATTTATGAAAACTCTACATCAGATTAGAGAGACATCTGAACCAAAACCATATTTCAAAATACTCATGGAGGACAGCTCATTGCCTCAGAACATGTTTTCAGTGGAAAACCTCACTGCCACAGTGTTTCTTGGTCTAGAGAGTAGCAGTTTTGCAGGTTACTCCATCACACGTAAAAAGATCATTTACAAAAGGAGAGAAGGTTGTGCTTTTGGCAGCTTGAGTGGGCCTGCCCTTGAGAGACTTCCTGGAATATTGATCTGCCCTTTTCTGGAAGACACTGGAAAATGAAAAAGGATCAAGAGAAGACAACTGCAACAAAAGGAAACGACCAGCACTGTGATCCCCAGAGGCAGAGACCCTGTGGTGTTTGAGAAATGCCCCAGTGCAGCAGTGGGACTTCATGGCCTACTGCCTTTTCCTCACGTTAGAGAAAAAGTGGAAGAACAGAACCCAGCTTACAAATAACCTAGGAAAAACTAGCTGATCTGGACCTTAATACAATAAAAAGACAGCCTTAAGGGCATGGACCAAGGGTGCAAACCATGTCTGTGACAGAGCAGATAACTGCATTCTAGTAGCCTTATCTATTAAAGGATCCTCTGCTGTTGAAATATTCTTCCCAAGTGTATCTATATATAACTTGCATAATAACAGATGCTATTCTAGGGAAAGAAAAGTAAATAAATAAATGAATAATAAAAGCATAAGAAATTACATAAATGGTTGTGAAAGGGAATTGAAGTAACTGTATAGATAGCAGTGCAACCCTGGCTTGAAGAAGACAACACTATTTCCTGTAAACATGTTGTACTACTGTGAAAACAAGCAGAAAAATGTAGGGTTATCAACAGAAAACCCCAATGCTTAACAATAGGGAAAATTAGGATAATGTCACTTGAGATCATTAGATCATCCTCATTAGAGAAGTTTAAAATTACTTTTGATTAAATACGAGACAGAACTGTATGGAGGAGCTCTTACATGGTATCAAGACTAGACCGAGAGAAGCATCTGTAGTTTTGTGTGAACAAAGACAAAACTTCATGTGAGATATTAATTGTGTCTTTATTCACATGAAATTCAAGTCCTGCAGATACTGGCTCTGACTTATCACCAATAGACTGGCCTGACATTTTCAGGTTTGCTCCAATGCTCTCCTTTTTATTTACACAATAGAAATTTCCTTCCTTCCTTCTCTCCTTCCTACAGTGTATGTCCACCTTTGAAGTTTTCAATACTAGAGAGTTCGTTCTTCTGCTTAAAGGCTTGAAATCTTTCCTTATTTCAAGGTAACTCTCCAGAGGTAGGAGAGGATGGACATAATGACTATGAGGTCCTCCCTCTGATTGAAAACAGATAGGAAAGAATTTCTGTGCCTTCTCTATCTCTTCAACAGACTTCAAAATCTGTCTCCAGTCCTTCTTAGAAGAATAATGCCATCATAATTTCTGCTCTAGCTCTTCTGTAGCTCTGTACATCTACAGGTGGCACAGCACACATTCAGCCCTCTAACCTGGCATGGCAGTGGCAAAAATTCACTGTACAATGTTAATTTATCCTTCTGCTTTTGGCTTTCTACTCTCAGAGCCTCTGGAGATATCCTTCCCCAGGGCAGGGAGAACAAGGACACCAAGCAGCCTGGGAGAAGGCTGGTATGACCTTGATTTAGCAACAGTGCAGCCATGAGATTTTTTGTGGTAGAGTTTGAAATATCTGTTGTTTTACATAGCAGAGATAAATTGCACTAAAAGGAATGGGGAACATGATGGTAATTAACAGAAATGAAAAGATTTATCTGTCCAAGTTGAAAGAAGTAGCTGGCCAGTGAAGGAATGGCTGTACGTCTGTTTGGAGGGTTGCATATCTCAGATGTGCTCTGCAGCTCACAAGCTGAAATCACAGAATCGTAGGGGTTGGGAGGGTCCTCTGAAAATCATCAAGCCCACACCCCTGCAAAAGCAGGCTCCCTACAGTAGGTCACACAGGTAGGTGTCCAGGCAGGTTTTGAGTATCCCCAGAGGAGATTCCACAACCTCTCTACAGACATCTAAACTCCCCAAACCACTTAATCACTCAGCTACAACTCCTTGGGCACCTGTTTCCAGTTGTGATAGTGTCAGTACTCTTTTGCTAACACAGGTAGTGCAAAAGTTTTTCAGAGATCCCAGAGCTGAAAGACCCTTACCTGTATTTCTGTTTTCCTTTCTGTGCTAATAACAGCAGCTCTATTCCTAATAAAAATATTCAGAGTACTGTGTTACGTCTGTTTCTTAAATTGTGATCATTATGTGACTAATCATAATAATAATATGATATTAGGGGAAAAAATGTTAGAAGATAATCCCTGGAGGGAAATGAATTTCTTTTTATCATCTACAGTAGTTTATTTCACATATTCATGACCCTCTTGGTATCCTTTTTTTTTTTTATGATGAGCCATAAAAATGACAAAATACATTAGCAAAGTTCTCGGTTTATGCTAAAATGACCATATTCAAAAATAATAACAGAGACTTGTATCAGCAATGCAAAAGATGCATGAAGTAATTGGTGCTTAATTTGTACACAAACTGTCAAGGCAGTTTTCCTCACGGCCTGCATCTTCTGAATTCATTAGTCTCTAATTAAGGCCAGTTGGGACCAGCAGTTAGAAGGTTAAAGAGGTTCTGACAGCCCTAATCATTGCTCAGGAAGCTGAAAATGTATGCAAAGTCTCGGCAGATGGGGTGAGATCTGCTTCTGCCAAGTGATAACTGTTATTCCTTTGCACCTCCAAAGCTGTCATCCTAATAGGCACATTTTAAATTTATTAATGCTCTAGTTACAATGCATACACAGTCTCTAATGGTATGTCATTCAGAGTATATAAACTGAGCAATTAACACATATTACCTGGTAATGGTAAAATTATTTGTTGCCTGTTTGATTTTTTTTTTTAATTTCCTAATCCAACAAGAATAGTCATAAGCAAAGAGTTTTCTTTGTTAAAAAGAGGGGATTCTGAGCTGCTTGTTTGTTTGCTGGCCATTAATTCTTTGTTTCTACAGACAAAAAGCTCACAAGCCATAGCTAACTTTTTCTCATTATTTCCAGCCCCTAAAAGATACAGGTTGCAGTTATCTTACGTTTTTCGAACCTTAATTTAAAAATGTGTGCTTCATTCAAATAGAATTTTGAAAGGAATATACGATATGTGTGGTTGGTTTTTGGTTTTGTTTTGTTTTTTGTTGTTGTTGTTCTAAATTTAGCTCTGTGTTCAATCCTTAAAAATTCAATTCTAATTAATCAGAAAATTGCTCTTGTCCACCCACCACACCATTTCAGTGAGATGCCCATATTTTGTTCCCCTGCATGGTGGTATCTCACTCCTTAATCCTATTTGGTGTAAAGCTCCCTAATTAAGAGAAAGGCATGTTTTTCAGTCTCTCTGTCCATCTGAAAGCTTCAGACACAGGAGACCCTCAATTGAATGTAGCACTTTGTGTAATCGTTGTCTGGAGATGCCCAAGATGCATGGGGAAGCCTCAAGAAGAGCCTTCCTTGCAAGGAGCAGAGCAGCCAGGAGAGTGTTGACTACTGCGGGAGTGGAGGAATCACAAACAGTGCTAATAATGCAATGTTAATGTGAGCAACAGAACAATTACATACCTGGTGACTAATAGGCCAGGAATCCATTCCTCTGTTGGAATTGATTTCACTCTGTGTAATGAGCATAGCACAAGTAGGGAAAGAGAAGGCAGTGTAACAGAACTGTGAGCTTGACTCTACCCTCACCAGTCTGAGTCATGAGCAGATCCAAAGATGCCAAAGAGTTTCCAGAAGTACAACATCTACATGAGACATGGCCATGGGTAAGTCTTTGCCTCTGAGATTTCCCCGGGCCACACTTCAGACCTCAGCACCTGATGCAAGTCAGAGAATCGCAATCGCAGAATGGCTGAGGTGGGAAGGCACCACTAGAACGGTCTGAGCCAACCTTCCTCTCGCACAGAGCCAAAAGTTGTTGAAGAAGAGACTCAAAATGCCCGTCAGCCAGCAAGCCTGGTCTTCTGCTGCTGAAATTGAAGGAGAATTCTCCTGAGATCTGCATGGCAAGGCCCTGTGTTAGCCAATGGCTCTCCCCTGATGGATGGCACTAAAAGTGACCCAAGCAAGGGGATCCGCTGCAGCAGGAACCCCAGGTTCCAGTGGGGTGCTGCTAGGAAACCCTTCATTCTACAGCAGATCACCTGGCAGGTAAGGACCAGTAGTATATTTTTACATCTGGGAAAGCTAAGGAACAAAAGGGAAAGTAACTCATGTTAGGAGTGGGGAAAAAAAAAAAAAGAAAAAAAAAACACTAGAAAACCTAGCAACACTCAGCACACATAGGAGGGGGAAGGAAATCAAGGTTGATAAATTACATAGAACAGCTTTGACTTAAATGGTTTTCAGAGAAGGGATAAAAACCTTGATCACCTTGACCTGCATCACTGTTGTATAGGAGAGCTTTACTCTAATGATCTTCACTTTCTGATGTGGATTTATAGCAGAGCTCTAATCTTGACACATTTCAAGTTTGAACATCGTATAACCAGCGTGGAGTATGCTTAAGCCTAAGCAAAAGGTAGCCCCTGAGTGACTGTAGCTTTATGCTAGGACAGTTCATTTCCACTGAAGATCTGTCTTATCTGAATGATCTACTTTTCTGTGTCTCTTTGGTGATCACTAAGCGTTTCACTGCCTCCTAGCTTGAGTTTCAGTTTAGAAAACACACCTCTTCAGGACTCCAGATGAAAAAAAAAAAAAAAAGGACCTGCTTAATTTTAAAAAGACACACTGAGGCTGAATCAGCTCTCTGCACCTACAGTTGAATGTGCTCCTGTTTGATGGTTGGACTAGATGATCTTAGAAGTCTTTTCCAACCTTAATGATTCTATGACTCTTTGTGTGTTCCCACTGTGGGACTTCCCCACCTCCTCCAGCAGAGGAGCCCCATGAAAGCCCAGGAGGGAAGAAGGATGTGTCAGAACTGGGATGCGCCACGGGTTGTCCAAGACTCTTTATTGTATGTAGAAGTAGGTGAGAGCTGAATTTTCTGCACAGCTTCTAACCCAATAAATGAGGGAATTAAATCATAGTAGTATAATGTGGTGAGGTTCAGGTTTAGGACCATCTGAGAAGCCAGAAGGCAAACCATGTTGATGCGTAGCTAGGCTGGAAAACCATTCAGCTGTGGAGACACAGCTTCCCATTCCTTCAAGTACCTCTCTCCCTACCAGTCTGGAGCACAGAAACCAGCGGCTATCATGTGCTGCAGATGGATGGGCGATGGATCGCACACAGCTAGCTGAGTCTGGCATGGGCTGACTCCTCTTGTGTTTGCTGGCTACTTACCCAGCCAACAGCCAGACATTTGTGGGGTAAATCATTTCCAGTTGTTTCACAGAAGAAAACTGTCCAGCAGTATAAATAATAATTCTGCTCTGAGAAGGTTTCAGTGTTTGCCTCTAGCTCTGATGCTCTGCTCACCCTCTGCAGCATTGCTTCTCCCAGAGGATGGTGGGAGTGCCCTAATAAAGGCACTCTGTGGACAGACAAAAGAATGGCCAACTATTTTCCCCTAATTTTTGTCTCTATACATAGACAAGGCACAAGTGGGCAACGTTTAAAGAGGCAGATGAAAATTTGGGTCTGAAATAATGGAGGCAAAATTGCAAGTGACAAAATTGTTCATGTTATGATTTGTAAAACCTGTGGGACTAGATGCAGCCTGGGGCTTTGTCAGGGGACAATTCTGCCTGGATGAAAATCGCTGGATGTTGCCATGATTTTTGCTGGCTGCTTTATGGAAAATTGGCTTGGGGAACAGAGACAGCTCAGCAGCAAGAAGCTTGCTTTTGCTTAAATTCTGCAATTTGGTTGCTTTCCCTGCTACCTTCTCCTCCAGTCTGTTCAAGGTGATGCCCTCTGCTCACTGCCTGCCTGGAGTCACACAACTGCCACCTCCCACCAGACACCACAGTGCTTTCCCTGCTACTTTCCTCCCTCCTGACGGAGGGAAAGGGGCCATGCAGACTGTGACCCCACACTGCACTGAGCCCTGGGGGCCATCTTGGGCCCACTGGCATCTGGTGTAGCATGGAGAAGCCAAGGCAAGCAGAAAGACCTATGAGGACCCATTATGTAGTTTGGAGGTGTCACAGGTTAGCTCTGAGCCATGGTGTGTTTGCCTGCAATGTTTATGGGCAGAGCGAGAGTCAGGTGTCTGCTGAGGAGCAGCACACAATCAGGATGGTGAGACATCCCCCACAGCAGCTGGAAGAGGCAGTAACCTCTGTCTTGGCCCACCTCATTGCAGGTGCTCATCCTCTAGTCGGACTGGTAGCATTGCAGGCTGCTCTCGGTGCAACAAGCGTCTCCCACGTGAGACACCTTGCCAAATTTTTATGCATTGCTTTAAGCCACCATTTGAGAACCGTTGTGTTGATTTGGTCTGGATGGCCATGCATCTCTCCACACCCTATGCATGAAGCAGCTTCTCTCAGGCTGCAGTAACACTCCATGAGAGGAAGGAATGAGCTGCCAGCATCAAGGGTACTCAGTGCTGTGACTGCTTCCTTGGATTGGCTGCCAGCACTGACACTGTGCTATGCTGGAAGTGTGTTCCCTTCACAGCCACACTGCCTGTCAAACTTCACCCAGGTGAGGACATCTTGTGTCACAGATGAACCAGACTGAGGGGAGGCCTGATGGCGGCTGCAGCTCCTCACAGGGAGCGGAGGGGCAGCGCTGAGCTCTGCTGTCTGTGACGGCGACAGGATCTGAGGGAACGGCATGGAGCTGTGTCAGGGGAGGGGCAGCTGGGGGTTAGGGACAGGGTCTGCACCAGAGAGCGATGGGCAAGGAACAGCCTGTCAGGCTGTCCAAGTCAGTGGGCACGGTCCCAAGCTGCAGGAGTTCAAGGAGCATTTGGGCAGCACTCTCAGACATAGGTGTTGGTTTTTGGGTGGTCCTGTGTGGAACCCAGAGTTGGATTCATTGATCCTAGTGGGTCCCTTCCAGCTTTGTGATATCTTATGACTCTAGGACTCCATTTGGACCAGACGGTGCCAGCTCCCCAGCCAAGTGGGACTGAGCTGGTGGCAGAGAGAGCATAGGCTGATCATTGTGTCTGCACCCGAGGTATGGAGTGAAACACATGGCAGTCCGATGGACTGGAAAGTGCTGCAAGATGAAGGGCAGGATCTCAGCTCCTTTTCAGTAGAGATGGGCTTGGAGCCGACAAGGAGTATGAGCATAAGCTGTCACAGGCTGCTTTCTGAGTAGCAGCATCTCTATTCAAATATCCTGACATCTGGTGCCTTCCTCCAGGACAGGTAACTTCCCCGCCTCAAGGCCAAGCAGATTTTTCTGCAACTGGCTGCTAATTTTTCACAGCAGGGAAAACTGGGTAAACCGGTGCTGGTACAAGTATTTTTCTGCAGGCAGGAGTCCCTTCTGGTCCACTGAGGAGCTGACAGCCCCACAGCACACTGAACATCATAGTCATGTAGTGAGGCTGCCACAGCTCACGGGGGTCAGCAGGTTCAGGGGTGGCTGCAGTAGGCAAACACAAGCCATGCAATGCTTCTGTTGAACTGATGGTCATCACTGATGTAGTTGTGTTTAGGAAATGTTTCCAAATGTGTGGCCAATGAGGGTCAGAAAAAATGCCAGCAGACTAGAAAATACTTGGAAGGGGTTTTCTCCTTCTGCTCTGTTTTTCTTAAATATGGTTTGCCTTAATAGGTATAGAATCACAGAATCATTAAGGTTGAAAGAGACCACTATAATCATCTAGTGCTGGATTATTAATCTCACCTCTCTACTTCTACTGACAGAATGGAGGTTGAGAGCAGCTAAGTAATTCATACAATGTGTTGGCAGCAGCAGAACCAAGCAGCAGAAACAGCTCAGGCTTCATGAGGTTGTGAACCTCGGTTACACAAATGTGTAACAACCTTCTCTTCTTGAATTACTTGGTGAGGTTGGAAGGCTTCGGTTAGAACCATGACTGAGCACCACAGAGCTCCAGAGGATGCACTGTGCAGTTCTAGGGTTTGTAGAAAGAGGTGAAACATATCTGGTGGTATTAAAAAAAAAAAAAAAAAAAAAAAAAAGTTTTAAATAAACATTGTCCCATAAATAATGTAATAAGTAAAGTAGAGAAATGAATGCATAAAAGAAACTATATCCAGTAGTGAGTTGTTCTCCTGGAGCTCTCCTGGGCACAAAGGTTTTCTCCTTGGGTGCATGTACAGTGATTTTAAGCAGATTGTATCTGCACTGCTACAGCCTCTGACATATAGTTATTACAGCTGATTCTGTGTGCCATCAAAGCAAGATGTGACTTGTCTAGTACACCATGCAAAGGTGAATGGCTCCATAAGAAAAGAATCAGGCAGTGTAATCCATTAGAGTCCATTTACAAACTAACAGATATTTTACAGACATTCAACAGACGTTCAATCAAATCATAATCTCAGAAACCTGCCAACAATAAAACCCATAAATTAAAAGCAAGTTATATAAGCATGACTTGATGAACCTGATGTAATCTGATGGCATGAGATGTATATCCTACATTAAAGAAGAAATTCCCCTTCTTTTCTCTTATCCTCTAATAGAGGGGCAGAAAATGAGTAGCAAATGTTTGTAGCCAGCAAACCTGAACCTGAGCACAGTGACATTGTTTTATAGTGGATTATTGGTCATTAGATTCTCCTTAGCATATCACCTTTTTATTAACAAATTGATGGCTGAATAGGCTTCCCATTAAAGACAAGACAACCATTCCTTTTAAAGGGATTTGCATTGTGTCATAGGAGTTTAGAACCCAGCACAATGACCTCTGCTTCTGGGTGCAGCTCCGTCTAAGCAGCAGAGAGTCATGTCCTTCAGTCATTCTCAGAATTTGGATTTGCCTTCCCTGCTGGAACTCCAAACTGCAGCTGGGTCCTACTCAAGGGAAAACCAACATGCTGCAAATAGGATCATGAACTGCCTCCTTACTGCTTGCAAGACAGAGGGTATCTTGTAGGAATCAGGGACTTCATGATCAGGTGTTTCTCAGCATAACAGCATTGCCACTAATGTCATGAAAGGTGACATGCAGGAGATACTGCTTGAATAGGTATTTCCTACTTAATTAGGAGAGAAATTCTCATTTTTTGTGAAACACGGGAGGGGGCAATTGTCAGTGAAGGAGCATCTGAAACTTCATGTAGAGGCCATTTTTGGAAGTGTATGCTCATTACATTGATTATATACCTATGTAATTCCAGTGCCCTGCACTGAAGAGCTCTGAAGGCTGCTATACCAGCTTTTCATTTGGAATAGCAGGTGCATCCTGCTCCTGGAATCAATGCTCCATTTTGCACCCTCTGCTGCCCCACACACCTCGTACTTCAAGCTGGAATTTGTAGAAGTAGCATTTCACGTGCTACCAGGTTGCTGAGTAGGCCTAATGGAGCTTACTTGCCGCATGTTTATTACATCTGCAGGGTGGAGAGTACTGCATTCCAAATGTCTACATTAATTCTGCATTACCAGGCCAGCTACCATGACATTTCTATGTTCCACTATAATGTGAGCATAACAATTCATTTGACCTCTTCATACCAGAACAGAGAAATAGGATACGGAGTTCACAGTCTTGATCTGAACTTCTTCAAAGAGAGATGAGACTTTATCTGATTTGATGGACCCAAAAGCATTTGCAAGCTGCAGGACCCAGGCAGGCATGTGATCCCAGACCTTGAGAGGAAAGGGTTGGCAGGAGTTGGACAAACACATTCTGCCCTACCCTTGCTCATCCCTTGCTTAATTTTCAGGAGAAGAAAATCACAGACAGGCAGACAGGTGCTGAAATAGCATTGAATAGCATCTACTAAAAGTAGATGCTGCATCCCTCTAAGTCTAAAATCCATCTGCTGTGATGGTGAAACTATTGAAACAAGTCCTGCACTAGGCCAGTGCAGTTCAAGGTTGCACCTAAAGACCACAAGAAAATTTTTAGAGTAGCTCCTTGCCAGGAAGTAGACAAATCTTCAAGAAGAATAAGAAAAAAAAAAATGAAAAGTGGATGTAATTTTGTATTTATTTAATATTAAGTTGTCTCATTTCAAGTGAGGAAAAGAGAGTTTCCTCCCTCTGTGTGGGATTTTGCTTGTCTTTGGAGAAAATATTTGTGGCCAACATGAGCTCTGTTCTATTCAAGGAACGGAAGGGCAGCAGTACGGAGTGGCTTATAAAATTATCTGAATGCAGAAATTCTGGGAGGCACTGGGAGGCCAGCATGATTATTGTCACTGGTGTAACTTTGATTTAGCACAGAGGCAAGGCAGCGGATGTCAGGAGGATGGGGTCTTGTGCAGCGCTACAGGAGCATCCCTCAGTTATGGAGATGGACAAGCTAAACTTTCCCAAGAGTTGAGTTAGTGTGAGAAGAGGGGAAAAAAAGCTTTCTCTAGATGTGTTTTGCAAAGACGCTGCTTCTCTTTTGAATGAGTAACCTCTTCAAAGAGATTGTCTTTGAAACCTCCATACCACAGTGAAACAATAGCTGATTCTTGGTACTGAATATGTTCAATTACTACAGGGCCTTGTGGGATATGACACTAGAAAGGTTATGCAGAGAGAGGATAATTTTGGTTCATAGCTCCTAAATGTGCCCGTCCGCAATAGTGTGGTGAAAGAAGATGTCTTCCAAGAAGTTCACATTACTGCCTGTACTAAAATAAAATAGCTATATTGTTTCAGCCAGCAATTTCTTCCCTTTGTCTTCATTTTAAAAACCGTGCATACTCAAAGGCGATGGGATGTGTTTCACTACCATTTGAGAACTGTACTGTAACCAAATATTATCTTCATTTTGCTCCTTGTTTCATGTTACTTTCTGGTCCTTGAGTTTTCCGAAGTTCATCGCCGTCTGTGACATTACCGTGACTTGCTAACTTTCTCATTATTTCCCCAATCAATAGGAGAACAATATATTGTGTTATTCAGTATTTCAGTTACCTGTCACTCAGTGTTTTATCTCCATTGATACTCCAGGTACTGCTCACAGAAACTAAAGTAGGCTGTCTTGTCTTCCGCTAATCTTGAATGCCTTTTGTTCGAGAAGTATTTTGTATTCATCAGTCAACTAAGGACTCATCCCGAAGAAGCCCTCAGTCAGCACATAGATCTCAGTGAAAAAGGGATATGCAGCTCGTGAAATATTCATAGCAAAAGGTACCTCAATCATTTTCACCTTTTGACCCTTGGAGGCTGAAAGGAATATCAGCAGTAAGTGGCAAATCTTATGGATGAGAAATTTTCATAGATGAAATACCTTGCCGTTCCTCTTATCCACTTTTGATATTAAGCCCATTCAGAAGGTGCATTTATCTACCCACTCTGTCTGCCACTACAGTTCTGTCAGACTCAAAACAATTTCAGTAAAAGTCCAAAGTTGAAACGATGGTGATCAAAACCTGGAAATAACCAAGATTTAATTTAAGAAAGGGAATAATGTTTTCTGTGCTTAACTGGGGGCAAAGAAGAGCCCTTTTAAAATAACTGCAATAAATAAAATGTGGTTTTATTCATAACCAAAACTGCAGCTTGGGGAATAAATAGGCAAGTCATTTCCTTTTGTGAAGTTAAAATCTAGAGCAATCAGTGAGGTCTTCTGATGCTTACAGTCTGCTAAAGGAGAAAGATGAATGTTGATGGCCCATAATTAGCTCATTCAGGGTTCTCCACAGCTAGGAGTAGGTTGCAAAGTCTTCAACAGTGGCTTGAAGAAAGTTCATAAGCAGAAACGGTCTTCTCAAATTGAATATCAGTTCTCCAAAGGTTAAATAAATAAATAAATATTGTACCTATTGAAATAAAATATCCCAGCTTTGGTGTTAATCTCGGTAGTACTATCCACAGCCCAGATCCTAGAAGTAACAGAAGCTCTTCAACCATTTTTAATTGAATGATTAGCAGCATTAAAGATGCAATGATGCAACGGAGTGCAGCTGAGCAGCAAAAAGAGTAGCTGTCTGAGCAGAACCAGGTACTAGTTGGAGCACTCCTGAATCCACGTCACTGCCCAGGGCAGTTGGCACTTGATGACCTTTAAGGTCCCTTCCAACCCAAACCATTCTATGATACCATGATTTAATGTGTGGAATTAAATGGTGGAAAGGGGAGGTGTCCTGAAGTGAAAGTTGACTCCAATGTCATTACTAACATTGTGTTTACCAGGCCTCTCAGCAAGGCTCTCCATCACCATGTATTAGCAAGTGGCTTTATATTTAACCTGTAGGAGAAGCAGCTCTTCTGGTGATATTTTACCAATAAAGACTTTAGTTGGATGAACATCCATTGCTTAACAAGTCAACATCCAAGGGAGTACAACAGACAGGAGATAATGCAGCCTGAAGCATGAAATGCAGTTTAGATCCTCAAGTATATGACAGTTTTGTACTCTTGGGACAAGGAAAGGACAGGCTAAGTTACAAATGAGTGCAGGGGTGAGCTGCAGCAAGCCAACCGGCTGCTCTGTGCCTCAGTTTCCTGTAACTGTAAATCTGGGTCAGCATCAAGGCCTTTAGAAAAATACTGTGGAACTTCCTTTTCTGTGTGGAATTTGGTTTTCTGTGTGCTGCTATGTTTTGCCTCCAGTTAACCAGTTCATACATGAAGTATATTTCACCAGTTAACAAAGACACTTATTGTCTCATATCTAAGTGCCCTTTGATTTCAAGAACCCATTTGTAAACTCTTGCTATAAACTGGAAATGACTTAGGAGTTGTCTCTAGTGTGCACATTGCTCTTGAAGCTCTCTGCTCCTCTTCTTTCCTTGTGCAAGAGATTTTGGTTACGCATTCCCATGAGAAGGAACCACAGAAACAACAGGGGGAAACAAAGAAAAATAGTGTATGTTGCAGGCCAGCATCCTAATTTGCTCTCTTCCAAATATTTTATTTACCTCAGAGAAACCAGCAGCAGGGTTTGGCCCAATGGACTGCTCAGAGAGGTGCCCTTCTAGATGACAAAAGCATGATCCCTCTCAGTGATAAATTATATGGATGTAGAAACTCTAAAGATTTATACTTCTCCTGGAGTCATTGCTTGTGATTGGTATTCTCTCTCCCTGTGGAAAATACTAGGCCTGTAATTTTTTCAACTGGATTAGAAGATTTTCAGACATATTTCAGCACTTTTGCTGTAGCAGAGAAATGAATGTGCTCCTCAAAAAGCATCCTAGCATCTTTTGTGGTTAGTTCCCAATGAGGTCTTGGTGTTCCCAGAAATCTGTTCCTCAGAGTCTGAACCTCAGTCCTTCCTTGCACACACAGGGAAGGAACCAGGTCTGGGAAGTGTAGAGAGCCCAGCATCTCCCCCAGACTGACTGGGACTGGCTGAGCAGCTTGGGCTTTGGGAAATAAGAGCATGTGTCTGGGGATTAAATACTTGGGTTTAGGCATATGTAGCAGGAAATAGCTGGATCTCCGAGGTCTGGGTCATACAGTACTATGCATCGGTGAATTCCTCTCAGATGTGCTCTCTGTGCAAGATATCTGGGGACTGGTGCACAGGAGAGGTGGGTACTCACCCTGGTGGTTGCAGCAAAGAGCCATGGGGCGCCTGTCTCCCTCCTCCATGCACTGCAAGAGTCTCATTTTCAGTACCGGCTCAACTCTTCTCACCTAGTATCAGAAAACAGGATAATTGTGAGCGCTATTTTGATAACACACACACAGAAGACTAGCACTCCTCTAAAATGGACCCACAGACTGGGGTCCATATAAAATGTCAAACACCTTATGAAACACAAACTGGAAGCCGTCAGACTTTTGCAATAGCAAATCTACCTGCGTTTCCCTACTCTGACCCCTCAAAACATTCAACAAGTAATTATGAAGCCTGTGAAAATACAGACAAGGAGCCACATCCTGCCATTAACTTCAAAAGAAAACTAACAAATGAATGTGCTTAAAGGGGAACCCCGTGGCTTGGGGAGGGGCAGGGCAATGCAAATGCTTTCACTGCCAGATCACTGTTCTAAATCCAACCGAGCCAGTAGAAGGTGGTGGTCTACCCAAAATGAATCACTAATCTCAGCCCAATGAGTGTATCTCACCACAATGCTGAGCTTTATAGCCCTTTGACTGGAAAGCAATTGGTACTAACCATTCACAAGGGATAGCATCATCCCTCAGGTTGGACCTTTTGATACCACTAGCATATCTGCAAGGTGAACCGTGCAGATGAAGGCTTGTGGAGAAGGGTTGTGGCCCATGCTCTATCTGCTTTGTGGATAAATGAGTGGACATCTTTCTAACATTTGCAAAGAAGAGAGCAGCTATAACATGTTTGATCCTGTTGGTTTTGCTGTCTGAAGCTCCACAACTTCTATGCGTCTACATTAGCTTTTTAATGTATGTAGCTTTGAGCTTGTCTGATCAAGATACTTGTGATTTAACTATTGAAAACAGAAGTGGGAATCAACACAAACAGTTAGAACTGTTGACTAGAGGTGCTGATAGAAGACACGGTCAGGTGTGAGGGATGGCATCTGCAGATCACTTTTGCCCCCTGAATCAAGGGGCATTCTCAGGAACACAGCACAAACTTCATCATTTCCATACCAAAGCCAAACAGATACTATGATACAATACACAACAGATAGCATACACGTGGAGAGATTTTCCTTACAATTTTAATTAATGTGCACATTATGAAAAGAAAAACAAAAGCAAAACCTTGCAGCCACACATCCCTCAGTATTAAAGAGCAGCATTAAATGGGAATGAATCACTGATATGCCAAATGCCCCTTTGCAAATGGGCCGAGTTTTTTCATTTTGCATGCTGAATCAATTGAGTCATGAGGGAGCAGCAACAAGATTTTAATTCCATATAGTACATCCCCACCTCTGAATTTATTTACCAAGAATAACATTTATTTAATGTAATTTAGTTCTAAATATTTAAAAGCTCACTTTGTTTAATATGTTTTCAAGTACAAGATGTTAAGTAATTATGTATGATGTGGTGGTCTTTTATTAGGTAGTTAATGACCATCTGGGAATTCAAGCCCCAAGGCAATGCCAAGGGCTTCTGAGTATTAGCTGGCCATTAACATAGTAGTAATGGACTAGCACACTCTACATGATTATGACTATTAACTAAGCATAAAAAAATAACATTCAAATTAAAATAGGAAATTCAGGTTTAAGGCTTCTCTAGCATCCTTAATTTAATCAGATCAAAGTGACCCATATGGCTGAGTCTTGTGTTGAACTGGATCAAACAGCAAAGAGATTCAAGCTAGAATCTCCCACAGCCATGATGGAGCTGCATAGCTGGGTGCCCCCACTGCTACGACCTCGCTCATACGAGGGTTCCATCATCAGTTACATAGTACCGTGGCAGGATGCTGCCCATCCCCAGCACCAAAAAGGGAGTCAAGCCCTGGTTTCCTACACACCTCTGGGGCTCAGGGATTGCTTGTGGCATCTTGAAGACAAACGTCACCCCAAAGTGTTGGCACAAGAGACTCAAGGTTACAACCCTACTTCCATGCTGTGGCTCACTTGGCAGCTATTGAATTTTTCTGGTGTTTTCTTTTCTCTTTTAATTAGGTGATGAAAAACAAAGATATCCACTGTAAACAAATCTAAGATAAAAAGGCTTAGTGCATTTTAATATGCTCAGGCAGTATTGCAGTTCATAAACAATACTTCAGAGAGGAGGTAAGAACAGATACTGAATCTGTACCACAGCTGCCTTAATATTGGACTTCTGCTCTCACAGGCAGGTATCAACGTTGCTTTCACAGAATTAAGAGATAGGAAAGATCTATTAGATTATGCTATTCTCTTGACATGATAATGTGCTCTGTATAGACTTGTATTGAGTTTGTTTTGCCATCGTTTGTCATAAAGTCTCCGCAGACTTGAATTGCCATCATTTTGCCGTCAGAATGACATCTTAATATGGTCTCTGCTCCAGAGAGTTGCCATGACATTATCATGAGATCATTAGACTATGCTAAGTCTCATGCAAGAGAGAAAAACATGATGTTATAGAAAATTTCTGTTGGGATTTGATAATTTCATTTCTATTTCTTTCATTGTTCTACATGGGTCTTTGATCTGGAAAAAGAGAGGAGTCTGAGCATCAGGTTGAATGGAAACCTACTAGACATTCAGGCACAGTGTGTGGTAATCTGTGCAAAATGTCTCTATTTTTATTACAGACATTTAAAGTAAAAAAAACCAACACTTTTTGCTCTGGCACAGAAATCTGATTACAGTTGGGTGTAAACAGTCTTAAGTAAAATATTAAAAAGAAAAAAAGAGTCAGCGACAAGTGAAAGTTCTTCACACAAAGAAGAAATGGCTGTACACAGAAGTTTAGCTGAAGACTTCCAAATGGTTTTTGCTGGAAAAAATTATTTAGAAATTCATTACATGTATATTTGTATAGCATTGTACATTCCTAATGGGCCCAGAGAAACCTGAGCTCTAAATAACCCATTTATTTTTTAGGTAACAGTTTTTACTCTGCTGAATTCACCCGCCTGAATTGCTACTGCTTAACAGGACATCACAATGCTATGCGAAGCCAAGAAGCAGAGAAAAAAATATGCCCAAGGTGTATGCAGCTCATGCAAAATATTTGTGCTGCTGCGTCTCGGGAACACTCGTGATCCAGGAAAATGAAAAGGTTAAAAAAGTTACAACCAAAGAAACAACAGGACAGTGCCAAGTGAAAGGTCACAAGAAAAATGAAAAACACATCAAATGGCTCACCCACTGACATGCTCTAATAGCAAAACGACCCCGTCAAATTGCACACCATGAGTGCCGTATCAGAAACTCTCCAAAGAATGCATAAAAATGCTGGCTTCCTAAATTAATCAAGTTTTATGGCTTGCTTGGAAATTTTGGTTGGGACTTCTAAATACTAATGTACAACTTCGGCTAATATAATTTCCCCTTGAAAACACACCTTCTTTTCCAGTAATAGGAAGTGTGCTTATTGCTGCCACCACCCCAATTTTATGGCACTCTACGTGCTCACGTGTGCTGCCCAATATTAGGAACAATCTTGGCTTCAATGCTACGTCCATTTTGCCTTAATCATTTCACTCCATTGTGCAGAGGGGAAAAAGAAAATAAAGGTTTAATGTGAAATGTGAAGGCAAAGGGACTGTACTTCCTAACAGCGTGTGCTGTGCTCATCCAGAGCAATTATTATTGCTCGTTACATTTCCATGCAGAAATCATTACATTTTATGTCACAATATGCATTTTTTTATAAGTAAGCTTTAAGCGAATTAGAACACTTAATATGTTTTTTGAACTTTTGCCAGTCGAGCGCTCCCAAGCCGGTTCCTTCTATTTACATTGCAGCATTTATCCATTTCCAAATATGAGAAGATTTATCTGACAGATTCTGTGTAAATTCAGTACACAGATAATTTGTAAAAAGCTTTCTTTTTCAAAATGTTCTGTGGTTTTTCTAATCTCATCTCTTTTCTAATTTCCTAATCATATAACCTTGAAGTCTAGAGACACAGCCTGTGATAATCTGTGTAAACTGTCTTTATTGTTATCACAGACATTTATAAAAAAATACACGCGTGCGCACACATCCAACGCTGCCTTTTAAGTAATACTTTAGTCACAGTTCAATCAGATCCACATTACTGCTACTCATCAGATAGAAAGTGTTCGCCAGCAGAAGGGGGATATTGACTTTAAAAATTCGCTGGCGAGGCGTACAGAGCCTGCAGGAATGTCAAAACTCCAACCTGCATTTTGATGTTTTTGCCTCAGGTTAGTCTTGACTGACATGCTTGGAGCACTCTTGTTTGTGCTCCGGCATCCATTAACTGTCCTTGACTCAATGTTATCCAGGCCTTTACGGTCAGCCCAGTGCCTAATGGCTACAGCAGATTAGATGCCACGAGGTGTAAGAAAAGCATACGCCTCACTTTAAGGGATCACATTGCTCGGGCCCCGCTTCATCAGGGGTACTGCTTGATCCCAAATTAATGAGAGCCTGTTAATTATTATTCTGACAACTGTACTTCGCGTGGGAGCGTGCCAGGCAAGCGGTGTTTTAAAGAAGTGGAGTTTTGCAAAAGAAAACAAAACGTCAAGGTTGAGATGTCTTTGAATGGACTTGGTGAGCACATAAAGCATTGCGCTCAAGTGTGGATGAGGTTTGGTGGCGGGGAAAGAGAGTCTGAACTGCACTTTTGTTCAGCATTAAATAACTGCCTTGCAAAAACAGCTCAAAGAAGGCTTATCAGTCCAGCGTATAGGCAGATGTATACATCCGTAATCCTGTGCAATGTGAACTGCTGCATCTGCTTCTCTTTGACTTTGTCCTTCCCCAGATCCCACAAAGTTTTGGGTTCAAGGAAAGTCTCCCTTTCAAAATAGGGCAAAACGGATGCAAAAGTGGTATTAACATTAACAATCATTTTAATCATTCTGATGTCACTCACGTTAATATAGAGAGAGAGAACTCTACAGTAAGTGCTGACAGGTACAAATGTGCCCATAGAAATGTTTTTCTTTAGCATCAAGCTCAGATAAGCTTCTGAGGTGCCTAAATTCATTTACTGGAAAGGACTGAGATTAGACAGATGTCTCCATTTAAAAAGGGAGAAAAAAAATCTTGTGTAGATTTGACACTATTTCACCTGTGTTTTTCTGCCACTCTATATAATGCTATCAGAACATAACCAGAGTTTTGATTTATACACATCATTTGACGTTGACTGGCAGCTCTACAGAGAACACGTGCGAAGAGATGGTAATTTAGAAATATGGAAAGCTTATTAGGCCAAATGAAAAAAAAAAATCATCCCATTTTACTTCTTTTAAAAGTCAGCTGGGGACCAAACCACCAAACCCAAACATCACTGCACTGAAGCACTGGTAGTGTGAAGCTGGACAGAGCTCAGGATGTGCAGATGGCCCCTGTCATTGCAAAAGGCCAAGCAAGGAATATGAAATGCCCTAAATACTGGAGTGGGAGGGGCTTGACATTTTAATCTGACTTAATAGGGTAGGGCAATCTAAGTTATTAAATTGATCTTTTCCACTTTTCTGAGCTATTTCACCAAAGAGAGTGGTGCTCCTAGCTGTTCCGTGGCTTGAGTTTCTCATCACAGGAGGTGATGTAGGAAACGCTTCAGCTCCTCAAGTCACCCATGATCATGGCTTGTAAACTTAACCATCTCCAGTTTGAAACCTCTTGTTTTGGCCCAGCAAACTCCTTAAAGTTGAAACACTATGAAAAGAGATTCTGTCAAACCTTGATCTGTGTGTATAAGTTTCCGAATAACGTGTTCTTTACCTCATTACAGCAGGGAGAGCCAAGCCCAGCACTCTGTTGTTTCATGGCAATCCCTACGGAAACCATGTGAGTGCTGAAAGTGCTGGTGTCCTCGGGGTTACCTCCGTGGAGTATGTGTTGTAAATGGAATTTTTTAGCTCTGAGGCTGGCCCCCTAGGAGGGCTTTCACTGCTGTGATTTAGTGAGGAGGAGGGCACCACGCACTGATCCCATCTGGCAGAGGGGCAGGAATGCAGCCTGGCCTCTCTGTTTTGGAGTAGCCGGTTCTTGACATCTGATATACACAGTGGTCGGGTGACAGGAATTGGAATCTCCAGAGCTTTGCACGCGTCCGTCAGCCATCCTATTTGTTTTGCTATGGAGTTTCCTGCAGTTTTCAGCTCTGTTGGAGCTGCTGTGATCGCCAGATAAGTGTGTTTGGCTATGGGTGCGGCTGAGCCAGAGGAGGGTGCCATTTCAGAGGTTGTGCTTTGGGATATTTTTAGCTGGAGGAATAAGCACGTGCATGAGGGAGTTTTCCTGATGAACCACGTGATTCCAGAACACTGTGGAGCAAACTGTGCTGTGAGATTAGCTGCACATTGCAAATGTGAATAAAAACAAATGATAACTTAAGTTGGCTGACAATAAGGCTGACTGGGAGCCCAAAGCAGCTCCCACTGGCAAGCAACTCTCTCATCAGTCTTCAGTACAGTTACTGATGCACAGTGCACAGAAAGTGATGTTTGATTTTGGCTATATTGTTTGTCTGTTAGCTTACATAGAAAATGCCTTGTTTTACACAGTATCATAGAATGATAGAATTGTTTGGTTTTAAAGAGATCCTTAAAGGCCATCCAACCCAACTCCATTGCAATGGACAGGGACACCTACAGCAGATCAGATGCTCAGAGCCCCATCCAGCCCGATCTTGAATTTCTCCAGGGATGGGGCATTCACCAGCTCTCTGGGCAACCTGTACCAGTGCCTCACCACTCTGGTTGTAAAAAAACCTTCTTCCCTACATCCAATCTAAATCTCCCCACTTTTAGTTTGAAACTATTTCTCCTTGTCCTATCATTACAGGCCCTGCTAAAGAGTCTGTCCCTGTCTTTTTTACAGCCCCCATTTAGATACTGAAAGACTGCTATATAGGGTGACGCAGCTCAAATACACAAAAGTCCAGTACCCAGGAGGAAGCCAGAGCCAAACTCAAGATCACTGAAACCACTGCAACAGCAAGATTTTCAGCATGTAAATACACCTCATGAGCAGGAATTTTGGGCATTTTCCTGGAGCAACTGGGATCTAACTCCTCAGATGTGTTGTTAATGACTTGTTAGCATCTAAATATTTCATTTGATCTGGCCCAGGCACCTCTGCAGAAAACCAAGTGAATGAGTGATCAGTGGAGGTGCTTCATTAAGGTGATGATGTATGCAGAAGGAAGAATATCCAGAGTAATTGTCCAAAAGCAGCTGAAGTAAACACATCAGCATTTTTGTACAGTAAGTAGCTGTTCACTTAACCCTGAAAACACTTATTGTTAAAAAAACCTTAAAGATATGCTATTATCTCCTGCATTCAATGATAACTGCATAATCTGACATCACCTATGCAACCAATTAAAGCTAGGTACAACTCTGTTTTTCAAGGTGTGTCTTAAGTTAATCCTTATACATACAGATGAAAGATGAACTTTTGTAACCAAATTTTGACAAAGGGGAAAGACAATTGCTGCATGAAGTATAGACACAGGAAAGATCACAGATGATAAAAGTAGCACAGTTTAGCATATTAACATACGAAATTTTAAAGGTGTATTCATACAGGAAAAGTGACTGTTCAAAAATAAATGTTAAAAAAAAAAAAAAAAAAAAGTCTCCACATCAGGCATTTTCCACTGTAGTTACTTTTTAAAACCACTTGTACACTGCAGTTCTACAGCATCAACTGGGAATAAGTTATAAAATTTAATACGGCAATGCATGTAAAACTTATTTCTTTTGATTCCGCTGCCTGATCATTTCATTAGTTTATCTTAGTTCTGAGAGATAATAAATAATCACCATCTACCCTGACTCATATTCTCTATACTTTTTAGGGTTTTCCAAACATACCCATTTTCCAAAACAAAGAGTTTTTATTATTTTCTCTCTTCACTGGTTGTCCTCTCACTCTTTTTCCTGTGCTCATGCTGTTTAGTTTTATGCTGCAGAAGAAGTGAGTAGAGCTTCATTCAGCTCAAGATATGCAGAGTAATATACACTGGCCTATTTTCCCCCACATTTATCTCACCGCTTTTCTTAGTGATTCTTTACATTTCTCTTTTCTTTCTACCACTGAGTGCTAAACTGATGTTTTTCAGAGAACACCTCTACAGTATCCATAATGACTTCAAGATCTCTTTCATAAATAAGAAAAATTAAATATACTCTCCTTATCTTCTTCACTTTAAAAATATTAATGCTGAAATTCACCTGATCCATCATTCAGTTTGTGAATTTCTTTAGCATTTTTCAGGCAGCTTTTGCTGCAATTCTTGAGTACAATTTTATACCAAAGTTCATACCTTTTAAAATGGTTAATGAAAGTACAGAACAGCACAGTCATTTTAAATCTATACCAGTAATCTCAAATGTTTCATTAAAATGATCGTGACTACTTATTCCTAACCTTTATTTCACATCACCCACTGAACTACAATAGGAGTTTAGGTTTCCACAAGAGTTTATATCGAGGAATGTTATGACAGAACTCCAAAATGCACTCACAACACTGTAATACAATGGAAAGCGTAGCTACGACAGCATAGTAACAAAGTCCTAGGCTGCAACAGGTGAAGATATGCTCAAATACAGCAGCTGTTGACACAGGGAGGGGGAGTCCAGACCTTCCCATCAGGTGCTCAATCACTGTTTCAGGCCTGATTCTGCTACACTGCTACACAATAATGTTCAAATTATCCAATTCCTTGAGTTTATTGTCTTCTATTATTGGCAAATATGTGGTCATAACATCCTTCTAAATAATTTGCAACCCTTCTGGATATATAGTTGAACTCAGTAATTAATCTAATTCTTCAGAATATTTGTGACCAGTCCAGAGGCCAGGTTTCTCAGTGAGCTGTTCCCCGGGTCATCCTGGAGCATCTCACAAACTGAGGTCACACATGTCCTACTGCTCCTCTGCCTGAGTCCAGAGTTGGCACCTGTCACAGCCACTCATTATGTCTGTGCTTCACTTATCCTAATTCTCCAGACCTGGTGGATTTTGCTATTCAGTTGTGTCTTTTTCTGAAATGTCTTGAGTGTGATCCACAGCCTCTTTCCTTGGAAAGAAACATGCTCTGCTCAAAACTTTTCCTAAAAACAAGTATGGAGTAGACCTTGTAGAAAGCCAGTTCATACAGCTTTCTATATATTACATTCTTTCTCCTTCTATTTTTCCAGTAGTGGCTGCACGTTGCCCTAATTACATGCAAATTTGCATGAGAGTGTATGGGAACTGTTGAGTCATGGCCTGAACCACTGATTGAGCACCTGGGGAAAGGACCCAGTCAGCCCTGAGAGCACAGGTGAAGGCAACTCAGCTGTGTGACCAGAAGGGGTGGAGCCTGGCTGCACCTCTCTTAGACCTCATTTAAGGGCTGACTTCAGAGATAGGTGTATGTTCTTTCCTGATTTGTTCTTTTTGCTGTTTCACTCTCATATCACCTTTCTGCTGCTCTAATCTTTCCAACCATAACAAAGCGTTACTGGACTTGACTGAGTTCTTGAATGGATGATAAAAATGCTCCTGGTCTTCTGCAGCTCTCAGTCTGCATGATTTATCCAGGTGTCTCTGGGGCCAAATTTGCATTTCTTCTTCTTTTATGCATTTCTTTAAAAATCTAGAAATTGACCTAGACTATTTTGACACTTTTATCCTTGTTGACTTTTACATTATTTTCTTTCTAAGAGATTCCTTCAACACCTCTAGTTTTAATTTTGGATGAGTTTCCATATGATCTTCCAGGTTTGGGGGTTTTTTTACTTATTCCAACAGATCTAGAGATCTTCTAGGCCTGTTTTAATGCTGTACATGTTTATTTTTCCTGGAATTCACAGTGGGCAATTTGTGGAGGACATAACAGTATACATTAGATGTGAGGTCAGAGCACCTGAAGAAACAAAAGATGTAGTGCCCACAATACTGAGTTTCATTGGCCTACCAGATAATTATCTCAGAATGTGTTGTCAGTTATTTTAAGAAAATAATTATCTCAGTTTTCTCACTTCCAAAATCTGTTAAGGAAATAATAAAGCCAAAACTCAGCTCAGTGCATATATATATTTATATATACACTGTTTTGTTATAAATATATTGAACATGCATATGAATGAATGTACTCAACATATAACAAGTGAATTACACATAAATTATATATATCTATATGGATACATTTATAAATATATATTACGCTACATAGTCTTCAGCTCTTCTCCAGCGTCATCCTAAAGCATGCAGGGAGACTGATACAACTGCACCCACGCTTTCCCATGTATGTTCTTTCTTTCAGAATATCTCGTTTTTTCATGGATAAACCAAAAAGTACCTCCCACAGACACAATGCTCTGGTATCTGTGTGCCACTCACACTTTTAGTAGGGTCAAGCTCAGATTTCCACTTGACCTAATACACTAAACATATTCTTGGTCTCCTCTTCAAAGAAATATGCCAGGGAAAAATCCTTATTTCTTCTTACAGTATTTTTCATTTGTAGTTGGGTGACACATTCATTCATACCACAGTAACCTGGAATGGAGCCTACTTTCTAATATGTTCCCAGTCTGGAACAAGTAAATATAAAACATCTCCCCCACACACTTCTGCTGGTTAGCATGCAGTAATTAACACTTGTTAAAATGACTAAAATTTCAAATGTGGACATGCTCTGTGAAAAAGCCTCATTGTCATTATACAGTGAGTGCTTCTGTCAGAGGATAATAGGTATTTTTAGCAATCTCCATCTCAATTTCATGAGTTATGTCATGTCCTAATCCATAAAAAGTCAACCAACTTTGGAGTCTTGAAATCCCATGTTTTCACTGGTCAAGACATCAGCACTTTTACTTTTACGAACATTCCCATTTTGCTGTTTCCATCCCTGTTTTAGGAAGACGTTCTGGCACAAATCTCCCCCAGATTCCTGTGGTTGAACAGGTCTGGAAGAGGCCAATGGGAGAATAAGTGTTGGATCCCACTGTCTGGAGTTACACATAACTAAGGGGAGGGAGGACACATCAGTGGGGAGAGTGGAGGGGATCCTTTGGGTTTCGCAGTTGGTTTCACTCTTTCTGCACAAGTGGAAGTAACTATTAAGATGCACAGAAGTGCAGGTTCCAATCTGTAAAAATTAAAAGTCATTGCTTGCAATGTGTTGTCCATCATTTATCCATGAGTTTAGAAGGCACTGGGAGAAATTTCTGCTTTCAGATGAGTTAATTGTGCATACCATTATAAAACAAAGGGATCAGAGTAAGTTTCCTATAAGGAATGGTGAGGTGACAAGTGTGAAAGTGCAGTAGGTTTACACTTTAGAAAATAGTGTTTATTTAGCTGCCTGTGGCTTAATGTGAGCAGCCACAATGGGCAAACTTGACCAGGCACAGGAACATTTTTGGTTCTGCCTTGGCAGCCAAAGACCAGCACAACCATGTTGGGAAGGTCTGCAGGAAAGCATGGAGCAGCACTGTAATAGGGGAGCTGAGCATATTTTTGACTAGCAAGGCAGCTCAGCCTGAATGTGAGTTGCTGTGCTGGGGTGGTGGGGAAACAAGACCAGTAATTATCGCTGGCAATTTTACAGCGAGAAGCTTACGGCACTCATGTGATACCGAGTGCTTGTTGTGTGCCGAGCAGTTTTCTGAAAGCCTTGGCTTTGTTTTCCCTTAGTCCTGAGAACAAAAAAGAAACATTGCAAAGAAAGTGCAGAATTAATCCAAAAAGAACAATGGAATTGTGCTTGATTTGTTTAATTCTGAAATCAAGGTCACTTAGAAGTACTATGGCTTTTATTTGTTTTATTGTTTTTTTTTAAGGATTTTTTTTTTTTTTTTTTTTGCAACATCTTTCTTTTCATTTGATGGCCCTGTCATCCCAGAACTGTATACGTTACTGATCCTGCCTGTATTCAAAGCTGTTATTAAGTGGAGTCTTTTAGATTTTAGAGAAATGATAATGGTTCCAAAGATGACAGAAAGTGGCAGCTGGTGACAAAAAACCCCCTTGATAAGACGACAACAGTAAATCAAACTACTGCCACTTTTTCGTTTCATGTTTGTTAATACCACCTCGCCTTTTGAAGTTTAAAGCAAGGTTCAAAAGAGCCAGGTGCTGAATCATAATATTAAAGCAAGTAAGGAGCTCCATGAAAGAGAGGAGATCTGAGAGGGGAAAGCAACAAACACGGCTTTCAACTGCCTTTTGTCGGCCTTTCTGCAGATGTCACCAGTTGTTATCCCCAGCAGAGGCTTCAAGCTTGTAGCAGTGCCTCTGGCTGATTCCAACTCAACGTTTCAAGTGTCAATCAAATAGGAAGGACGCAGCTTAGGTCCTGGTCATTGTCCTGTGAAAAGAGCCAAGCATTTAACATTGATTTAGTTCCCTCAATATACAAAGATAGAGCCAGCTTTGTGCAGCAAAAGGGCCTTTGGCAAGGTTGCTTGTAGAGCAATTCCATTGCATCCGATGCTCCTTGGTTTAGCTGTCACACTGCAGTGTCTGGAGTCCTATGAAAAGTTATTCAGGAATGAGTGAGCAAATTAAAAAGAAATAACATGCTTTCCTAAATAGCAATGCAAGCTATAGAAAGTGCTTTTAACGTTGTTTAGCCCTGAAAAGCATTTTTAATAAAATATTTGGTGCTTTTAAATGCCATTTAGCAAGGAGAATAAGATGTTTCAGGACAAGAGGGGACACTTATGAAACCCATCTCCGTTGGCCTGAATAGCCAATTGTACCCACACAATGTTTTTGGCAAAGTGCTTGCTTTTGAGCCACCGCCATCCTCACCCTGCATTGTTCTTCCATGTGGGCATCAAAAATACCCCCAAGCCCAACAGCAGCAGAAAAGATCACCATATTTCCATGGATACCCCACACTCCTGCTTTCCACCCTTCCCTGTGTCGAATTCCTGCCCACCTCTCTCTCATAGTTTCCTTTAAAAGACACTGGTGATTGTTTCATTCTCATCCATGGTGTTCCCCACCAGTTCTCATCAGCATTGTGGATGAGCCCTGGGAGTCACTTGGCTTTGTCACAATCACGTCATTGTCCTTAAAAACCAAAGTGAAACTGTGTGACATACAAATAAATTGTGCCTATCATTTCAAACATGCAGGATAGGTTTAATCTTTGCACCATTAAATAATGCCAGATTTGCGTAAACAGATATTTTACCATCACATTGCTTACAAGCAGGGCTCTTTCTTTGGGAGTTTCCAGCATCTTTCCATTCAGCCTCAGCATGCTGGTGGCCTGGCTAAGCCATATTATCCAGCTATCATGGTGGCAATAGTTCTTGTACTTGTTTATGCAACTAGCTTCGACCAAAATGGCTGTTGTGGTTGTTTGTTGTTGTTGGGTTTTTTTGTTTGTTCGTTTGTTTTTTGTGGTTTTTGTTGTTGTTGCTGTTTCCAATGTTTTCAGCCTCCTCTGTGCAGAAATACAAATTAAAAATCATAGAATCCTACAACAGATTGGGTTGGAAAGGCCCTCAAAAATTATTCAGTTCCACCCCCTGCTTGCAGGCAGGGTTGCTGACTGCTAGATACAGCACTAGATTGGAATCCATCACAAGAAATAGACTATCTCCATGATGACAATCTTGTTCCAGAAGCTCACTTTTCTCTTTAAAGGCTAGCTGTCTAATCATGCCTTCCTATGCAGAACTGAGCCAAGTGACAGTACTGCTCTGCTCAAGGAAGCAGTGTGGGCCCTCAGCGGGGTGTGCCGGTGCCTGCATACAGCCACACTCCAGCAACTGCTTCATGCCCTTGTACTACTCACCTTATCTGCAATTTAGAACTGTAGAGGGTCTCATAAGAGTGGGTGTATTTTTACATACACATATCATAATGGACACACTTATTTCTGTGTTCCTAGAAAGGAGAAGGCATTTCTAACAGCCCCAATAGCTGACACTTCAATGGGCAGTTTAAGAAAACAAGACTCACTGAGTTGAGGGAGTGATGCATTTCTGTAGACTTTCATTTGGATTTTTAAACACATTTGCCCACAGTGTGCATCCCCAAAGGAGCAAGACACTCCCAACGGCCATAGTCACCTACCCAATGGCACCCACTGACCTGCACAGCTTGTCCTCCTCCAGCATCAGGGACAGCAGAGGCAGGCAGGGACTTCCTGTGTTGCCATGTTGGGTGTCACAGCATATTTCGCAGGCAGCTCAAGACATGTTCTATACTAGGGATAAACAAGGTATTGGAGAACAGAAAACAGAAATAAGCAAGAAAGCTAAAGTTTTGGATACATTTTTTTTTTAAGGCAAAAAGTTGACTTTTTCTGTGCTGTTACTTAACAGTGACTATAGCAGCAATAATAACCCTGAAATTTTTGTCCCTTCTTATCTTTAAGTGATCACACAGTTTCTACATATCCCATATAGTCTCAAGTTACAACAGAATGTGAATGGGACTGGAATTCATCCAGCTCTCAGGAGACACCAGTGATTTTCCACCTGCACGTCATATGGGCTGTTTGGAAACATCCACACAGTATCTATGTAACCATATTGGGCAGAGGACCATCTCTGAGTGACAAACATCTGAGAGCCTTTTATGGCTGTTCAGGCCTGTTCTCACCAGAGGAGATTCATTGAGGAAAGGAACCAGAGATGATCCTGTTCCTGCCCACTCCTGGCTGGATCCTCAGCATCCACCCTGCTCCTTACACAATGCCCAGGATCTTAAATCCCATAGGCAGCAGTTTGAGGTCTTCACCAACTCCCCTCTATGGCCAAACCAGTCTCACTCATGTCCTGGGGAATTTGAAGACCAAATGGTTTCTGGCACTGTACAGCATTTCATTTGGAGAGCATAAGAAATTGTTTGGGAAAATGTTCCTGGAGAAGGAAATTGTATTAAAGTTGAAAAAGAAATGTAAATGTGCATGTGTCTGTGGATGAGAGGGAAGAAAGGGTGAAAATAAACCAAAGATGCTTTATCCCAAATCAAGCATTATAAACCTAGGAAACTGAGGACTTCAGTGAGCTTGCAAAAAAAAAAAAAAAAAAAAAATTATTTTAAATGCCTGTTTATACAAGAAATGCATAATTAAGGTATGGAGATAGCTTTACCATTTCTTCACAGTAAGATAATGAGGGAAAAAATAGGGAGGGGGAGGGGAAGAATGAATTAAATGTTGCTGAACTTAAGTTTGTGTCATGGTCACCAAGACACCTCACTCACAACTGTGCGGTAGTGAAGGTCAGAAAACAGGGCACAGCCTCTCTGTCAATTTTGTTGCTTTGTTTGTTGTCCAGCCCTATGCCCAAGCTTTTATTTCATTCCCCACCCACAATAACTCACTTATGCCACTCTGCCTTCTCAACCTGTTTGCTCCCAGCCCTCCCACACTTGATGTGGATGTTTTTAAAGACTGCATATGTGAGCCATTCATTCTCCTTGGAGGTCAAAACAAAGCAAGTGAAAGAAGTAATTTTCTATGAGCAAGTAGACATAAGTACATTGCAAACCAGTTTCAAAACTTTTTGTACAGCAGTGCTACATACCACATCCTTGGAGGTCATGAGATAATGCATTTACATTCTTCAGCATTGTGAGGGTAATGTTTCCGGTTGCCATTGTGTCCGATGGAAATAATGGCTTCTGGTCACTGTAGGTTAGTAGATGCAAAAAGCGGACTACATCACAGCAACTTTGTTAATGCAGAAACCATTGTACATCCAGACGCTTCTGTCTTATCCATGAAAAGTAATTGCCTAAGTGTTTCAGTGGAAAAAAAATGGCACAGTCCTGCAAGTGTCAGGGATGTAGCATTCATAAAGCAATTCATAATTTCATTTTATAGAAAGATGTCGTTCTTTACAATAATCACAAAATATCATCCTGCAAAAGCGCCTACTATTGCCCTTGTTAAAGGCTATGGCACAATGAATCAAGTTCAATTTGTTTTTGTTTTAGATAGTGGAACTCTGTATTTGCACTTTTTCTTCATTAGCAAAATCTCAGTGTATGTAGTCTATGGTGAGCATTTTCATTCACCTTTCCCACGCAAATACCCTCTTCGGTCTAGTGATTCTCACACAACTTAATTGATGGCAGACTACAAAATCTAAATTACAGGCATTGTCCTCTTCTTCATTTGTCAGGCAAAAGTTTTGTGATGGTGCCTCCTGTCAACATTTTCCAGAGCTGGTGTGACTACAGGAAATATCAGTACATTGTTTTGCAACTATTTTCAGTGCCTCTAATGATAACTGTGGCTCAGCTTTGGATATTATTTTCAGAGCTACCAGAGATTCATAATCTCAGCTTGAGTCATCTTTATAATTAGAAACACAAATGGTCCAAAATTAAGAGCCAGACCTAGAGACCCTCTCCTATAGGACTCTTCTGAAAGCTATGCTCATCTACTCAAATGATGGCAGCAGAGCTACTCCTCAAAGCAAGAAGCCTCTGACCTCAGGCACCTCCTCTAATTCAAGATCAGGACTGCCCGGCCTCAGCATTTGTTGTGCATTTACTGTGCTTAAAAACTAAGACAATCTTTCTGGGATCATCTCGTTTTAATTCTACACAGGAAAGGAAATGCTAAAGTACAGGTGTACCTTCACTAGAAAGTTAGGTGCCAACCACCAAACAGCGGTGCCTAACACCCACCTAACTGAGCATGTCATCGCAAAGGCACAGGAAAGGTGCTGGAGGGGGCTCTGAAAATCTCTAGCCCATATGTGTGCTGAGAGTGGGACCGCGGCTAACATTGTATCAGGTCTAGGGCACTCTTGCAAGAGGTAGAACTCTGTCGTCTCCATCAAGCAGGTTTATTTTGCATTGAATAATTAAATTTACACTGAGTCAGAGAGGGATGGAAAATCCCAGGATAACACATGCTGGTCTAAAGAGGAAACACGTTCCATCTCTTTGCTAGTGCAAAGAGAATTAATACTATTATTGTAGGCCCAATGCTCTAAGGATACAAATGAGGCAAGGTTTTGCAGAGAGTTAGGCCAACTGATCTACCAGCAAGCTATCAGGCTCACAATCCCCTGCTCAGATTCAATATGAGAAATGACAAAGGAATCGTGTCTGTCTTTTTCAAGTGTGTTTTCTTTTTTCTAGTTGAAGCTATTCACTGAATGAGAACTGCATTTGCAGATAGTTCTGGCTGCTCTCAAATGACATTTTTGTTTGATTCTTTACACTGATCACCTTTATCGGACATATTTAATATGGCTGTCATCAGCAAGCCACTGGCTCCATGGCAGGCATCAGACATTCAGGTTTCTCATCTGCTTGTCTCACAGTCGCATTAGCTTTTTCAGTCTTCAAAATGGTACCCATCTTCATCGTTCTTATGCCTACAGGCATGCTGCCACCTATACATTACTTCTCCATTCCTCTCCATTTTTATTTCATTGCTCATGCAAGTTACCATGATGTTAAATAACAAGCTCACAGCTGGTATTACTCTGAGTAACTGTAATAAAATTGTTTAGGCAAACTTCTCAGAGAGCTAATATGATTCCGCTCAGCCTTTCTCCTTGACAGAATCAAACCTCAGTCATCATTCTCCCAGCTAGGTTGCTGGTTTGCAGTGTGTCACAATACATTCTCTCTGTCTGGGACCACCAGCACCTTCTGCCAGCTGTCAGAGTGTTGTTTCAATACTTTGGGGATACTTACTTACTATGTACCTTCTGGACTCTGCACCTTTAAAGCTAATTTTTCTAGAACAAGAAGTGTAAGAAACCTAGCTCTTGTAGTTTTCTAGACAATAACTGAATAGAAGTTGTACTTCTAAGGTGTTTTGGAAACCTAGTGGAAGGCTTTAAAAGATGCCCATTAAAATTCAATGAGCAGAAGACTTCAACTGAGATAACACAGCCTTGTCATGAAAAAGTATAAGCATATGTAATCTTAGTATTACATATACGAAGTCAGACACGTACATATGTGATGGAAGATAAGATGCTAACGCTGCCTTTTAAAAAAACTGATCAAGAAAAATAAAGCTGGCAATTAATGTGTCATTAAAATGTGTCAAAATATTTTCTCTTTAAAGTAGCACTTACAATTAAGCTAGCATGAAATGTATCGTAAATATAATCATTGTATGAGTTAATGAGTTTAGTTTTTGATTTCTTTGGTATAATCTAGTTCCCATTAGTCAAAGGTTTCTGTGAGTATGAAAGATACTGCAAGATGGCACAGGCTAAAGTACGCCAGGATGCGTGTGCTTGTTTGGTCTTCACATATGCAGGAACTGCCAGCTAGCTCCATCACTGGCATTCAGTTCATCTGAGGATCTGGCCCCTAGTGTGTTTATTATTAGATGGAATAGATGAGAATATATTCATTTTCTGCTGAACTTTTTGATGACCTTGCTCTTTCTTCCTTTCTTTCCATTTCTCATACCCCATCCAAAATTTGTTCTGCAGAAATTCAATGTCCCTGCTTTTTTTCTTTCCTCGCTTGAATCTCAATTGCAAAGCCAATGAGATTTCATCATGGCATATATGCTCTTCCACTTGCTATCTGTAATCACAGTCATTGTGAAACTCAAAGCTAAGTCAAGAATTGTTGCCTTTTTATGGCTCCCTCTTTTATATATGTTGTGTTGGAGAGCGGTCGTTATCGCTTTTTTTGTCATTATTTCTGGGCTTCACTCCATTAGCTAGTGAACAGGCCTTCTCTTCTCTCATTGCTTTCCTTCAGTAAATACTGTAACATTCAGCTTCCTTTCAGGCTTGTGCTTTTAAAGAAAATCTTTGTACAATTAAAGATATGAAATTGCTAAATACAAGGCTGCATTCATTGTTCTCCCTTTTTAAAGGTTTAATCACACTTAATGGCTCTCTTGAAAAGTTGAATTTTCCATGTTGATGGTTTTACCCCACTGAAAGAGTTTGCTAATATACTTTTCAAGTGTTTTCTCCTTAAATGAGCTATTCAAGAAGTTTTGTTCAGAATAAGATGGAGGAAGGATATCTCCAGAAACAACTATGAAAAAGGTCCAAGGCTCTCTGTTTATCCATTGGTGGGGATTCATGAGCTCAGCAGCAGTCAGAAATAGAAAAGAGAAAACGTAGGACTGTCCAGTTCTTAAGGGCATATCCACAAATGTCTGATGTTCTTCCCATTAGATCAGCCTCAAATTCTCCCAGCATGCAGACCCTGGTGCGTGATGAGCACCATTGGCGGCAAGAGCCAGGCTGAGAAACCAAGCCAGAGAGTTGGTGCTGCCCTGGTGACTTTGGTCCCACATCTCATCCCAGCACCAGCCACCACCGTGCTCACTGTGAGCAGCTCTAGGAGGAGCAGGGAGCTGCAGTGCAGCCCCTCCAGGGTGGAGTGATGTCTTTATGGAGAGGGGAAGCACACACCCTTTCTAAATCCCTGGTAATCCTCTCTATCTGTGACTGACCAGCAAAAAGTCCACAACTATCCCTGCAAGACACATACAGGACACTCAGGCGTTGTTTGACTTTGAAGTTTCACCGTGGTTGCTTATCACCCATAGGAACAGAGCCACATGCCCTGTGAAAGCTCTGAAAACTTCCAAACACAGCATCCCATTTACTCAGCAGCACAAATTCCTTTGGCTTGCCCAGTGTCTTGATAGTCAAAGCCCTTCAGGGTATTGGACTTTGCTTCCTGAGATATCACATCTCCTTCCAACAACATGACCGCCCATGACATTTGACGGGTACAGTCTGGACTGTGAATCAACAGGGAAAATTTGTGAGCTTATGCAATGAAATTCTGAAAGCTCCTGGATTTAAACTCCATAATTCACATTCACTTCCACTTCTGTTCCCCCTGATAGCCACTCATCCCAATATATTCAGAAATAAATATGCGTTTCTTTTGCTACATATCTGATTTTCCCATAAACTTCATTAAAAAAAAAAAACAAAAAACCTTCAGATTTCCAATCCCATTCACTTACACTCAGACCCATAAACAAACATAAATACAGACCTTAGGGGATGTCTTATAAACACCAAGAGAAAAAGGGAGACAGAGAACAAAACAATCTCTGCTATTTTATTTATACGTCTAAATACTTGGCAGTCTCTCAGCTACTTTAGTAATGGAGACTATATAAGTAGGTAGGTGCAATGACAGTGAGATGAAGATTATAAATTAAATGTAGTAGGAGTAATATTTCATCTGTCTGTCTCAGGCCTGATACCACACTATAAATCCTGAGATACTTTAGATTAGATAGATGTGATACGCCAATCTCCACTTAAAGATTTTGGGTCTGCTCCCAATAAAGTTAATGGAAGTAGGATCAGCTCTTTATTGCTCCCATGCTATCAGTGTCTTCACTTCCCATCAAGCAATTCATGCTATGTATTACATTGATGCAAAAGTCTCACTCTGCTTGTTTCAAAGCCAGTGGGTTTTGTTTTACCACTGGAGTGGTAGTGCTTTAACGTGGAAATTCCCAGACTAGGTTCATTTGATAGGATGAGGGGGGAATGGCTTTAAACTAAAAGAAGGGAGATTTCAGTTAGATGTTAATTGCAATTCTTTATTTAGAGGGCAGAAAGGCACTGGCACAGCTGCACATAGAAGCTGTGGTACTCCATCCCTGCAGGCACTCCAGGCTAGGTTGGATGGGGCACTGGGCAGCCTGAGCTGCCCTGCATTGGGCAGGGTTGAAACCAACATGGAATGCAACATGGAGCTAGTGATGCACCAAGAACCCCCATGCCAATTAGGGACTGCATGCTATGGGATTGAAGTCATCACATACAGCCATTTTAAATTAAGGAGTCCTGCTTGCACTCCACCTAGATACGCTCAGGTAGCTGCTTATAGAAGTCCCAGAGCACCCTGAAGCACACACTCTGCTCCTATTGGCACTACTCAGAGCTGTGATTTTGAGCAGTGCCACATGCAGCTGCTGGAGAAGCGGTACACAAGTGCTCCAGGTGAGTGGCAACATCCATGCCCCTGACCTTTTCCCCTGCAGATGGCTGATAGGCACAGCGCTATCAGTTTTCTTATGGCTGCAATAACGCTTGCTTCCTGAGTCACCCGGGGTGGGCACCGCCAGACAGGGCTTTGTCCTGTGCTCTCGCTTAGGTTTTCTTGTGGGCGCTGTGCTGGGAAATACTCAGCCCTTTATTGTCCCAAATCCACCAGGAACACCACCGGAGGACATCTTTAAAGGCCATGTGCTGTTTGTTCAGTTTGTTTTCTTAAACACAGAGTGTCTCCAAAGTTACTGATTAATTTCACAGAGTGCAAGGAGAACTATTGATTTCTTCTGACCCTTTAAGATATAAAAATGCAAATAAATCGCCAAAAGAGAATATTTATTTACTTCTTGCACCTGCTAACATGCAACTTTAAAGGATAAGGAGCTCTTACTGCTTTTGCTATGGTTCAGTGAATTTTCACAGGTTTGGTGTTTCCCTGCAACAATCTGCTCGCACAGCCTTCCTCCCATTGCACACACCCGGCTCCGTGCGGCTCCGTGGTGGACCTGCAACTTTGCTGGCGATGTTTGTTTTCAAAAGACAAATATTGTGCCAGCGTTCGCTTCAATTAGGAGACTTATTTGACAATCTGACTACTCCATCTGATGCCTCAAGGGCAAATTTCAGCACTTTATGAAAGATGCCGGCCAAAGACTGATCTATATGAATAAAATATTGAGGGGAGAAGTTGTAATGAACATTTGAAAACACAACTATCAAGCATTCATTGCAAATATTTACATGCAATAAAGGATCTGTTTTATCCCCATGAAGGCTATCGCATTTGGACAGAAAGCTGCCATACTCCATTCCAACTCACTCTGTGATGCCTCCATGTCAAGAGTGGGGCACAGTTGGTGACACGGGACTTCAGCACATGGCTCCATAGGGCCAATTCTACAACCAGTGGCTCAGTCAGGGGCCTTCACGGCACCGCATCGCCACAGGCTGTTTTGGGGCTCAGTCATCCCTTTCTACATTAATCACCAGATCAGCTTATTTAGTGATGGTGATGGCTGCCCCATAAGGCTCCCCAGTGCTGGAATCACAGCTCTTCACTTCCACAATTCATCCACATGCAGGAGCATGGCATCACCCACCACCTAGATGCATGCAGATAAAACAGAGACAAAGGTGACTTTGTAGCACTACTCTGGGTGAAATTCCTTTTTTTTCCGCTGTCTGGCAGTGTCTGATGTGCCTCTACTGAAAAGATTTCTATTTTGATGAAGACACAAAGGCTTGAACGCTTTTCTGAACCAATTTGGTGGCAACTGTGTGCTGGGAATTACTCTCACGAGGCTTCAAACCTGTGCAAATGTTTTGAAAGAGACATAACCTCGCTTTAATTATCATCTCAACACTTTATAGCAAAGATGTGATCTCCTATAGCTCCTTTAGGGTCGTGCAGATACTCTGGGCCCGATCGTTGGATGGTGGGAACTCACGCGCTGGCTCTGAGGCCACCTCTATTTGCATCTGACTCCACTCACCCATTCTCATTTCACAGCCAAACACACAAGCATTTTTTTCTATAGACTTTAATTCAAAGGTCTGTCAAACTACAGCAGCTGGGAATGCTCTGTTGGAATGACTTTCCAGTGGAATATCTGCCTTTTATAAAATTGGGATTTCTTTTATGGGAAAATTTCAATTTTGCCAGAAATTTCTGATTTTTCTATTAGGAAAATCAAACGGATGGCTCCACGGCTGCTTGGCTGGAAGGCCCCTGTCGATTTTGTTGTCGTCTGCAGGGAGAGAGCAAAATTGACAATAGTCTTCCAGGCAGGCAGCTGGGGAGATGCAGCAGGTCTGGAAGAGGGAGGAGGGGAGGTTGAGTGCCCTGGCGCTCTGCCGGCCCTGCAGCCCAGCTGCCTCCCCAGCAGCCAGGCTAGGGGGAAGGCGAGGAGGAGGAGGAGGAGGAGGAGGGAGCGGCAGGCGCGGGGTGTCCTGCCTGCAGCAGCCTGCCGACCGGACTCCTGCCGCTTGCCCCTTTCGGCAGGCAGCTGGCAAGCCTCAAGAAATTCCAGCTTGCTTCCCTTAAAAGAGGCTTGGGGTTTTGTTTTATTTTATGGAGAGTTCTTCTCAAGAAAAAAAAATAGTAAAAAAAGAAATAATAATATTGTGTTTTTCTTCAATTTGAAGGGGAAATAGGGAGGGATTTTGAAAATGACTGTTTTTTCACAGGAAGGAATTTCTGTGATTCAGCCAGTTCTACCTTATGCCTAGTATACTCCCAGAAAAATATACATACATGGATATATTCTTTTTTTCCCACAATCCATACATTATTAAAAGTACAGTGCAGGAAATCAATGCACCTGTGTGGAGAAGGCCAGTGGAAGAGCACCACTGGCTGCACTGCCCTGCCAAGCCCTAGTGCTGCCTTTACCACCAACGTTCTATAAAGAGTCCCAGCATCTCTGTGCCTTTGCCCATCACTGAGCAATAACCAAAAAGGAAGCATAACAAGATAGATAAGCTATAGTCTGATGCCATTTGGAGTGTCTGCCAGATAAATCCTAGAATTCAGGGATTTTATGGTGTTGGTCATAGACCTTTAAGTACAACACAGCGAATGTGCCCTGCTATAACATAGATCATAAACTGGCAGCTGAGCCCATTTCAGGCTGTTTTGCAGGCTGCAAAGCCTCTTCCATTGTGTGTTTGTATGTATTTCTCACCCTTCCTGAGGGTGTTCAAGTTATCCCCTACTTAATCCGCCTTGTCTACCAGCAGTAGAGGCTGTAGCTACAACGACAGGAGGAAAACATATAGTCACTTCCTGACTCTCTAAAAAAGTGTTTAGCCCCAGTAATGAGTTCTGGAAGGCTTCCTTTGAGATTTCACATGCAGAAACGCACACAAAAGCACTCCTGCTGCTGCAGGACTCATTATTCTTCAGATCCTATGCAGATTTTTGTAAAAGAAAAAGACTAAGAGTTATGAAATCTTTGAATCATTACGTTCAGAAAATCAGATAGATGATATATTTCAACAAGAACCCTCAACAAAAACCAGAAAAAAAAATTAAATTGTATTTGTCTGCATTCCAATAATCCACCCATGATTATCTTATAGATGTGACACCAGTATTGATGGAGCACCAAAATGTAAAGGTATCAGTGCAGAACAACATCGGCAGAGCAGAAGAGTAAATACGACTTCTTTAATAGTAGTTTCTTATTATTTTATAGTGTGGGCTTTTCGGATAATTTATTAATGCTAACAAAGATGAGTGATTTGGAGGCTGCATATTTTTTATTTCTTAGGAGTTATTTTATTTGATAATGTCATTAAATATTAGAAACTATAACAGCTGGTGTGTTTATCCTTACTTGAGTGTATTAACCTCTTTAGCCCTTTTTTCCAGAAGAAGGATTCAGCATTACAGATTTGACTGTCAGCTGCAGTGCCTGGCGGCCCGTTGGATTGGCATCCTGACAGAATCGAAAGTCCAGTGCTGCAAGTAAACATGGATGACATTGCAGATAGATAGAACTGGCTGACTTGAGGCACCTGCAGCTGTTTGCACCAGAATAAAAGCAAAGGTTGTGGTTGCCGGAGTGGAAAAACACTGAATTTACCTCTAGTTATTTTGCTCGGGAATTTTACAGCCCCCCCCTCCTCACCTTTTTTTCCTGGTTATACATTTTGGAACCTTTCCACTAAAAGCACATTAGGTTGAAATACCTCCGTGAAAAAATCCACCAGACACAAGAGGGCTTTGCAGCCCACACTGGCCCCTTTTTTTTCCTTACATTCATTCAGCAGTTTCCCCACTAGTTTCTCCCTGGTAACAACCAGCCCTCCACCAGTGCGAATACTGGGTTGCAGCAAAGGATGCAAACCCTAAATAGCTGCAAACAATTCTTAGCAGCCGATTTTTTCAATCTTGAATAGCCAGAAACACTTCTCAGCAGCTGATTATTATTATTTTTTTTTTTTAAACTTGGCATTTACACAGAATGCCACAAGTGACAGAACGACAGTAACCTAAACCATTTTGTTCTGCAGAAAAGCTCTTGATCTCTTAAGTGTTCCTGCTTCCTGGGACAGCTCCCCAAAGTCCTTGGAAACAAGGAAGGCAGCACAGGAACGGAATAGCTGCTCTCCCTAGTACCCTGCAATCATTCGGCACAGCAAATTCTGAGCCAGAATATTCATTTCTGTAACATCGCAGATCTCAGCGTGCTTTACAAACAGCAATTAATTGCCATAATCCTCGGTAAAGGTATTAGACCTAGTTCACCAGTAGATAAACTGACGCACAAAGCGCTTAGGGGACTTGCCCAAGGTCACCGAGGCCCCACAGCCAGACAACAGCGGGGTGATGCAGAGCCGTGCCCAGCCCGGGGAGCACCAGCCGAGCAGGAGAGGTGCGCAGGACAGACAGACAGGAGGTGTTTGATGGCTGGTCTTTTCCCCTACGCCACCTGCATCCCTTCACAACATCGGATCATTTACATTTTGAAAGAAAGTGTATTCTTTTTCATCGCGGGCCATTGGTGAGCCTCACGCTACCTTTTGTGCGGCACCCCCGCTAGCAGAGGTGGCGGAGTATCAATCACAGCTCTCCCCGGGGTCATACCTTACTATGCTGGCTCTTGATCAGAAAGAAGCAGATGGTTATTTACAAATAAAATAACCAAGACCTCAAGAAGGTTGGTGGTTGTTGTTATTTTTTCCCCCAAACCCTCCTACAGATGAGGCCAAAATAAGGTAAAGTTGCTTGAGTCCCCTTCTGCCAGCTCTCAAGGTCACCGCCTGTCCTACCAGCACGCTTAAATGCGTTATCAGTTAAATTTGCCAAAGAAACGTGTGGCACCTGACAGAGTAGAGTTGCCTTAGATTATTCAGCGGCTTTCATGACAATCTGGCACTTAAACCACAATGTGAATTACCGCTAGATTATTGTGCAGGAATATTGTTATCTGCCATACACTATGTGTTTGTAATCAGTTCTTCACAAGCAACGCAGACTGCCTTTGAATCTTTTTCAGTAGCCATGGTCACCCTCCTCCTTTATTTAGTGTTAAGTGTTATTCACTTAGCAGTAAAAAATGAACAAAAGAGAAGAAAGCAGGTGCTCTAAGTTTACTCTGCAGCCAGCTGTCGGGAAGACACACTTTCTTTATTTATTTATTTTTGTGGAACATAAAGAGGATTTATTGAAAGCATTTGGAAAAAAAATATGAACCATACATTCAATCGGTCTTTTCTGTAATCAATAAGGTTACTGAAGCAGAAAAAACTATAATGAGTTGTCACAGAATCTGAATTCCCATTTGCCTCCATTTATATGTATTCAGGCAGAAAATCATCACGGAGAGCTGAAGTTGGGAAGCAAGGCCAGGCTATGACTCTTTGGTTGGGTTTGTTTGGAATTACCAGGTAGCATTTGACCAAGAGCTTGCTGAGCATCGGGGCAGGTACAAGTCCCTCTTTCAGACAGGATAAATTACAGTCACAGATTTTCTTGTATTTCCAAAGGAAAACCTTGGTGAGGTGCAGCTGACCTTTTAGATGTCCAGCCACACCAGTGTGTCTCTCTGGGATGGCTGCAAATTTCTTCCCTCTCAGTTTTTTTTATCTAAGGCTCCAAGGTTCCCCAGCTCAAATGCAAAGGAAAGCAGAGACCAGCACACAGACTAAAGGTGGCTGGAGAAGACTTGGCCAAAAATCTCAATGATTTTCATGTCCTCCATTCGTTCCTAGTACACTGCGAGAGTGTTGTTAAAACAATTGCCAAAGTGTACGAAAAAGGGAGGTGCAGATGTGCTGGACCACCTATTCTAGTGCTAGGATCCCACTGTGCAGAGTGGTGAGGCTTTGTCAGATTTGTGCTGGCCTCTACTTGCACCAGAGAGTCAGGCCTTCACATCAGTGGTACTGGATGCAATGCATGGGCCAAAGATCCTGTACTAAATTATGAACAACCTCATCCATGACCTTAAGTTCTACATGTCAAAAGTTCGTGGAAGGATGTACATCAAAATATTTAGCCAGAAAAATCCTGCCCTCGCTTACACCAAGGGCCATCACTGAGGAATGTTGGATTTAAGGCACATTCTATCTACTATCATTTTGATCTCTCAAGTCACTGCATTCAGTTTTTAAAATGTCGTTGTACTTCATGGGCTTACAGCTCATGTGGTTCCTGACCTGGTATTCTGCTAGCTATTTGGTCTCATGATTTTCCAGTTCCATTGGAGACCTGCTGAACAACTATTATTTCTAAGAATATATTTATATTATATAGAGATATGATCTGATCTCAAATTACATAGCAACATGGGAAGATGGACAGAAATCTACCCCACATACAAGATCAAGAAATTAAGGTATCTGAATTTAGATTTCTACCAGCCAACACAGCAGATTTTAAAGCACACGTTCCTGATCGTTTTCAGTTAAAAACTAAAAACTTTTCACTTGCATGTTTTCACATCTTTAGAGAGAAAACTTGAAAAATTCCGTGGCAGACAGTTTGCATGAAACAAAACCAATGGGTCATCCAAAACAGTTTAAAATGGAAACTTTCTGTCCAGATCAAGACATTGTTCAATTTTTCTCATTCTCTGAATGCTTATGAAGGGTACCTTCTCCATCATTACATCATGTAGTTCTTAGACAATGGGGATTTAGACTTTAATCTAGAAGATTAAGTCAAAGAGAGAAGAAAATTCTTTCCATGAATGGTTGTAATCTCGTTTCTGTTCCTCTTCTCAGTCTTTTATTTTTTTGATTATTTATTTATTTTAATCCAGTCACAGAATTGCAACAGGGAAAATACAGAACATTGCCAAAATCACATAACTTTTAATGGTTTTCCTGTTCACTTAACCCCACATCAACAGTGTGACCTTTCTGTCCTGAACCATGAACCACTAGGGTGGGGAGACCACGAGCAGGGTAGATCTGGCCTCACTCCAGAGCCCATTGCACAAAGGAAAACGTGGGATGTTTTGTGGTATATTTTTAAAAACACTGGGTGTCTCTTTCAATATACTTGTACTCTAATTTTGTGAAAGCTGGCAATAGATTCAATAATCAGTCTGCACCCATTCCCAACAAGACTAACAGAAAATTAGCACTTGGGCAATAAATGTTACTCAATGTCTATTATTCTAGTCTACATTTCTTGAACATATCCTAAATTTTTGTATGACCTTCGTGTTCAGGATATTTACACACTATAAATATATTTGTCCTGCAAGTCAGGGAATTGTAATTATGGTTAGCAGGAAGGAAATTGAGGAATAGCCAAAAACTTAAGAAAAAAACTGTTAAAGGCATTCTAGCATCGCAAGACACAGAGAAATGTATTGCTAGTCCAAAAGGGACAAACGTGATGATCTTCTCTGACCTCTTGTACAACTCAGGCCATATAACTTCCCCAGATCAGTTCATTTTATGTAGATCAAATCTTTTAGAAAAACATTCCATCTTGATTTTAAAATTTCCACTGGTAGAGAAAGTGCCACAACCTGTGGTAATTTTTTGCTCTAAAGGTTAATTATGCTCCCTGAGAGAAATGCGCACCTGATTTTTAATCTGAATTTGTCTCCATAAAATTTCCAACATTCAGAGTCTGTTATTTCACAGATTGAAGAGCCTTCATTTTAAAAATTACATTCCCCATGGAGGCAATTAGTGTGGGATCACCTCATTTAACTTTAAAAACAAAAAAAATGAAGTATCTTGGTTTCACCTAGCACTTGGGGATCCTCTTGTAATCAACCAAGAGGAACAGGCACTACCAGAAGGCTATTCATGGCAGCTATCTCTGTATGGGTTTAGTTGCCCACTGGAGATATCAAACTTCTGCACTGAATGCATAAGTATAGCAACGCAGCGAGCCTAGATAATATTCCTGTATTTTAGATGGGGAAAATTGGACAAAACAAATCCCATAATCATGATCAGCTTCAGTAGCCCCCTGTTTGCTGAGCAATACATCAAATTCATTAAGCTCTTCATGACAAATCACCTCTTTCAGTTCCTCAGCACTTCCTGGGGATCTTCTCTCAATGCTCATCAGTTTATTAGCATCCTCTTGGTGCTCAGACTAGGTGTCACCACCACCACACTGCACTGGCACTCCTGATTGGCTGATTATCCACCCATGAGTCCTAAGTCTTTTAAAAAGTCACATCTAAAAAACATAAGGTCATGCAAGGCCTACCTTTGCTGTTTCTAGATAGAAAATATTAGAGTTTGGCCAGTTTGCCAAAACATCATTCTTATTCTCTACAATCAACACATTCACATTACTATACTCTCCTAGTATTCACATGGTCTGTAGGTATTACCTACAGAGACTGCCATTTTTCTCTTTCAGAATATGGTTAGAAATGTTAAGCAGTTTTGCATCCAAAATGATCCTCTGCAGGGCTCCAATAGAAACACACCTGCTTAATGACACTTTCCCATTTACAATTACATATTGAGATGTACCAATTAGCTATTTTTTAATCCATTTGATGTTTGCTGCAATGATTTTGTAGCATTCTCATTTCTTAATCAAAATGTCAGCTGGTACCAAGTCAAATGCCTTACAGAAATCTAAGTACATTACATCAGTGCTATTACCTTTCTCAACCAAGCTTGTAATCTCATAAAAATGATATCAAGCTAGTTTGACAAGATCTATTTTCCACAAACCCATGTTGAAAGGCATTAATTATATTACCTTCCTTTAATTCCTTATTAATCAAGTCTCATATCAGCTGTTCCAGTATTTTGCCTAGGATCAGTGTCAGGTTGACAGCCCTATAATTACTCAAGTCATCCTGTTTAACCTTTTTAAATATTGGCTCTATATAAGCTTTCTTCTTACCTTCTGGAACCTCCCAGGGCACAAAGATTTCATCATCAATAATGCCAGTTCTTTTAAAATTCTTGGTTAGCTTCTGCAGCCTCTGTTATGGCCATACATCACTACTGCTACAAAAGTGGTCTGGAAGTTCCACAAGATCTTCCAGTAGCCAAATATATACTCAAGTCTGTCTGCTAGTGAGTTGCTCAAAAAAAAAAAAAAAAAGGAAAAAACACTAAAATATGAATCCCCATCTCCGTAGGCTTTCAAGGCCAGATTGGATCAGGCCCTGGGCAGTCTAATATGGTGGCTGACAGCCCTGCCCATGGCAGGTGGGTTGGAACTAGATGATCTTTAAGGTCCCCCTCCAACCTAAGCCATTCTATGATTCTGCGTGACTCAATGTTTCTATGAATCCATTTTCTGACTCTGCCCCGGTCACTGTAAATACTGTATTCACGTGAGAGCATCTAAATCCAAACGATCACTTCCCTCGGAGCCCTGTTCTGAATAATGCAATGAGATGATGAGGTGACCCCACCTCAGTCTCACAAATAGTGAGTGGTAGGTACTTCCAAGGAGTGTCACAAATTTCTTCCAGAAGCACTGCTAGTACTGCAGTACATGCCTTGCCTTACACTCTCTGTTGATATTCAGCACCTTTTGCCCTTTGATGGCACTGAGGTTTCCCTCCATATGCATCACTGCACAGCTGAGCCTTATCTGAGCTGTCGATGAACCCCAGCACTCTGACTAGTTCAATGAAGTTGGAAAATACTTGATTTGGATAATTCCTAGGAGAAAATTCATAGGAGAAAATAGATTGGCTTCCATATATATTAAATACTGTCTAAGAAAACAGCAATTTACAAGGAAATGGGGAAAAAAAGTTGCACCGCTTATTATTCTTAATACAAAAATATTCCCCATACAAAGTTGTAGGATATGTTTTCAAAATACTACTTACAAATGCGGCGCAGAAAAAATATCAGTTTCTACTGCATTATTTCAATAATGCATTATGCTACTATGATTCATAAAAATAACATAAGTGCATCCTGTTTTAATTCTTAAATGTTCTCATTTAAGTCCACTTTTACTACTCAGAATACTCTGTGTTGTGGATGCCCAGTGAGCCAATCTCCTGACCAGCCGAAGAGCACGTATGTCTGTGCTCCCACCCCTATGCACTAGCAGCCTCTATGCAGCAGGCAGGAGTGTTTCTAATTCTAAGTGTGCATGCCTAATTTAACTTTGCCGGTAATTTAGCTAAGTTGTGCACTGAGATTTTTTTGTGAACAAGTAATAAAATGCATGGACAATTTTCCTCATAAACATTTTCTGAGTTACTTGCATACCATCTGAATGCTCTACATGTTCCTTCTAAAAGATGAAACCCCCAAAGTTTTTGTTTCTGTTGGTTTTGGTATTTTGTTCAGGTATCCTTGAGATTAGTTAATGAATTAATTATTTTCTAAATTGCCCTGTGCCAATGCAGCTCACAGTCAGAAAGCATGAAGGTAGGGTTGTTTGAAAAGCCGACTGAAATATGCAGAGCCAGCTCAGATGTGTGTGCATATAACATAGATACAGATCTATCTATCTGTAAATTTATGTCGTTCAATAGGATTGTTATTCAATGGAGAGAAAAAAATCATCCCGAATTTAGAAGGGAAATACTACTATAAAAAAGAAATCTAAACTTATTAACGTTTTAAAAATAAATCTTACCAGATAGAACACTTCTGAATTGTAAAGATGTGTTAAGTGAAAGAGAATGGCACTAAAAGCATCGTATTATTAAAGAAAAAAAGGCATTCTCTTAGCTAGTGTTGCAGATCTGACTGCCTCACTGCAAAGAGATGCAGCTGGGAGAACCATTACAGGAATGGAAACAAAAATGATCTGATGCATGGACCTCCTCCCTTCTGTACTTCAGATTTGATCCCATAAAGATGAGTAGAACTGTAGGAACTAATATATAGTGTACATGGGAAAAATCTGAGACTCCTAAATAAACTAATGTAGTAAAACTAAAACTGAAAACACAACTGTTTTACATAGCATACATTTAACCTATGCAACAATAAGCAAGGAGTGCCAAAGGTGGTCATGGGACTAATAATGACATGAGCTGAATTACCGCTAGCAGTTATAAAAATCTGTGTGAATACAAACTCTGTAAACTAGGAAATCTTTTCTTTGGAATCCATATGCAACAGCTTACAATTTTTTATTTTTTTTTTCCCAGAGTAGTTCTGTACCATCATATCTAACTCAACAAACTTTGTACTCATCCAAAACTGTTTCCTACAATTCCCACTGTTCATCCAATGCCACACTGCTAAAAGTATGCAGTTACCTGACAGGTACCTGTTGTCTGAGCCAAAATCACAGAGTATCAGCACTCAGCTACTGAAAGAGCATCATTAACACCACTGCAGCAATCAGCTCAGGGCAGATCAGTACCTGGAGATGGTGCAGACCACGTTGTGTCAATGTTGGCACTTTCTTGTTTACAAAATGCATCAAGTCACAAACAAAAAAAGTTGCCGTTTTTTGAAAGCTTTGTTTTCACAATTCACACATGTGGGATAACAGTCGCAAGTCATAAATGTCATACCTTTGTCACCAGGATTTGAAGAAATCTGCAGGGTTCCTATTTGGATGCAAATCCCGGTAGTGAAACCTCCTGTGATTCACATCAAAAAAACATTGAAAACGGGTTTGATTTTGGCAGCTGCTGTCAGGGCGAGATGTTCTTTCAACTCTAGCCATCCTGGTTTGGGGAAGGCTCTGTGTCTTCTGCACTGAGGTCTTGGCTGCCATCTTCCTACATCCCGTCTTCATAACTTAGCTGGGAAATTGGAAGTCTGTGCTAAGTGTTTCCTTCCAAGGCAAGCTTTATTGACTTCCAGAAACTGTTAGCACTTTGTGACAGGCTAACAAAGTTTGTCTTTTCCTGCAAATTCCTCAGAATAATGAGATGTATCAAACTAAACATTTGTCTTTTGTCAAGTACAATCTTTATTTTTTTAATGTTTAAAGTTTTTCGGGCTCCTAGGAAGAGCCAGGTTGGCAGCCCAGGCTCATTTCCACAAATCAGCAACATTTGGGCTGCTACCTAAGGATAGCTCCTTTGGGATCCCACAGCTGCTCCACATGTGGTGGAGACAGCAGGGACTGGTGGGCAGTGCTTCTACATCCTTCAGCCCTGGGCCTCTCATAGGCTGGCATGCAAAGGCAGAAATCCCACAGCACCTCTGAGAACTCTTTCCAACTGCTGCCCAGAGAGTGTGGGTGTTCCATCCCTGGAGGTGCCCAAGGTCACAGACGGGGCTCTGGGCAGCCTGGGTTGGTGGGGAGGACCCAGCCCACAGCAGGGGTATTGGAGGTCATTGATCGTTAAGGTCCCTTCCAACTCAACCATTCTATGAGTCTATGATCCTTGTGGGTCCCTTTCAATTCAGAATATTCTATGGGGAAAAGCAGCAAGATCTGGGAGTCTCCATAAAACACCCCTCATCCAACAAATGTTTACCTGTTTGCATGCTGCTTATTCCTTCTCCAAAAGAAAATAAGATGTTAAAGAAAACAAGTTCAGTTCAGCTCAAGTTTCCTCCTCTGCTATTTTCCTTGTCCTGCAGGCTTGCACTGTTCAGCCTCCACATTCAAGTGCGATGCCTTTCCTCTAAAGCACAGTTAAGAAGCGCTCACATGATCATTTAAGTGCACACTTTACTTATCTATCCTTAAGAACACAAAATAGACCTAGGAAAAAAAGACGATGTCTGTATGCTCATTAAAACACTTCCAGCCCAGGGCAAGGATTTGATCAAAAGGATTCCTGCCAATGGAAGGGCATGCTGGAGCCATTGTAAGAAGTTGTGTGCGAGCATCCGCGTTTCTTTCCTTTTCTTTCTTGTGCCCTGTCCCTTCCACTGCTACCTCCGATCCTTTTTCTTCCAGCTGGGGGAACAGAAGAGATTTCACTTCCTTGATGACAATCATGTCCTTTGAGCAGCCAAAGCAAAAGGCACTTTGAGTTCAAATGAGACTGTGACATAAACCAATATTAGCCAAGACCAACACATGTTTATTGTAATATAAGTAACCTTCATTCTGATCAGCAGGTTTTCCTCACCCCACTGCAGTTTTACTCATTGCCTCTTTTATTCTTCCAAAATGAATAAATGAAATGGCTGCACATTTTTATTCACAGCAGAGGGTTTTAGAACTTCAAATCAGAGAGGCGTTTTGATTTTAGAAATAAACTCCAGAGGAAACAGTTTCAGCCAGAACTTTCATATATTTTTTTTTTTAAACCAGTTTAAGGTAACATCAAAACTCACCTTTCCAAAAAAATGAAACCTCACAGCATTCTTTCAATCCAAATTAAATAAAGTGTAAGCCCCGTGTCTTCTTCCTTCATATTTAGAGGGAAAGAAAACTATCCTGCCCATACTTTAATGGTTTTGTCTGCAAATCCTAAATGCTCTGCTGCTGCAAATTTCAAATGATCTTATACAGCCAAAGTCTCTTTGGTGTCAGCAGCTGCCCAGGTAGCAACACAACCACGAGAACGCCGCTGATCAGAACAATGAATGCCTGATCTACAGATGTCGTATCAAGGCAGAAATCTTGATGAGCATTGTAGTGACATTACAAAGTGGATTACAGATGCTGTATCTGGGTCAGAGAAGGAGTTATTTCAGTAAGGTCAACAAAGTGCTTCTGACCAAACTTACTTTTCCACATTGAGAGAAAGAGACGCTTTTGTTTGTTACTTCATGTTACATTTAATAACAGTATTCTCTCTGCATTTCTGCGGCAGTTTGCAAGCAAAGCTAAAAGGAAGGCAAAATAACCCTGTGCCAGGGGCTGCATGATTTCAGAGGCTCCCTGCTCTATTCCCCTGTGTGACTGGGGGCCCAGCCACTGCGTCCCAGGCTCTCAGATGTATTGTTCATCACCACTTCAGAGAAGATTCAGAGCTATGTGCCTAAAGGCTCTGTCCCTCAGTTTCTCCCTGCCACCACTCCCAGCCTGATCTAGTGCTTGGCAGCCCTGCCCATGGCAGGGGTGTTGGAACTAGATGATAATTAAGGTCCCCTCCAACCTGAGCCATTCCATGATTCTGTGATTCACCACCCAGAAAGAGTTATGACAGTTATGACTTCCTTGCTTTCCAGATATGTTAGATGTTTGGGAAGAAAATGCAGCCAGGCTCCAAGATCCTCAGGTACTTCACCTCAGAGGTTGTGCAAGTCCCAAAACACCTGACTTCAGATGTGTGGGGCTCTGTGTGGTGAAGATCTCAGTGTACAGCACAAAAGCTGCTTCACCTTGAACCATCTTTCCCAGAAATGAACAGTAGCCCAAAGGCTAAGGTAACTTATCTACATGGCAGACAGGAGATAGAGTTGTCCTGCTCTGGGAATGCAGCATTTCAAAGCTTACGACACTATGGATGTGAGACAGGGATACCTGTTAGGGATTAGTGAGATTTTTTTTTGTTGTTCATCTCAACTGTTTCTCTCCTTTTAATTTTAAATAAATAAAGAGGTACTCAATAGAGGCATTCGGAATCCTAACACCACAGGTCTGCTCAACAAATTTATAACTGAAAGCTACAATTAACAAGATCGCGGAATTTAAAAAACAACATATCAAATTGAGAAGACCTGTTTGAGAGTTTAAATAAATGGAAATAAATAACACTTTTTATTTTTCTTGCTCTATCCTATATACAAAACCTGTAAAATCTTATGAAGGTAATAAGAAGTCTACAGTATGCTTATTTTTCTGTGATTACAGTAGTTTTCACGCCAGAGTAGTGGTACATATATGAGACACATCAGACTCCTGAGGGGATGATCCTACACATGTGAAGGACAACTAGGATTAGCTTGTTGACTTCTGCAGGCATTCCCTCAAGCTAAAACCCTCCTGATGCTGCATTGCTTTCTTTAATAGATAATTCTGAGCAAACACCTTTGTTTTAAATCATTGCTAAGGTTACATAGAGAATGAGAGCATTGCTTTTATTGTATGGTTCTTATTCTATCAATCTATGTGATCCATGGTTTAAGTGGGAAAGTAAAGCACCCCCCACTTTTTTTTAATAAAGCTTTACCACACACATAAATAACGGGCACAATTTGTTTCCATTAGGAAGATAAGCTTTCTTCAAAGCAGTTCACTATTTAAGGCTTTAAATTTTCCCAGCACTTGCACAAGGTTGCAACAAACCTTGACTTATTTACAGAGAGATGTTGAGTGGAGATAAAACCACTTAATAATCCACCAGTTCTTGCTAAATACATATTCCTTCCATGCCCTCTCTGAAGGCAGGTAGGATAGCACTCTCATTTGGCATATTCCTAAAGTACTTGGCTATCCCTTTATTTTACTGAAAGCTCTTTGAACCAACAGTTCTGATAAATGGGTTTTATGGCTTTTCTTAACAAAACAATTCTGAAAGTATTTAGGGTTAAAAACAAAACAAAACAAGACAGAAAGCCCTTAGGCATTCATTTGAAAATAATTATACACCAACAATAGAAAAGGGAACAACAACAACATAAACAGACCAACATGTGCCTCTTTCAAGAAAAGTTGACCAGGTGGCCTCGGTGAGAGAAAAAACTTCCAATCTTTGGAACTTCTGTCAGATTTGCAGCAGCTACAATAACAACCAACTGCCCCAAATGCCCCAACTGTTGAGAAGAAAATATTCCCAATCAATAGGAATACCTGACATCGGCACATCTGAGTGCATTCCAGCTTTTTGCTGTGTTTGCTGACAAGGACTGCACTTCAGCAGATACACACTCACAGTGAGGCCTGACCTAGTGAAGTTGATACGTTGCCGCAGGGACCCCACATGTATTTATCAGATTTTTCCCTTTCTTTGTGTTTAGCTGTCACTTGAATGACATAAGGTTGCAGGTTTTTAATTATTTAATTTATTAATTAATTAAGTGCACATTTCTTTTATCACCTCATTTGGTGCAGTTCTCAAGAAGCCTTGCAGTATCTCTCAGCTCACATTTCTTCAGAAACACGCCACTACAAGTTGTCTGTGTTGTCTGGTGCACAGAAAGCAAAGTGAAGTCTCCACCACGCTTCTGCCTTAGTACCCTATTCCTAGCTCCACATCCCTGCCTCAGGCGTTTTATTTCAGCCATGGCACACCTGTCATAGAATCACAGAATCCTTAGAGTTGGAAGGGACCCTTAAACACCACCTAATCCAATTCCCCTGCAGTGAACAAGGACACCTACAGTGACAGCAAGTTGCTCAGAGGCCCCCCAGCCTGACCTTGGATGTCTCCAGGGATGGGGCATCCACCACCTCTCTGGGCAACCTGTGCCAGTGCCTCACCACCTTGATTATAAAATACTTCTGTACATCCAGTCTAAATCTCCCCTCTTTTAGTTTGAAACCATTTCCCCTCTCTCTCCTTCCTACCAGAGTACTCAGCCCCTATCCCTGCTGCTAGGACACCACTGCATTCCATGAAGAAAGAAATCTCCCTAATGTTTGCAGTCTTTCCATCTTTTCTCCCTGTAGGATTAGTAGTGTTGAGACCTTACCTTCTGTGTGCTAAAACAGGCATGCTGGAGGTGAAATGATCAGCAGGGCACTGTGGGGGTCTGAAAGTTCAGAAGTGAGAGAGAGTTTTGACTTTGACTAACTTCAGGACTCTCACATTAATTAAGAGGTATATTCCTCATGTGCCACTGCTGGAGACCACAGCAGGTGAGGCAGACCTCTGACCCTAAAGGAGTTTGTGCCTCTCTATTAAGGCCACAGGGAACACAGTGAACACCTGGAGCGTTAGTCATCAAACACCTTGCACAGCTCCCTCCCCACTGTTATTGCCCTTGCCATTTCCCTGAGGAGAAGTGCATCTGTCCCTAAGTGAAGTGAGTCTAAGCTCCACGCCTTCCCCTCCAAGCAGACGGCAGTGAAAGGAGAGCAATCAGCAGGCTCTGTTTGCAGACAAGGTTTGAGAAAATCCCTCTCTGTCCCTTCCCGCAGGCTCTGCACACAAGAGCGCTACACGGCAAACAACAAATACGGCATTAGTCATTTCCTCCTCGCTGCCAGCTGCCGATGGTTTGCATAAGAAGAACCCTTGGACTTCAGATTATTTCTTAAAACACCTCTTGCCCCGAATCTCTGAGCAAACACTGGCTGGAAGGGTGCCTGCTAGGCCACACACTGCTTCCTGCAGTGTCAAACCACCTTCTCTACATCCACCAGCCCCATCTGGCCCTGCAAGAACATATACTTTTCCCTACCTGCATACAACATCTGAGCATCCCATTTATATTATATTTTGAAAGACTCATTCCTACACTGTAGTAGTGTATATTCAGGGCAGAAATCAGACTTAGCTGCTTGTTTTGCAATTAATACTTTGGTTGCACTGGCATCTAAGAATTTCAGTTATGGATCAGGACCTGTGTGACACTGTAAGACTAAGTGACAAAGGAGACAGACTTTGCCCTCAGGAAATAGTGAGTCAAGTCAGTCAAGTCAGTTGTCTGATTTGGGGCTCATTTGTTTTGGCATGAACGTGTTTCCTCAAGCCTTCCTTTGTCTTCCTCAGAGAAACATGTTCCTGAAGAGGCTTGGCGTTGATTTCCTTGACATGAGAGCCAACACCTCAATCCTATGCTTTAGCACACAGTATCTCTTTGATTGGATGAGAGGGAATGGCCTCAAGTTGCACTAGGGGAGGTTCAGGTTGGATATTAGGAAGAATTTCTTCTCAGAAAGTAGGGCTGGGCACTGGCATAGGCTGCTCGGTGAGGTGGTGGAGTCACTGTCCCTGGAGGTGTTCAAGAAGTGTGGAGTTGTGGCACTGAGGGTCATGGTTAGTGGGCATGGGGGCACTGGGTTGATGGTTGGACTAGATGATCTTAAAGGGCTCTTCCAACCTTAGTGATTCTATGATTCTTATACCTTGGGAAGATCATCTGTCCAAAGTTTAATACCTCTTTCATCTCTTCACAACCAGGTGAAACACCTCCCCTAGGTATGTGTGAGGATGGGCAGCACAGCCTACTGGGCATTTCCTTGAGGTTGTTTCCCACTGTGGAGTGGGAACAGTCATAGTGGAGGCCTAAGGTGTCAGGATGACGAGGGAGATCTGATCCAGGAAACTTGTCTGGGAAGCGCAGCACAGACAGCACAGTCCCAGGCCCTCCGAGCAGGCAAAGAACACAAGGGAGACTCAAAACAAAACAAAATAAAAACAAAAACAAAAACAAAAAAAAGGAAGTACCAAAATTTTCTGTAGTTGACACCATCACATAATAAGATTCTTAAAAGACAGTGAGGGTACAGCACAAGTCACCCTTATTTGTTTCTTAGGACCATCACCAGAAGATCAAATAAATGTTAGTAAGGAAATGAGACCCCACATCTCAGACATAGAGTTTGTCCTGCCTTTGGCATGGGCTGACTCTAAAGACATCCCCAGGCACTTTGTGTGAGATCCATGTCCTCCACCATGCATCATTTTATACTTTGCCAGGCTTTGAACTTTCCACTTCTCCACACTTTCCACACACTTCTATATTGGATACTTCTTCCTTCAATTGCTTTGCTACCTGCCTTCTTACGGGATCCACATAAGTTTTCCCTTCCTGCTGAGTTTATTTCTGGGATCATGTACAACTCTTAGGCACTACTCTCATTTAATCTACTCTAAATACATGTGTTTCCTTTCTGTCACCACTTTCTGCATTACTTGCCTTTACAAGAAGGACAAGACTAGCTTACACTCTGCTTGTAAATCAGACACTTTTTGAAAAATCTATTCTGATATGGAGCTAGCTAGTGGGAGCTTTCTGATTCTCGTTAGCACTTCATTTTCTTGCCCCCCGCCCCCAGCACCACAGTCCCAGGAAATTATCATTTGCCTCTGATTCTGCTCCCTGTCCTCTAATGTGGCGGGCACACTGAGGCAGTGAATCCATTAATGTTTCTGGCTATGTCTACCTGTGCTGTCAATAAATCATATTCACCATATCTCCTTCAGTGACTCCTTGTTCCTTACATACTTGAGTACTTTCTTATTATTTATGTTAACCTCCTCTGCAATCTTATTGCATTTTTTACCTGTTCGTGCCTTGTCACTGTTTTACTGTCTCATTTTGCAGTCATGCTTAGAACCTCTTTTTAATATCTCACATGCAGCACTTTTCACATATGTGTTATATATTTGTTCATTAATCATTGGGCTTGGACGAAAAATGATCTTCTCTTGTTTCCCTTTCAGAGCTAAATCACACATCTCTCCGTCTTTGCTTCCCTCTAAAATACTCTATCACTGTTAATACCGGAATATAATTTGCATTTGAATCTGAGCTGATCATGGGCTTATAGTCCTTACCCAACAAAAAATTAGCTTGCCAGGAACAACAGAAGTTAAAATAAAGAATGAAGATAAATGAATATGTGTTTCCATGCTGAAACCTGCCTGCCAGGCTCCACTATTCAGCGGATATTGCCTCAGGACTGTTTTCTAGGTCTAAACCAATGAACTCTACTTCTAGAGTCTACAGTTTAACTTCTTATTTGTTTGTTTGCTTAATTTGAGGCTTAGTCTGTGCTTTCTCAGGGAATCATAAAATCATTAAGGTTGGAAAAGTCTACCAGGATCATTTAGCCCAACCACTGACCCATCACCCCCATACCCACTAACTATGCCCCTCAGTGCCACATTTCCATGTTACTTGAACACTTCAAGGGACAGGGATTCTGCCATCTCCCTGTTGCAATGCCTCATCACTCTTTCTGAGAAGACTTTTTTTAATATCTAACTTCCTCATTGCAGTTCTTCCTATACCTCCTCATCTCTACATGCACGTGGAAAGAGTAGGTAGAATTTTACACGCAAGTAGAGATACAGACACATGGAAACAAACAATGAGCTACCTTTTATATTCTGACTGATGATTCTGACAGTGTTATACTAGACCTAGAATGTCTAATATATCAGAAGAAAGGCTATTTTCACAGTATTCATGCCAAATTTGCAGATGCTAGCCTTTGTAACCACCCATGCTGCTGAAGGCAAATGAGAAGTAAACGCATATTCCAAAGCATGAGGGAGTATCCTAAATATAACTCTTCTGACAGCATTGTAGGCTGATATGTGTTTTGATACCCACAGAAAAGGGCAGCTGCTCAGTGTCATGCTAATACTGCTTTTGTGCGAATTAACTTTCCATACTGTATATTCTAACTCTTTTATTCTGATATTCTTGTGAATTTGGGAAATACTCTTTGGCTGCATTACAAGTACAGCTGTGCTAGAGACCACTATTTTAAGTGGTTTTTGTGTGTGTAGACTATAATATATTATCAGCTTCTGATACATTTTCAAGTACTATTGTACATTCTTAACAATACATGATCAAAAAGCAATAGATAATTTTGTACTGTGTATTCATTAATGTATGTAAGTTTCAGGGAGCTCTCTCTTCTGTTAGACCTCTCCTCATATTGATCAGTAAGCAACAAAAGGGGAGAAATTTACAAGCAAAAAAAGTTTCTTTCTAGAATTCACCACAAACCATTCAATTATACGATCAAGCTGAAGCAATGTTGTTCTTCAACACTGATATTTGTTACTGATAGGTGCTGAAACTGCGTGCACAAGACAGCCCCATCCCATACAGCCAGAAGCCCAGTGGATATGGAAGGAGGTAGGAGACACTAGTCTGAGACCCTGCTTTACCTAACAACAGGGATGCCCTCTAACCTAAACAGTGGCCCTGATATTGCAGGTTGAGTTTAAGTTTCATCTGGCTGCTTCTACATGCCTTCAATGCAGACTTGTATATCTGAATTCATCCAGACTGCCTTATGGCTGCTGGAGAAAAGCAGGATATTTTAGCACTCATTATTTAAGCCCTAAGCATGACTGTTGCTCTCCATCAACTATAAATGGAGCCAAAGAGAGTGAATGAAATGGAGAGGTCTAGCCTGTACAACCTGCAGCTGAGGAAGAAGAACCCCACTGACCACTCAGTCAACTTTACAAAAGGAGTCAGCTTGAAAAGGAAGGATAGAAGCTCATTCCAACACCTGTAGGTACAGTCAGCTGCCTGGGCCTCTGGCTGCCTTTCCCTGATCCTTGCTGTCCTGTTCCTCCGGTGTCATCTGTGCTTCTCTGCTGTGTATGGACCTTTTCACACTGAGAATCTGCTGAGCAACCCCACTTGCTTTTATTGCCCTAATCCAAGTTCCGTGAGACACCTCACACGCTCATCCTCCAGAAAGTCCTTGCCAGGTCATGCACTCGTAGTTATTACTGAGTTTTTTATGTTGTCCTTATATATACACTAGTTTCCACATTCTCACAGAAGGCTTCATGGGCTCGGCCTGTGCTGGGAACTATCAGGTAGTTCCAAATAATTTCCTTAAATAGATAGAATACTAGTATTTCTCATGCTAGGGTCATATCCTGTCACCTGTGAGATGTAACTGTTTAGTCTGTAAAAACCACAAAGTTAGGAATTTTTTTCCTCACTTTCTACAAAAACAGAAGGGATAGACCCTCTCTTCCTTAACGCTGTCATTTCCTAGCCCAATTACACCCTCTTTTATTCTCACCTCTTGGGACAGGAACTCATTTTCTTTTGTGCTTCTGCTTTTACCACAGACATACTTCTTTCTTCAGACTGTTCATGCCACAAGAAATGGAAAGTTATATTTTAGAAGCTCTGGAGCATCAATTGATATACCTGAGAGGGACAAGGTGTACAGGTATGATTATAGCTGCCAGGGACAGCCAGAGACAGCCACTTAATTTAGAAGAGTGTCAGGGCTGCTCTAAAACATGCAGGTGTTCATGACCCCCACCAATCTCTCCATTAGCCAAGGATCATTGCAGCTATTAGCCTCTGTTGCCATATTCCCTCTTCGGGATGAATCAGGATGAATTTCAATTACTGCTCCACTCCCTTCCTTTCCTCCTTTATGGCTTCTTTCAAGAACTATCCCCTATCATGGTTCAAAATATTCCAGTCAAATTTCATTAGGAAAACTTTCATTTGCTTAGCTCCTTTCTTCTTGTGTCAGGAATGTTTGTGTTGCCACCTCTTGAGCATTTTCTTTCTAATGATAGATGGTGTCATTGGATCCTAAATACTCCTCAGCTTCAACTTAATTGATCAGACTTGGCACTTTTCCTAGAATGAGGACCTGAGCAGCCTCAGACTATGCATGCTTGGCTGTTCAGCAAGCCATGTGAGATGGCGATCTTGCATTACTTCTGGAAACCCATTCCTCTGCCTCACTTCTGCACTGTGGCTGTCCCAATCAATAGCTGAGTAATTAAAATCCCTCATGATCAATGTTCTAGCTGTTTTACAGATTTCTCTTATCTGTTAAAAGATTTGCCAACCTACTTTCTCAGCCTGCCCTGGGGGTCTGTATAGCAACATCCAGGAACAACATGATGGCACTCATTGGCCTTCCTCAGCTTCAGCCGCGCTCTAAAAGACAAAACATTTGTAGCATTTCCTGCTTGAGATATGGATATATACTGCCGTCTCTGTACCAACTGAAGAACACAGCCTGTCCCCTTTAATAAATTTTGCATCTCCATACTTCATTTTCAGTCCCTTTTAGCTCACACATTCCAGAAATATCACACTTAGCCTTGAAAACGCATATTTCCAATTGGTGACCTTATTAATATGCTCACAGCATTTGTATAGTAGATATTTTCTCCTCCCACCTTTGCTTTACATTCTCATTATCTCCTACAATGACAACCAGTGGATACATTGCTGTGAGATCCATGCATTCCCTCCTTTAAATTCTTCTCCTCCCACACCACTAATCTAAAAAAATTGCTAGATCATTTCCTTATTAGTGGACAATCTGTTTGCTCCCATAGGGCTGGGAATAAATATGGGCCATCTCTCCTTTGCTATTTTGCTTTTCCTGTGTTATTGTTTATAATTCCCCAAACCTCTCGCATCTCCCCCCACCTCAGAACTATTCATTTATCTGCAGTAAAATGAATCACTTACATACTACAAAACACCATTATGCTGCTTTCTTGTTCCTCTGGCTAGCTGAGAAGCGTAAGGCTTTCTGTTACAATACCTGCATGCCTTCTCTCTATAACATTTGCACAATCACCACCAATTATGTTAGGCTCTTTTTAAAGCTATCTCATCTGCTTAAGCCACTGACTAAAAATCCCCTTCTTCTGGAAGCATTTGACTTGCGTGTGTTTGTGAGAGGATTTGGTATTTTAAACAGCAGTAACTATCCGCAACATCAACTCTGCTATCAACGCTTCTCTGATCTGATTTTGCAGCAGATTTCCCCATGCTCATTTCATCATTTTGTGAGATCCTGTCTTCCGAATCGTTAAAACTCTGGAAAATGTACCGGGCACTGGCACAACCTCCCATCTCTTTATTACACTTCTTTCCTCCCTTACTACCTCTTCTCAGCTGCCCAGCCTCTGCCCTTTATATCCTCCTGCTTCTGCTGGAACAGGGCTGCTTCTCCTGCACAAGGCTCTGCTTCCAATGCACTCATCCTGCAACTCGCTCACAGCTGGTTCTCCTCCTCCTCTGTCACTCCTTCGGAGTATGAAACCAGCCATCTGTCATCAGTGAACCTCTCATATTCATTGATCTTCCCCAGCACATCAACCTGTCTTTCTAATTCCACTCTCCAGTTTCTTAGTGCTGCAGCTAACTGGCAGTGCACATAATACACATGTGCACACACATACACAGTATTTTTCTATCTTTTCCAATTCTCATATTCAAAATACACATAAGCTGAAAAATCACTTTAACTTTCAGTTTCTGAAGCCAATGCAAGTAGAGGATGATTGCAGTCTGATTACAGACAAATTGCACACTTAGAGAAGTAATGAAGAAAAAAGAACCCCCAAATACCATGAAGCATCCCTGGTTATTAAAGAGTTGCATTTATGAGGAGCTGTGCAAAGCCAATCCCTACAGCTACTCCACAGTGAGTTACATAGCCTCTCCTCCCTTCTAGCATGCAGTGCAAGTGAGGTACAGAAGCAGAGCTGTGCCGTCTCTGATCCCTCCTACCCCCTCTCTGACACCAATTCAATCCATTCTGACACCCTCCCCAATTCTGGCCAGCTCCATGTTTGCACTTTGTCAGCTCCTGGCCTGTGTTTGTATAGAGCCCAGCACAACAGTCTCATCAGTAGTGCCAGTAAGAACATCCAGTCACTGTGATGCTGTTGCTCCCACAATGTAATTAAAGCCAGGAGGAGATACTACTCTTTTCTGCTTTACAGCTTGTTTTGTTTGGAATTCTCCTAATAGCTAACACTTGGATCCAAACTATTCTTGTTCCACTAACTCAACCCCAGAGTGCTCAATAGGGAAATCAGCCTGGCTAAAAGTTGTGCACGGGCATTTTGGTTTCTTGGATCTATTTCTCTTAAAGGGTGTGATAAAGTTTCTTGATTTATTTGTACAGCTCTGCTGAAACCAGACACTGAGACGAGAGTGACTTCTGTTCTTGGACAGTAAAAAGGCATTTATGTTTTCAAAACAAAATCTATGAAAATGTGATCCATCTTCTTTCACTTGCCACTAAATCACACTGCAGTCTATCTGGTGTTTTCCCTACAACAATGGACGGCAACAGATTAATAAAGTCTACACAGGCAATGCAGCTCACAGCAAACCTCATGAGCCTGTTTGTAATCACTGCAAAGTTCTGTGTCAGCCTGCTTGCTGCATATGAACATTATATATCCCCATGCAAAAGATCCCTGTGACATTTTACTAGAAGATATTTACTGCACATGAACACTGGTTGATTGATTTTTAAGACTTAGATATCTTATCTGATTTTAATTTTTTTCCCCTCAAAATGCCAAAACTGATTAAAACACATGATCATCTAATCTTTGTCAAATTCTGTCATTACGGTAAGTGTTCTTTGCAAAGGGACAAACTGGAATCTTACACTATACTTGCCTTACATCCTCTTGATTCTTGGCCTTAAATGATATCTACAGAAATTGGGAAGATGTTTATTTGATATAATTCTATTTACTTAAAAAGTACACAAACAAACTCTCGTTTCCTGAAAGAAGTTGCAAGAAAAAGTACCTTCCCATTCAAGAATTCAAGCTTGCCTCTCAGCAAGGCTTTTGGCCAAAGGTCCTTCTCTTCTCTCTTGACTTCCTTCCAGGGCTGTCTCACCCTGCTTCCCTTACTTCCCATTGCACTCACAGCCAACATTTGCTCAACACCCGTGAGCTTTCATTTGCAATCATTGGATTATTTGCCCTGCATGGATTCAAGTTGATTGGCTTCCTCTGAAGCCTAATACCTTAGGCAAAGAGTTCCATTGTTTTCCTCTATCTTTCTTCATAACTAAACCCTTTCATTCATATAGCACCAATGATACACAGCTAGCAAGTCCATTTACATTAATGAGGTCAGCAACTGCCTGCAGATGAAAGACAACTTGATTGCAGCCATTAACAAATTCCAGCACGACAAAAACATATTTTAAGTGAATGTTTTAGTAAAAGGTGCTAGATTAATATTCCTGTAAATTGAAGTTCTCTCTTGACCTACAAAGTTGCTCCTACACATGCATTTTGTGCATTTCATTCTTGTCACCTACTCACTTTTTGGCAGCCCTGACAGCCAGTGTGAGGCATCCTGACTTCTGCTGTTTGTCTCCACATCCATACAACTTTTTCTGTGATGTGGCCATAGTTGTATCTTGAACTGGGTGAAGGAACTGGTCTGGCTGAAAAGTAACAAGACAAGTAACAAGTCTTTTCAAGACAATCACTTTTCTGAGCTGGTTCACCAGACACTCTTGTCTGGGAACTTGGCACTGTAATAGGACTGCAGTCTTGCATAGGGCACTATGGAAGTTTTAGCTAGTTAGCCAATTTTACTTAGTCATACCACCCTAGCTGTTGCCTCTTCTTCCCATGCAAGCCAGCATGTGATGGATTCTGCTAAAGACGTTGACATGAGCTCACTAGGAACCTGAGAGCTTCCACTTATTTCTAAGATTAGTTTGGTAGTTGGCTTTGGTTTAGACTAAATTCAGATTTATTTATATCTGATTTCTTATTATAAAAAAGTTTGCTTTCAAATTTCTGTTCTCGTGTTGAAGATCAAAAGCTTCTGACATTTTTGCTACAAATTTCCTACCTGAAAAGAGTCTAATTTAATTCCAGTTCCTTCAGAAATCCTGAGGTGAGAAGTGAGTTCCTGTGCAGTCACACACTGCGTACACCATCACTGACAAAGATTGCTCCACACCTGTAAATGTAACAGTCAAAGAATGAGGAAATTTTGCAACAAAATACAAACATGACAACCAAAATAACAGAGAAGACAGTCATGACCATGATTATCAGAGTCATTTTAAGCAACTGTAACACACAGTTACCACGTGCGTTGCTCACAGAAACATCACCCACATCCATACCTCATCTTTTTCTATTGGCTGTACTGAACTTTTTCAGTCAAAATAAACAAGAGTATCAAAGAAGTTACAATTGGTCAGACAAAACTTTTCTCAGCTCTTGCTGAGGTCTGAGCTAGATTTGCTGCTGGGGATAAAGACCAAGTGCTCAATTAATTTGCCTAATGTGGAAAGCTCATGCCATGGGTGATGCTGTAAGGTATTCTGGCTAATGGGCACTGTTGCTCCAGAAGTGTCTGAGTCTCTGCTAGGTCCATTATCTGCCACATTAGAGCAAGGCTCTCAATGTCTTTGAGTGATGTTCTAAGGACACTGCAAGATGCTGTGGCCTTGCAGTTTTAATGCTTCTGGAAATCTGGTACATCAATACACATACATATGAAGATATAAATAGCATGCTCTTTACTAACAATTAATTACAGCATGTTAGTTCCTTACCTCTGTCTCTATTTTCCTGTACACTTCTCTGCATGTTTCAGAAAATCTTATCGTTCACCATACTGAGCTGTTACTGTCCCTTGCTTACTGTCCGTTCAAAGTCAGAGACACAACTGAGTTTCACGCAGTACAAAGAAACATCATCACTGCAGTGATGCTCACCCTATAGCACACCCATAACTTACAAATACTGCTAGGACTGACTGCACAGAGAAAAGATAGAAATATGTGGGCTGTGGGTGATGGAAACTGGGAAGAGCTGATGGGCGGAATAGGCTGCTGAACAATTTAATTGCTTTTTCTGTTTTGCTGTGGCGGAATACACAGTGTAGCAACCTCAGCTCAACAACTGATTTTTTTTTCTGTGCAATGACATATGTAATTAAACATAGGTAGTTGCACACTTAGTTCTGCATTATTTAAATGCTCTGTTGTAGAATATTGTGCCATACTTCATTTCCACGCATAAAGAATAAACTATATAACCCATGTGGGTGTCAGAGATCTCAAACGACTAGTCTCTGTAAACCCTGAAGGGAATGCTAAATTGAGCTGAAAACTTCCTTTCCGGCATTATGCATCCACTTTCCCTATTAACCTGTTTTTCCCTCAATCAGAGGTTTTTGGTTTTGCTCCAGGCAATACTTTCTCAGGAAGGAGAAAGTATGTGACGAGATTTGTGTACTGATTTTAAAAGCTATCCAGAAAGAGAGTCTGGGAGGACATAGACTGGATAACAATGAATCAAAATAAAGTGGTGGTGAAAACCATCCCAGAACTGAAGATTTCAGTGACTGAAGAATTTGGTCCACTCCAATATCTAGATTAACCTAAGCAGAAGACTAAGTTAGGTATATGTTAGGAAAGTTAGAAAGATGAGACCTCCATAACCTCCATCTGTTTGACTTGAAGTGACTTGAACCCTACATGTTCTGGTTTCCAAAAATCTGTGCTAACCAGTGGCCCATAAAGCAGGCTAGGACATGGGAATACTCTGTTAAAGCTGTTTCTCTTCATGTGGAAGATTTGGATATTCACTTGGCCAGAGAAAGAAAGGAGCATGACTCTGAAATTCCCTGGTCACATTAGACTCTTAGCCAGTGTTTTGAACAGTTAAAGCAGAGATGGGACTGAGATAATACATATGGATAGAAGTCCACTCAGAATATATGAATACTCATATAGGACAAGTGAAGTCAGTAACTAGTACCTCATTCTTATAGTCCAACACATTGCTTAAAAGACTTCTATGAATTTGAGAAGTTAAAACACTGTTTCTAAAAGTGACAGTCTGAAATTCCTGGATAGAGAAAGCATCTTTCAACTCCAACCATCGGTCGCCTGCTTTCTGAGAAGACAGCCTTGCTGGTTGTACTTTCAAGGCAAGCATCACAGGGATGGAAAGTCTTGTGGGTTAACAGTGTGAAATCAGGCCTGGAGGCATCAGGGCACAATACATAGTAGTACTACAAATTCAAGTTATAGGGTAGTAAAACACTGCCGAAGCTTCTTGATGAAGAAATGTTTGTGAGAATGGAGTCTTTGCAAAACAGTTCATAAATCCCTCACAGTCCCATTATTGCTTTCCATTTCTTGTCTCAGTCCAGTCTCAGCCAAGAACAGTTGCAAAGCACTTTCCAAAACCAAGAGCTCCAAAATACTTCTCAGTTCTAGTAGCTCATTTCTATTTTTACTTTAGATCAGGTCTGGAGTGTTTGTTTCTATGGGAGTGAAAGATGAGGAACAGAGGATGAAATGAAAAGCGTGGTAGAACTACAGCTGTGTTAGAGCAGAAGGAACAAGAAAACAGCCAAGAAGTCTTCAATGTTATCTGGATGACAGAGACTGCACAGAATACTTTCCACAGAAGACGATATGTGCTGATCTCTTTAGCACTCCTGACTTACAGCTAACATAGGTTGTCAGCAGACAATTCATTTTGGGCAAACCATGATTGATATCCAAAGTTATGTGTAGGAGGAACAGGACTGAGCAAGGCTTGCCTGCTAATCATCATTCTGACAAAAGGCATCTATTTGATCTTTCAGACTTGGTCACAGGCTCCATGTAACACAGTGGACATTACAAAGAGATGATGAGCGTGTATCTTATTTCATTGCCCATGTGCTCATGTACAGGGAGAGGCAATTCATGCAGCCATCTGGTCCCACCACGCAGTCATGCAACAGTTTTTCAGATCTTTGTCTTCTCATTGGACTCCTTTCGCTCTAATTTTCTGTCTTGTTTGAACTAAGAAGAACAAATGACCAGAAAGCAATGCTCGCTTTTGTCTGTCAGCTCACAGTACCACAAGTATGTATTTATATTGGCACCAACTACAGGTATGTTTGCAAGTATGAAATGGGATGGAACAGCAATAAAGCATCTCCAAAGGACCTGAAGAGAAGTCTTTTTGTTCACTTTCTTTTTTCATCTGCACTCTACCTTGGCATATATGCTAAAAGAGGAGTCAACAATGGTAAAACCAGGATGTACAAGATCTTATAACCTGCAAAGTGATACGAACATCCAGCAATCCATATTTTGATTTTAATAACCCTCCCGTCCATTTTCCATCTTGTTGTAATAAGCATGTAACGTTTTCACACTTGTTGTCTTTGTTTTACTGCTAAAACCCATTCTCATCCCCACTTCACATATACAAAGGTGCTGGTACAGACGGTAGGCCCAATCCTGCATTCATATAACAAACATCCATGTGCTTGAGGTCATTCTCTGCCAGATGTTGGAACTAATTAGTGCTAATCACAGCTTTCCAGATTTTATATTGGCTGCTGCGTTCTTTGTATTAGTCAGTTAAAACAAAGCTGGTTAGCACACTGAAGTCCTCTGTCCTGCCTGACGGGAAAAGTGATTCACACTCTGCGTCTCAACATCTTGCAGGTCTTCGGACCTCCAACCAACCCTAGCTTTTTCTTGAATCAAAAGAAACAAGAATCAAGAAATCTGAAGTGAACACGTAGATTTGTCCCAGAAAAACAGCTAGGTGCGGACTCTCCAGGATAGCCATGAATAGTCTATACTTTTCTCATCCCCACTTCACATATACAAAGGTGCTGGTACAGACGGTAGGCCCAATCCTGCATTCATATAACAAACATC
>JAOWBP010001760.1:17478988-17501908 GCA_028571105.1 Tragopan temminckii
ATACTTTTCTCTCTCCATTTACTTTCTGTGCTGAACTGAGAACTCGCTAATGACCAACATACCAATCACCATAAGGAGAGGAAGGTCTTGTACATGAAAAGAAACAGCCAGGGAATTCTAATTCAGACATTTATCCAGCTTGTAGAGTCAAATGCTCCCGAAATTCATTTATAAAACCATGTGAACTTTCTCACTGAAGGAATATCAGCAGTGATACCATTGTAGGGGAAAGAAAAGATCTCAAGCTTTGAAAATACAACTGTAAGTGCTTTGCTGAATTGTGTTCAAGTGGGTTTGAAACTAGGCAAAATGAGTTTGTCTGTCCCTACTTAAAACTGCAGATTAGATAAGTATGAAAATATTTTCTCTGCTAAGCTATCAGCACTTGGCTTCTCTTTTAATTATAGTCAAATAATGTAACAAAGGGCAATTTCCATAACATTTATTCTAACCATTTTTTACACTTTACATGATAAAATTATTCTAAGAATTTATCAGGGCATGTACAACATCTACTGCCTTGCACTTTACTTTGATGCTTTTCTCTGAAAGAGCAGCAAAAGAGGGATACTTGCTAGTGGCCAAACATCTTGTCTTCAAAGAGCTATTAAAAAAATCACCATAATTTTTGGACACTGTATTCTTAATGCACAGCTGCGTAGGTCTTCGCTCATAAATCATCTCATAATCTGGAATCACTTGATTTCTGAGAATGTGTTGACCCTATTGTCTCAATTTCCAATTCTCAGCCTGGCACATTTTCAGTTGTACACACACTGTTCACTTCATGTTATTCATGATGAGTAGATAGCTGAGCCTTGGAATCATACCAGTTTTCTTAAATAGAAAACCATTATTAAAAAAAAAAAGAAAAAAAAATTAAAAAACTAACCATTTCCTATTAAAATTGCCACAGCCTCTCAATGTGGCAACAGAGACCTCACTGAACTTGGGTATTTCACAAAGGCATGGCAGACTCCTTTGGTCTACCTACATACCTTACCAGAGACAATCCGTAAATATGAGTTCAACATCTTGTGCAGTGGTGCTAGTGTATGGGAGGAATGTCCACGCTCAGGAGTGATGTAAATAAATAAATAATGTGTACTACTCCAGGGAGATCAATTCAGAAGCCCCCACTCCAGCTACCAGTCCATCTTAAAAAACAAAAACAAAAAACCCTGAATAAACAGTGTAAAAATCAACGTGCAATTTTTAGATGTGCAAGAATTATGAACATAGAGCATATGTGATTGTCCAATAGAACAGGTTTGGACAGTCACACGTTTATGTTGTTTCTGGTCCAGAAACATCCCATCTTCTCCCAAGACTTAAATCAGGCGCTCCTTCTCAGCCTAAGCAAAAGCTAGCTCAGATTGTACAGGGTGATTCCAGGCATTAGAGAACTTACCAAGGAATGCTTGTTGAACACACAAGTGGCATCATTTTTAGGGGACAACACTTGAAACCAAAGAATTTATAGCCTTGAAACAGATAGGAGTGAGGGGTATTTTACATTATTATTTAGTGAAATGAAATAGAAAATCAAAGCATGAAATATTTATAAACTCAACTTTGAAGACCCCTATGACATTGCAACTGAGTTTTTTTAAAATGGTAAATGACAAAAGGAAAGAAAGAAACATTTAAAATGGAGACAACACTTCCTATTACTGTGTTTTGAAAGGAAAAGCAATCACTTGCAAGAAAAATCACTTTTCCACAGAAGATAGGGATTTTCTTTCTAAAAAGGACTCTGAATTAGTGAAATGTCATGCCCCATCTGAAGCCCTGAGCTCCTCCGATGCCAGCACAGCGTCAGAGCCGCAGCAGTTCTTTGTTTAACACAAACAAAATCCTCAGCAAGTTGGGACTGCTCACTCCCCCTTTTTCAAATCTTTCCTAGGAGCTCTAAGATATTTTTCTGCTGCTGATTTTGTTCATTTCCATCTGTGAGGCATCGACATTTTTTTCCTGTTTTCTGAAAGGAACTGGAGTGAACATGGCTGTTTATTTTTCTACTTAGATAGTGCCTTACCATGCCAAGACAACTCTGAGTACCAGCCTCATCAATTAATATCAGCACCACTCTGAGAATGGTGTTTGCTAAGAAACTGTTGCTACAGAACAAGCAAAATGAGGACAAAACATTGGGCCAAATGTTTGAAGAGGCAGAGGGGAGCCAGGATCTGTGGATCCTGGCCCAGGGAGCACAGACGGGGGAGTGCTGTCTCCCTGGCACCCTCCTTTCCATGCAGAAACTCCCCCCCCCCAGGCTCTGGGCTCCATACCTGGCCCAGAGGAGGGGTTGTGCCATATGGAGCAAGCCAGCAGAGCAGAGTGCTGATTCAGTGAGGGCTGCGAGGCTGTGCTTTGAGAGGGAGGGATCTGCGGTCCAGCGGGTATTCCTGCAGCTAGCCAGGTGTGAGCAGCAGCAAGCCTTGAAACAGTCCCCATGAAATAACTGCCCGCACCAGCTGCCCTCCCTGTGCTGAATTAGAATGAAGGGAAACAATACACTCACCTTCCCAGGTTACGCATCAGGAACGCTGCAAGTTTTTGATGAAATACTGCTTAATCGAAACCATTTGGACAGAAATGAATGCTCCCCATAACACTTGCCACTGTTGTTTTGCTTTACCTGGATGGAAGAGAAGAGGTTACTCTACAGACCACTTTTTTTCTGCATTAGCACCTATGCATTTATGTATGTGTGACTCCATCTATGCCTCCTCTGAAAAAATTACCCATTTATTTCTTTTCCTTTCTATGTGGCCACATCTTCTTACAGCAGTCCCACCAGAAGTGCTACGCTGCTGACCTTTGGCAATTCCTTTTCTTGATCTTCACAAGTAACAACCCAAGGTATCTCTTTAATGTCATCTGCAGTGGTGAATAGCAAAGAGAAAACTATATACTTTGACCAGCGAGGCATAAATGCCTTTTTGGGCCATAATTGTGAGTGCCAGAAGGATGGCAATCAAATGCTCTTGGAGGAGTTTACAGCCTAACCAAGGCAAGGCAAAAAAAGAACAAAATGATGTATTGAGAACCTATAGAAAGATCCTGAAAGAGCAAGAGATAAGATTAATTTCTTACCACTCAATTCAGTGTAGTTCATATCATAGTACACAGCTTGGCTGCCTCGCTGCTATACCACACTACTCATTGTACACTTCAAAGTTGACTTTAATACTTTCTGTGCTACTTTACATGATCCCATAAAAAGGAATCTCTTCTAGAATGTAAAAACTATTATCAGGCATGCAGTTGACCAAACTCTGCCCAGATGTTGCAGTGTGGTTGCAAACTATACGTCAGCTGTTCTTTTTGCTGCTTGCCATGCAGGCAGTCTGTTCATCTGGCCATATGGAAGATCCATGGAAAAAAAAAGAAAAAAAAAAAGAAAAAAAAAAGAAAAGCTATTTGTGCATTGGTATTGAAAGTCGGAATAATAAAGCCTTTAAGATTTAATGGGTACTCAAGCTGGCTTACAAATAACCTGCTTTGTCTGCATTATTTTGTCTGCATCTTTCCTTATGAAAAACAAAGAATAGAGAAGAAAGATCAAAGATTGCAAATGCAGCTTTGTTTTGAAAGACAAGATCCCTTACTTCTTTCAAAAGGGGGGGGGGAGAAGACTCCTAAAAATGGGTTTCAGACTTGCACTGCACCTTGGCCTCTGCCTGCGCCTCCCAGCTCTTCTTATCATCCTTGCTTCTGTACCCTGGTGTGCCATAGGACAGAGTCCCTGCAGGATATAATGCACGAATTATAAGAAACAGATATTTATTATTAAGCAGGATAAGGCAGGAGTCTGTAATACGATTCCCAGATACAGCTGAAGCCAAACAGAGAGCCAAGATGGCAACCTGAGCTTTTTATGGCCATAGCACCCTGGTACAGCACAAAGCAGCTTGCCGCTTGTGCTGGCAGCTGCTGTCTCATGGAGGCATTGCCACCAGGGCTGGTGGCACCTACAGCTGTACCACTGCTGGGTCTTGTGCAGGGAGAATCCACCAGGGGTTTGAAGAGACAAAGTTAAACAACTAACCTGAGTAGGAACCAGCTCAAAAGGAATTCAGAATGCCTGTCTTGGGCTGAGCGGTACAGCTTGCAAGACTCTTTTTTATCTCTGATGACTGGTTGAGCATTCTAGACTCATCAGATTGGATATTTGAAAAAATTTCTTCTCATAAACAGTGAGGCACTGGCGCAGGCTGCCTAGGGAGGTGGTGGAATCACCATCCCTGGAGGTGTTCAGGAAACATGGAAATGTGGCGCTGAGGGACATGGCTAGTGGGCATGGGGGTGATGTATTGATGGTTGGACTACATGATCTTAAAGTTCTTTTTCAACCTTAATGATTCTATGATTCTATAATTTAGGCACTGAATTCACAGTCTAAAGTGAAACCGTGCAAAAACCATTTTCTCCTTTATGACCAATGTCTCACCACACCCAAGCTCTGTGCTTCCAACCTGGGGGCTCCAAACTCTCCTACCTGCACCTCCAGCTTTGCCCGGCTTAGAGATGTCCCACCAGCAAGGGCACCTGCTGCGTGCAGCTCTGCTCCACACGGAAGGCAGTAGGTCTGTGCATGGCTGCGCGGGCGTTACTTCAGACGCTTGATAATTTGGCCCTGGCTGCTCTGTCAGCTGCTGTCACTTTCTGTTTAGCGCAGCGTTCATAAGGCAGCAGCTAATGGGGCGGGAGCATGGGGAGGAATTCTGGCAAAGGCAAGTCACCAGGATATTTACTTGGCCGTCCTTATGTAAAAGAGTGCAAAAATGGAGCAGTAAAATATTGTAAAACTTAAGCTGATACTTCCACTAATTTGAAGTGGCAGTTTTTAAATAGGGTTGCTTCTGTTTGTCACTTTCAATCATAGGATGCCGATAGTGGTACTTAGAAGGACTTAATAGTCTTAAGAAAACAAATAGCTCCCTCCCCCCCCGAGTGAATCAAACAGAGCCATATTGTCATGCCTTGAGATACATCAAGTGTGCCGCGCAAGGCTGTCTGCGCGCTTCCTCCCTGGCCGACACGAGTAAAAGTGACAACTTGTCAGCTGCCTAGTCCTCTTTGCTTTGCGTCCTGCCCAGCTCCTTGCTCTCTGCCTTTTGCTGTCTGCCCTCCCCTCATTTCCACTGCCAGGCTTCCAAAGAAAGGGGCACTCCCACATCAGTGTCTTCTAGTCATATTTTATTTGTGCACAGCCTTTTCTTGAATTAAAAGGGACTTCTTTCCCCTCTTTATTTTCACAGTAATACAACTGATGCAAGGCACAAGCATGACTTCAGCTTACTCAGGGGGCATAGGTATTTCTGTAGACAAGCAAAGACAGAGCAGGAACCAGCAGCAGAGCAGCAGGGATCAGGGGGCTGCTGTGCCACCCTCTTGTTCCCAGCTGCAGGACGAGTCCATGACATTCGTAGTCAATATTTGCAGTGCCAAGCTTTGTAAATTCACCCCAATTGAGGGCTGTGCTAAAGGGGTCGATCATGCGCTGCTTGCCTGCTTGGCCTATGCTATGCAGAGAGCACCAGGAGCATCAGCCTCAAAATCAGAAGGGCACTTTGTTCACAGGGATCCGCTACTTGTTCTTGATTACACACACTGCTCTCCTCCCTCCATCCATAGAACCTGAATCCAATGCCTTCTCCCAGCAGCACATGGAAGGGACAACTGAAACAGCAAAGTTTGCTTTCTTGCTGCTGGAAAGGCTTCAATGTAATGAAATTACATTAAAAAAACAAATAAGCAATAAAAAAAGCAGTACAATTCAAGAAAATTTCATTAAAATCAGAAAAGAGAGGCAGATTTCTATTCCAAAGTGTAACTAGGTCCGAAAGCAAAGGAAAACGTGTGCATACATCTGCAAATCAGGGGGAGTCAGATAAGAAAGAATGATTAAGTTCGTGCGCAAAAGTAGTTAAGCTGTCATCTTAAGCTCACTCTGTCAGAATTACTGCTGTTTATTCATAAGACCACTCAGTAACAGATGTTCACCTGGCCAAGCAAACCTCCTGAAAGGAAGACGCCATATGTGGCAGCGATCAGAGTGTGCTCTGATTCTTAGAAAAAAAGTTTTGTTTCCTGGTATTGGTTGAAGCTTAATAAAAGAGTGGGAGGGAGAAAATAAAAGGTAGGTGGAGGGGGATGGAGTGAGAAAACAAAGGGAGGGAGTGCAGAGACAAAAATGAGAGCCAAGGCAAACTTACAAAAGGTAGGAGGAAGTCAGGGATATTTCTTGAACATCAGTAAAAGCATCAGTAAGAACAATAGCTACACAAGAGATGAGATAATTAAAAGGGCACAAGCAGGAAAAAGGGAGAATTTCTTTTCATAGTTTCTTTCTTCATGTTGTTTCAAGTTCACAGACAAAATGTGCAAGCAGTGTCAGTTCTTCTCTACTTCCAAACGCGCTTTCTTTGCTTAGTCTTTGTTTTATTGATCTAATGGATTTAGAGCATTGGCATCCCTTTGTGCTGAGGTTTCCGGAATCAGCCTGTTTGCTGCAGCCAGGGCTGGGCATATCCTCCGGCACAGCCCAAAGCTCAGAGCAGAGAAACACGAGGGATGAGAAAGGCTCATGGGTACCTGGGAGGTAACTGTACTTCATTTAACACCAATGGGGGGAAAGCGACACAAGTGCTTAGGATCTGAATAATGCTATGGGAAGACATAGGGCTGGGTGTGCACTTAGAAAATCCTGAAATGAGAAAGTCCTATTTTGTCACGGCATTGCATAATCATCTCTGGAAGAAACTGCTTCTTCAATCATTGCTTTACAAGAACCCTATGAAAAGGCAAAAAGCCAAAGTGTAAGTTCACTTTGAGGGGTTTTTTACCCACCCATGTCCTCTTGTGTACAAAGAAATGGGTGACGAAACCGTAGCATAAATCATGTCAAGCCGTTCTGTGTGCTCTGCAATCAGTCATACGGTTCTGCTGCTGAAAGATCACTAATTACTCGGTCAGCATTTGCCTGAATAAGACCTCAAGATTTGGTCCAAAGACAGCAAATGTTTCTTCTTGATTATTTTGCAAATTAAATGAGAAGAATTTAGAAAGGGAACATATGAAGCTTATTTGTAAGACAGATGTTAAACAGACTAGCAGCTTCCCAGTATCCCTCTAATACTTATCCCCAGTACTAAAAGATATTCCCTGAGTCTTTCTAATGAGACCAGGATACTCAGGGCTTTATTGATAGTACCCTGAATAGACTCGCAGGTCAAGAAGAACTGAATCATTTGTGCCACTGATGATATTTTATATGTACTTCAGCTCATTTTGAAGTAGACAGCATTTTCCAATTAATTAATTTGCTTACTGAGAAATGTAGTTTTGAGTCAACCAAAAGTATTCATTAAAGCAAAGAGCCTGAAATGGAAAAAAATAGAAAGAACATTTCGGAAAGTCTTTTTTTTTTTTTTTTTTTTTCATTTTTATACAATGGGAACTAAAAGGAAAAGCTCTTAACCATTTAAAAATTGATTTCCTTATGAACTCAGAACAAAATGTCTCATTTTGAATTTTACAGCAGTTTTTAAGAAACTTTTTAAGAAGAAAAGCAACAGAACAAGGGTGCACACAGTCCATTACCCTGTCCAGACCCAGACCTCACAGCAGCCCCTGTAAAGTCTGAAACAGAAGGAGTATCAGTGCACATGGTAATGACCATCTACTGCCCAGCCAGCAGAATAGTCAGAACAGATATCAAGATGCAGCATATCAGAATCATAAAGCTGCTATTTGTTAGCCCTGGAGCAGAGTCAAAATATTACTCAGCAATGTTAGGTATACCAACTGGTATCTGAACAATATTAGGACACTGAAATAGATTTATTAGCTTTTGCTTAATAAACTGCATCTAACCTTCTGAAGAGCAGAAGCATAAATAATGAGGAGGCATTCAGTATACTTTTTTTCATTGTGTACCTTCCACATGATCTTTTGACCTATTTGCAGACCCCAAAATGGTTTTTCTCATTGCCAACCTTGCCCTTACATTCCAGTACCTGAAAATCTCTCTGCCATGAAGAGCACCATCAGTTGTAGGGCTGCTTGCACTGTGATGAGTAAAGGGACACTGGTTTTACATGAGCTGCTTCGTTATATTCTAAACAAAAACATCATTTTATAGGAAACAGAAAGAATACATCCCTGATCTTCGGCTGCTGTAAAGAAGCATAGCTCTACGAACATCAACAGCACCCTACCAACCAGTTTACATAAGCTGAGATGCCAATACAGAAGCCAAGGAAACAGGCAGCACAGAGAAGCACAGGAGATCTTTTTTAGATTCCAGCTTTCAAATGCAGAGTGCACAATCTTAAGTGAGTTACTCTTCCAACACACAGGGTTCCAAGAAGCCCCAGGACCCACTATGAACTTCTCTAGCCTCAGAATATTTGACACTGAATCTGTCACAGATCAGATTACGACAATGTCCTACTTTAGAATACATGGGGACATTATCTTAGCATTCTTACATGTCCATCTTGAGGACAATAGCCAGAGCTGTTAGCACACAGAGGCGATGGGTGATGTTTTGCTCCCTGAGGAAGAATTTCTGAACACCAGATACGGGCAACATAAATACATGGTAATTGCAATTGCCAGCAAAACAAGAACCTTCTGTTTACTTTCTTTCATATTAGCTCAAATGTCTTGATTTTTAATTCTGTCCCATTACAATGCAAAAAAACAGTATATTCTATCTGTAGCATTACTGTAATATAATGAATAATACTGAAATAATGAATCACAGTATTGTAGGATTGGAAGGGACTTCTGGAGATTATCTAGGGTTTTTTCTGGGTGGTTTTTTTTTTTTTCATAAAAAAATATTCAGATTTTGATGGAAAAACAAACCTGATTCATGTACACTTGCAAATTTCATTTTTTATATCCACACCAGCTCTTGTTCCACCAAAGTACTTCACATCCAAGACTGCCTACAGACCTAAGGAGCCATCTTTCGAGTGATATCAGATCCAAAAGGTTTCTTGCAAATAAGATCAGCTGTAGTCAGACCTTCCCTCAATCAGTCTTTTGTGACTCTCCCTACAAATTCCAGTAGATGATCTCTGCTGCGCACCTACGGATGCTATCCTCAATAATATCAGAAGTCTCGACCTTTTTCATTCTCCCACAGATTCTGATTTACGACAATATTCTCCTCCAATTACTAAAATTAAACAAGCCCTTCGACATGCAATTTTCTGGATCTTTCCTGGATATATATTTGAAATACCAGCTGAATTTCCTGTGATAGTGGTACTGAGAAATATGCCAGAGCATCTTTCCCTTACTGCACAACTGTGCTTCTGAAACAAAACTTTCCCGTTATCTTGCTGTCATGCTTGTGAAGATAACCTTGAACACAGTAATGGACCATAAACCAATATTTATCTGACATTGTAGATAGCTTGAAACTGTAACTTGGTGAGGTGTGGACAGCCCTATTCCCCCCAGCAGTATGTTAATGCTGAAAGAAAAATTGACAATTTAAATTCCAGTATTATTAATGATTCCACTGATGATCATTTCAGCAGAAGCTTCCAGCCAATGCATTTACTCCACAATCCCAAACTGCTTCCCATGTCTTCCCAGGTGCCAAAAGCTCCAACTGTCCCCTACCCAACTGCCAAAGACTTCAGCTTCCCCATGGCAACTCCTACAATGCAGTTCTGCATTTTTGTTGCTACATTGAATTGAGTAGGGAGTGAACGTCAGGAAAATAGCATCAATTAGATTGATTTCAATATCAAAATAAATAATACCAATTATTTTATTTATTTAGGTACTTAATTGTATAAACTTCTATATACAGTTAATGTAAACAAATCTGCTATTGAACTGCAAACTGCTTCACCAGAAGGCTACAGGACCAAGGATCCTGCCAAACAATTGAAGTCCTGTTAGTTACAGAGTCCATAGTTCCCAGAACAGATATGTCGTTTTAAGAAGTTGAACTCCGTTATTCTGTTTTTTCTGCCTATGTGCACTTTCTATGCAGTCCACAGCAAGGTGACAAACACCATGGCACCAGAACTGTCCCATGGGTTCCAGGGAGTCCTTCCTGTTTCACAACACCCAGAAATGTGTAGTCCATCTTAGCCATATGCTCTCCTAATCTTAAATGTGCCTGCCTCATAAATGAGGTTATCCTCATTTTCTTAATGTTTCCTACTGAAACAAGACTGAGTCCCATCTGAACAAGTTATTTTGCAAGTCTTCAGATATTTTAATTTCTTAACAACCTATTCTGGCATGATCCCGATTTCCTTCAGTGTTTCTTCTTCCTCCCTAGAGAAATTTATGCTCGTTTCCGACACCTGTGTCTGCCACCACTACCTTCTTTTCAGAACACAAGAGCAAGAAATGCATTGAATATTTTAAGCAATATCTACTTTCCCTTTCAATAATTTTTCTTTGCCATGTCTTAAAGGCCCTTCTGTCTCTTTCAGAGACCTCTTTTTCCTTGTGTGCTTGAAAAAAGTAATTATTTTTCACAGCCTCCCATGCAATCTTCTTTTCATTCTCAACCTTTGCTTTTCTTATCATATATAATACTTCTTGAACTTCACTTTGTAATCTTTCTGGTCTTCCCCTGTACTTGATGTTTAATACCTCACATGTGCCTCTTTCTTACCCTTGATTACTTTTGGGGAGGGCTTGTTCATCACAGCGTGAATGCATTTCTTTCAAGCCTGCATATGGGATGGCCCTTGGGCATATATTAATTTCAGTTCCGCACATTTTCAGTTTCTCATCAATGTTCTTGTCCTCTCCATTACTTTTCAGTCAGACTTCTGAAAATCACTCTGAAATTTTGGAAAACTTACACAAAACTAGTAGCGTGCTCCTCAAAGGGGACTGGTTACAAGGAAAACTTACGATGCCCAACCCCTTTGCAACCCAGTAATCCTGGATGTGCCAAGCTCTAACCTGAATTCATGCCTTTCCCAGACTCTGTTTGATCTACAGAGTTCAAACTAGAAGCAGAAGCATTTTGCTTTCTTACTCAGAGAGGGGACAGAAGAGAAAGGTACAGTCTGTGCTATGACCACCTTGCTGAGTCAGTACTAACATTAAGGGCCCTTTCTCATTAGCATCCATTCATGTAATGCAATCACATAATATTCTCATAACAGGTTTATTTTATGTTTTATAGCTGGACACAGAGTACAGGGAGTATCAATATCCTAACTCTTGTAAACACATGCTAAGGCTGTCATCCTGTACAGATATACAGGTCTGATTTACTGAGTTCAGGAAAAGAGCAAATAAAGTTCATCCAATACATACATCTTTGTGAGACTAGTAAAGTTTTTTTTACCATACAAAATCATTTCTACATTATTTTTATGGAAGATGGAGGGGTATTACCTGACTGCACAGCTTCAGAATAATGTCTATCCCCTCCCTTCTTATTATCCTTATATTCCTATGCCTCAGAAAATTTTATGTTAAAAATATTATACTAAAATATATTTAAACTTTGCAAAATCAAATTCTCAGCCTTTAAAGAAATTACAAAACTTTTAAATCTGAAATGTATCCCTGCTCCTTTTGGTTAGTGACTTGAAACATTCTCATACATTCAGAAATAAGTATATCCAATGATATAAGCAGGCAGTATCCTGTACAAATTTCCATTCAGATTCATACTGTACCATGAGATAGATATAACATAAACAGAGGTCCGGTATAGAAGCAGAATCTTACTACCAGCCTTAAAAGTGCACTGAAAAGTAATCCTCAGCTGAAATGGCATCTCACTGCATCCTGAGACTGAGGTAGGAGCCAAGAGGCAAGTGTTGCTGAGAGAGGTGCAATATGGGCCACGTTTGACTTGAATGTGGCTAGCAAAGCCCTGCTCCCTGTCACATCTGCACACTCCCAACAACAAAAGCAGAAGATGACAGTGGACGTTCCTCCAGCCCTCGTGGCGTGCAGAAATTCACCACTTTTTCCTAGCTGTTCTTTTTTGTCTCTAACAAGTTCAGATTGAGCCCTAAGGGCACTAACAAAGGAAAAAATGCTTCACAGCAATTTTCCCCTAGCTATTGCTTTGGGGTATGTGTAAGATGAGATCAAGTCAGTGCTACACGAGAAGCATTCCTAATTCACTGTGGGGTCTGGGCAGACTCAGATGTGATGATTTACTGCATTTTGAACAGAAGCATAGCGATGCAAATGTAGGAAGCCTTCTCATCACTTCAGTTAGGCTTTTACTTTCTATAAGAGAAGGCTCAAGGGAGACTTTACTGCTCTCTACAACTACCTGAAAGAAAACTGTAGTGAGGTAGGGGTTGGCCTCTTTTCACAGGTAACTAGCAATAAGACAAGAAGTAATGGCCTTCAGTTGTGTCAGGGAATGTTCAGGTTGGATATTAGAAAAAATTTCTGCTCAGAAAGAGTGGTGAGGTACTAGAACAGGCTGCCCAGGGATGGTGATGGAGGTGATGAAGTCACCGTCCCTGGAAGTGTTGAAGAAAACGGTAGACATGGTACTGGGGGACGTGATTAGTGGGCACAGTGGAGATGGGTTCACAGTTGGACTAGATGATCTTAGAGGTCTTATCTAACCTTGATGATTCTGTGATTCTATATAGTCTTCTTGAAGGCTGGGAGAAAAGTGGGAAGATATAGTTGTCTGCCTCTGACTTTCCACCTTGAAAACTGAGAAGTGTGGTGTCTTCTCATGAAGAACAGTTTTCATACTGTTGACTGCTCTCCTCTTTTGGACTGCCCTTGTGGCAGAGGAGATGGCAATGCAAAGAGGAAAGCATGGCCCTGCTGCCACTGCTGCCCTGGCCCTTATGGACATGATCCCAAAGCTGCACAGTAGTGGAACATCACCTTGAGCTGGTCAACAAAAGCAATACCACAATGTGTGGATGCAGTGAGCCATTGCTGGACTATGGTAAGCATCTTACAATTTCACACCTCAAATGTGTAGGACAGCATTCACATTTGCAGTTGACAGTAAGGCACCTCTCTCCATGATAACAAACACTTAATGCAACTAATACATTGTACATCTCTTGACCAGAAAGGTCCCGGATCAGAATCACAGACATGGTCTTATCATCACTTTCAGAACAGAGGAACAGATGTGCACAGTACTTCCCAAATTCATCAAGGATAATTGTGAGGTAGCATGAACTGGACCATGAAAACAGTATCACGTTCCCCATGTTCTGCTGTCAGCCTCTGCAGTTTTACAAGCAGTTTTCTTTATGTTTATTTATTTTTTCTCCATTTCTCACTAAACTATCCTCTTTTTGCAAAACAGCTGGCTAACTGGTGGATTTGTGGATTTTAAAGCCAGAAGAAAATGAGACTATGCTAACCTGTCTTTTAGGAAATCAGAGCACTTCTGCCAGCAGTTCCTGCAGCAGATCCATGGCCTCAGCCAGAGCACAACTCTCAAAATGCTAAGCACCATTTCTTTAGGTTTGTTCTCACCATGAACTGCTCTCTCAAGTGAAAAAAGTAGCCCATTTCCTCTCTAAGTGGCCACTGAAAAGAACCCCTGGACCTGACTGATCCAAACTGATGTTAAATTGATAATAAATTTAGAATAAATTGTGATGAAGATCTGAGTTCCCAGCTCACAATGTTTACATTAAATATGTCTCTGTGATTAGATTTAAAAATGTAGCAATATTTTAGTACAGTTACATACAATACTAGCTAGAGCTCCACTTGTATTAAAGAATTTTAGGAGCAGGCTAATGATATACAAATCCAAAATGAAACTGAATATTGACATACAGTGAAATTTCTCTAATGGATTTCCTCAGGGAATCAGTTTCTGACCTGCTGTTAGGAACGCAGTGGCTTTGGAGATGTCTGTCTCTAAAATCCTGCATGATTATTGCACCTGTCTTGTTGTTAAACAAGTCATTAAGTCCATGGTGCTTTAGAAACAACAAAAATTCATATTTCAACATCTACTACTCTGCTCCTGAAATGGGTTGCAGTGTTCACTGGGGGAGCTATATTAAATAATTGCACAAGGCAAACACAGAATGTGTGTAAGTATACAAGACTCAGAAATGGTTTCACAGTGATGCATCTGTCAAAAGAAAAGTATGAGACTCTCAGAAATGAGATCAAACTACACCCGAACAGACTGTGACATATTCTGTGAAGACCTTCCACCTTGCAACAGCTAAATGAGAGTTCATTCTCAATAACAGGGCTGACTATTGCAGTCTGAATTTAGATTAATTAGCTCTACATTGATATTATTTAGCATGCTGGTGATCCCTTGCTCGGGTATACCTACACAGTGCTGTGCAGACGAAGTCTAATTGGTTTTGCTGAATAAGGATAAACTTCTGAATTGAAGCCAACACAGTTTAACTCTCACATTTTTAGCTATCACTAAAGTGCCTGTGTCCTGTGACTGTCTTGCAGCTGCCTGTGAGAAACAGTTGTCCATTACTGGAAAGTAAGCTCAAAGATACAGGGAAAGCTCATCAAAAAGTCAAAGCATGTTGCATCTGCAGTTAAAACATTTTAAAGGATCATAGTTATTAGAAATTCAAGTTTTCAAGTATTAAAAATAAATCTTTAATTCCTCTGCAGATTCCTAGTATCCAGAGTATTTTATAGAAACATCTGGATAAAGGAATAAAGGCAAATCCATTGTGTTTCTAGACATTCCTGGAGCACTGATGTTCTTGAGATTATGCTATTGGATTACTGGTATAAAAATAATAAATATTTTCAGTACTTAAAGCTGTAATGCTTTATGTTGGATTTGGATTTTGGTCTCATTTTAGTAAAAGGTGGATGGAGATTCAGACTCTCTTCCTTAGCCAGAAGGATGTAGAGAGTTTATTGCTTAGTGACCTATATTTTTCTCCTCTACAAAATCTGAAAAGTTATTTAGCAACTTCTCTGCCCTTCAGTCAACCTTTTAAAATAGCTGTCACGACAAAAAAAATAGTTGAGCTTTCCTTCCTCATTCCTCTAGCATATGGAAGTGAGGGTTTGTTAATCTATGCTAAGAACACTGTAAAATATCCCGATCTGAGCACAACGCATTAGTTTGTGTTTATTGGTTTAAATGGAGAGCAGTAATGCATCAAACAAGCTGGATCTCACACACGAGGGGTGAGAGAGGTACTGAAGTGAGATTTTTGAATGTGTTTTCACAAGGTTTTGCAATATTACAAATATATTTTCTACAGGTCACTAAGCTAACTGGGAACTTAACGATATTACTGGCTCAGGTTTCTGTTTGTTAACAGAAAATGTATACAACACCTGCCAGAGATTCTAGGATTAAACAGTTATAAACTTCAGGCTGTGCCCAGAATATCACTCCGCCATCAGCATAAGGCATGGTTAAGCATTCACCCCAAGCCTGTCCATGCATGGCTTTTTGGGGAGGAAAGCACAAGGTGCAGCAGCAACAGAGCAGGCTTTCAGAGCCCCATTTGATCTTCACCTTCCTGTTTACCATCTCTCTGGGGAGCTGCAGCGTGTCATGGAGAGTACTGGTAACCAAAGTCAGCAATGCAACAGCTAAGCCCGATGGCTCCAGCCCAGTCCTTTCATTTTATCCCCTTTACCATTCCCTCTCCTGTTGTTGCTCCTTTTTTTTTTTTTTTTTTCTTTTTTTTTTTAACATGCAAGTTGCCATGAAAAATTTGTTAATGAAATATTTGCTTAGAAGTCTGCTCTGGGCTAGGCTGATAACCTATCTGTGTTTGAGTTTGGCTTCCCATATTCTAAATACTCATCTTCTCTCTGTTTAGCTTATTGATTGGTTTGGCAGGAAAAGCAGCCTTGTCATCAGTGACCAAGGTCAAACAAAACAAAAAGGGACAGGAGGAAAAGAAAAAAAAAAAGAAAGAAAGAAAAGAAAAGAAGTTGGATGGATTAGCTCAGTAAGATAGGAGTGGAATACCCAACCTCCAGCAACTTTCCTTCAGGGACAGGCCCTGCTCTGCCCTGCCCAGGGGCATGCTGGCTTTCACAAGGTCAGATGAAATCGCCAGCATCATCGCATCCAACATTTGTAAATCACCATCCTGTGCTTGACAGAAACAACAAAGCTAAAAGGTGGACAGCAGCACAGCGCAGCCAGGCCTAAATGCCCATAAGGATATGTCCCGAGAGCTCCAGTGCAGAGCGGATGGGGCACTGAATCAAATAGCTCAGCCTTCTAAAATTAGAAGCCTAAAGCCCATGTCTACATATGCAAGTGAGAGTCACCTGTTCCCAGCGGTGCCTGAGGCCCTGCTTCAGAGAGTACAGCAGCTGTACTGAAAAACAGGAGGGTGTTTTTGAGGGTTGTTTTTTTTTTTTCCTTTAGCATGACTAGGTATGGGTTTTTACAGATCTAATTCTTCAAATACAATTTACAGATTTTAGCCTAAGCCTTTCAGTTCCACTCCTAACATCTGGAAAGAGAAATCTGTGTGGAAAACGAGTCAGGAAGTTTACAAAGGGCTAAAATATCCCCAGCATTTATAAGGCATAAACACATGCTCTCACCAAGGCACTGGGTACCTTCTTGTCATGTCAAGTTTGGCCTCATTTTGAAGGGAGCTTTAATTTACCTGGAAGTCTTGGTTCACAAATGAACATAGTGCTCATAGCACATCGTATCTGGAAATGCAGATGAATCCATGAAAGGTGTGTACAACAGTGTAACACTCAATGAAAAATCCAAGTGTAAGGTTACCCTGCACTACCTTGCCATTTCAAACCACCCTGAAAAATACACCTGTGTTTATGTAATTCTGTGCAAATGACAGTGTGCAATTTCACAGAAAATAGGTGAAACTAAACCAGGGGCAGTTATGTCACAGCTAAGCAAATAGATTGACTGTATCATACTCTGATAGCTTATTGTAAAGAAAATGTACATTCTGCTTGTTGCATGTGGTACAGCTGATGTTTTCTGCAAGGAGTCTGTAGCTAAATAAAATACCTGGCAATACTACTATCTGCTACAATATGCTTGTGACAGTGGCTTTACAAATGAAAAAGAGGGTGCCAGAGGGTAATAATTATGTAACGTGAACTAAATGTTAAGTCCTGCCATCTTTACTCAATATTTATATAGTTCTGACTTGGAGGAAGTATAGCTTGGTAAAGGCCAGAATAAAAGAAGTAACAGAACTACTCTGTTCCCAGGTTTCTCTTTAATCTTGTTACTCTACTTCCCACTACAGAACTCATTCAGCCGTCAGTGCGTTATTCACAGTATACTGGAAACATTATTCTGGAAACATTATTTTAGCAAAAGCATTTCACAGTTTATAGCAGGTGGCTACAGAAGTTGAGAAATGCTGCTTCATAGGCCCAGCTGAACTGACAAGACCCAAGTCCAGTTTCCTACCTGCCAGCACAGTCTCATAACAAGCGGAATCAACAGGATCCTCAATACTGCTTAGAAAGCAGATGCAGAAAGATGCTGCTTGTCTACAGAAGGCAGTGCCAATTTATCAAAGAGAAAAATTGCGTTTCTGCATTCCAACCCACATTTCATAAAAAGGACTGCATTTTTTCAGGGAATGCAGAAAGCAGAACCATCTTCCTGCATGCAATGGTACTGAATACAAGGTTAGCTGACAATTCTGTGCAATACTAGCACATAGACCTCTATTTTTAAAAAGCAAGTTCCTTTGGTGGACCAACGCTGAAGTACTCTGCAGAGGATGATTTTGAAGACAGTCGGAAAACTAGGTCCTGTGAAGATGCATGACTGGGAACTCCCCAGCTCCCCAGTTGTTCTCAATCCGTTTTGGAGGAGAATCTGTTGGCCCCAAAGGGCTGCAGAAATCATAGAATCATTAAGGTTGGAAAGACCACTAAGATCATCCAGTCTAACCATCAATCCATGCTCATGACCCCTCTAGACCACGTCCCTCTGTGCCACAGTGACTTCACCAGTTCCCTGGGTAGCCTGTGTCAGCACTTCACCACCCTTTCTGAGAAGAACCTCTTCCTAATATCCAACTTGAATGCCCTCTGGCGCAATCTAAAGCCAATTACCTCTTGTCCTATCACTAGTTACCCAGGAGAAGAGTACCTCATGAGACCACTTCAAAGTCCTCGCTAAAAATCTAGGCCTATGTGTATGGGGCTGATTTCCGCTGCAGGATGATTTACTCAGGATTACCCAAAGAAGATGGAAAACTGGGTAACAAGATCAGAAGAAATGTGATGTCCCTAAATAAACCGAGGCTGCGGTGCCTGACATGTGGATTTAGCAGCACTTCGCCAAGAGTGCTTTAATTTGTATCACTGTAATCGGGTTAAGAATTATTGTAGCCAAAGTAATTAGCAGCAAGCTACCAACCAGCTTCTTGACACAGAAAGCAACCAGGCTTCTCCTCCAAGAGTATGCCCCCCTGAGGGCTGGGAGGTAAAGAGCAGCAGGAGGGAATTAGGGGTGACCTTGCTTTAATGAACAGGAACATGCTCCTGGATCAATGGGCAAACCTGCCAGAGCTCAGAGAGGAAACATCAACTGTGTCATCGAAGTATCTCTGATATCCATGGGGGTTTTGCAATAGATGCTTATGCAAAAGAGGTAAACACAAATGAGTCTGGTGCTGCAGAAAACAAGAGCTACAGGAAGAGAGAAAGAACATGTGAGGATGCAAACAAAAAATAAATAGAGAAATTGCTGTGGAATGGTTTATTTAAAGAGCCCCTACATTTGCGTTACTGGATTAAGCATTTTGACCGAAGTTTGTAGAATTTATTTTGGCTAAAAATGACTAATATGAATATTGGCCTCATGCCTGAATAAAGGAATGTAGTTTCTCTGTCTAATCAGGTTGCAACAGATAAAGGCTAAATAGAAATGAGTAATTCACCGTGACTCAATATTACATGGGCTGTGTTTTAAGAGCTGAATTTCAAGTACGTTTCTGTTTTTTACTTCAGCTGTTCTATCTTTCATTCACACTTGCTAGGTTCTGTGTCAGCCTAACTTGGTAAACCGGGAATCCTTTCCTTCTGCAAGCCCGATGTACATCTGAGGAGACTATGTCTTCCTGGATGCAAAATCAATTCAAGTATTCAGGAGGCCTCTAGTGGCTTACAGTTTCAGAGGAAGTTTCCTCTGAAGCCTAGCCTGTGAAGCTGGGAAAATACACATAAGATCAGGGAAACAAAAGGGACTCCCCACTTGTTGATTAATGCCACTGACAAGAAATAGCAAAGCTCAGTCTCTGACTTCAGTATCTAAAAATCTGCTCTTCCAGGCCTGAGATACATTTACACAAAACTCTCAGAACGTGCAGAAGAGAACAATAGGATCTCAGCCTTGTTGGTGTTTTACATGTTTCTAAGCGTATACTGGGAAAGAATTACAACATGATGAGCTGTTTATTTAAAACAGCTGTCAAAGGAGAGCTATGCCAGTTTCATTTTGATCCACAAATGTAGATGCTTTCTATTATTGACATTACAATATGCAATAGGTTTCCAATGCGGTGCATGGGTACGTAATTCCCCATTTGCAACTCCTTACCCATTCTCACACCAGGCTGAGCAGCTAGGGCCAGACCCTGACAGAGGTAACTGGCATCAGGCAAGCTATCTCTGTTTCCAACAGCTGAGGCTGCAGCCCATACACAAATATATATCATTACACATCAGGTGAGCACCCAGATCACCTGTACACTATTTTTGCATGCAAGATTATTCGAAAGCAAGAGAAGAGAAATTGTGACAGAAGGTGAGGGAAGTGAAGACCACTTGTTACTCTGAGGAGTTTTGGCCTAGACGGTCAATATTTCTTCATCACATATGTATTTCCCTTGGCCTATTTTTGTATGTCATAGGATAGTTGAAGAAATTTCCTTAATTCCCAGCACTTTGATTCACCTCTGCAAACTAAGCCTTGCTGTAGGTGACTTAGCAACCATGTGATCCTCCTATTAATAGAACAGAGTTAGCCCTCCAACCCCCCAAACTCATGCCTCCCCTTGTCCTTATATATATATCTGTCTCCTAGCAGAAAAGTGGCACATGACCTCCTATCCTCAAGAATACTTGGCACAAGTCCCTGCTTCTCAGCCGAACCTATTGTTCTAGGAGAGAATGACACAGGCATGCAAGAGTCTTGCTGACACTTTTGACTTTAAACATGAAATGCCATTAATCAATCAGCTGCATCTGTTTGGAAAAAATAAGTGGCTGGAATCAAGGCAAACACAATAAATAATCCTTAGGCAAACAGGAAAGAAAATAAGGGAAGACATGTTTTTTACTTCTTGTTACTTCATATTTATTTGATCTTTTGCATCCTCCTCACAGATATTAGGCTTATCGACTGTACAACATTAAGACACCGAACTCAAAAGGCTTACACACAGTACTGCCACCAAATTAAAGGTGTTAAGCTTGCACAATCTAAGTGTCTGCACTGGAATTTACACATGGCATGGCAGCAGAGAGGGGCTGCATTCACAGATGTGAGCCAGACCAGGCTAGCAAGAGGATCAGGTTATGGCCAGGCATCACTTGAAAGGTTGAATCCTCTCACTATCCAGCAAAGTTGCAGATATGATTTATGGTCTCAAGAATGTGTTCATTCCTGCTACAAATGCTTCAGAGACTTAATACCATATGCAATCATTCCTGACAGGTGCTGATATCAGTAAAAATCAGCATCTAGTACAGTTTCAGACACCACACTTCCTTGCAAGAAGGGCAACCCAAACAGCCCTGCAGTATTTAGGGGCCTGCTGCTGTCCCCTCCATTTGCAGGAATGAATGGCCAAATACTAAGCTACAGCAAAGCCCCCTTGCAGTGGCCTGGTGGGAGAATAACTCTGATGGAGGGGAAGCAAAAAATAACTGTGGACAAGGCACTGGGCTCAGCAGGATGCCTGACTTTCAGGCAATCTCCAAAATGCACCTTATGTCCCCTTCTTCCCACATCTCTCCTGCACAACCTGGAGCCCAGGACTGCATTCCAGCTTTATTCACCACTAAAGTTGGTTCTATGCACATAGGCAGAATGAGTGTGAAATGCTATTCCCTGCTAAGCAAGCACTGTTTAACACTTCTCCAAACTACCATGTTCATGACCATGAAGACTTGAAAGCTGGCTTTAAACAAGCCACAGGGAACAGCCATCCTCCTCCCCTGCTATAATTGAACAATGCTGCTCCTGTCCCATAAAACATTGGAAAAACAAAGCCAACCTGTTTCTACTACAGGCAAATGAAGAAACCAAGCTGAATCCACCCGTCCACTTTACACAGGCCATTCAAAGAGAGCCACTTCAGTGCAGTCTGATGACACCTCAGCATTTCCACCTCGCTACCAGTTCCTGCTATGAAATACTCCTGGAGGACATAAAGTCACAGCATCAGCATCAGTGGTGTAAGCATGGCAGAGTGCCACAGGGCAGGGGGTGGAAGGAGACACTTGCAGGAGCAAAGCCAGTGCAAAAAGATTCTCATCTTGTCTGTTAAAACACAACTAGAAGTACGTAAATGGCCTGCCCAGAACTACCTGATTGGGTTCAATTTGAAATTAATTTTCTTTCACTTAGAGCTCTATTGAATCTTTTTTAGAGCAAGTTTTCAAAATGCAAATGTCATTTTGAAATCAATACTTGCTTTGTGCTGGCTGAAATACATGGGGGCAAAATACTTCAACTTTGCAAAAACAAACAAACCCACCATGAGAACTACTGTATAGATATTTTTGCTCCCTTACACAATCTGCATCTCAGAGTGAATTTCCTGTTTGTTCAACAACAGAACTTGTGAGACTCGGCATGTTCTTGAAAAGCAGCACAGATCTGTGTCTCTGCTGCTGACTGAGTCTCCGCTGACTTCACTTAAACTCTGTGCTCTTCTAGTGTCTTTACAGAATGTGTTTTACCTGTGACGCCTTTCTTTCCCCTCTACCATCATATTTAGGACAGAAACACTATTACTCTCATGCATTTTTATCATACTAGCCACCATCATTTTCATATTTCTGGTAACAATATCTAGATAAGTGAGAGTTTGTAGGAAGAGCTAATATTTTTTATTAGACTAGGTGATGTAACCAACAGATGTGAACAAGTTGTGGAGTTAAGGGTCCTTCACTTATGCTGGAATGTAAGTGAACACTAGAGAATAAGCCAAAACACTCCAGTTCCAACAGCATCTCTACTATTGATTAAATAGATAGATACAAGCCTCACTATGCAAAATGAAGTACACATTTGAGATGTCCCCAAAATTCCTCCAGAAACCACAGAAAAAGGAGTAGAATGACATATACATTTTTGAAGGAAGAAAAGGTCAAGAAAGTGTGAAGAGTTGTTTTTATCCCCTAAACCTTTTCTGTATGCAAAATCAAGTCCACAGTAACAGGTCTACACAGTGTCAAAAAACAAACTGCTGTCAGTCATTCCCCCAGCAGTTGCCTGGGGCAACTGCTTTCACAATTATCAGTGGATTCACTAAATTGTTGCAGTCACCAATGATGCAAGAGATTTTTTTTTTTCAGTGATCACAATGCAGATGAGGGGAAGAACATTAAGACTTTCTAACCAGCAACACTAAATATATGCCAAGTCCTCTTTTATATCAGATACATACACATATCATGCCAGGCCCTGTCAATTTGATATGTGGCAAAATACATGGGTCCTGGAAATGAAAACTGGATCTGTCAACATGGCACACCAGCCAAAGTCACGATTCCAGTGAGACCAGGATGAGGTTGGTACACATCACATCATGCATTAAAAGCCTTGACAGCACTTTTATGGGTTTCTTTAACTTTGCTGATAAGCTGATGTTAAATAAGCTCTTTTCTGCAGGAGTAAGAAGCTCCTTTTTCAATTTGTGAAATGTAAAATAGTCCATTCAGGTATATCTTCTCATATTATGGGAAACATGATATCCT
>JAOWBP010001760.1:17502008-17545229 GCA_028571105.1 Tragopan temminckii
CATGATATCCTCAAGGTGAACAAGTTCACTATAGCAAACAGCTAACAGTTGTTATCTGGAGAAGCCAGATCTTGAATCCCAGCAGAAGGTGCACTCTCATGAGCTCATCACTGCTTTGCCACAGATGCTTCAAAAAGTTCAGAGCTTTTCTAGATACAGGAAAACCGAGGCTACACCAACATGAATTTAAAAAAAGAAACTTCCCTAATGGGTACTGAAATCAATTCAAATACTACAGCAATAACCTCCAGTTAACATTTCTGGAGTGTTTCCATTTTTTGCAGTATGCTGTGTAAAATCTGAACTTATCAAATCAGTCATTTCTAAAAGTCCCATGTTGGAATCATTAGAGTTCTGAATGAACACAGTGAAACCTTATAGTAAGTAAATAACACAAGCTTTTGCAATACTTGTTATCAGACATGTCTGCATAAAACTAAATATCCAATTAACAACACAGCGCAATCCCTTATAAATAGAAGGAGCAGCCACCAACCCTGTTGTGATTAGAGTGCACAGTACATCAACTTAAGAACACTTCTGACAGACAGAAGAGTTTTTAAGAGGCCTAATGTACAAAAAAAATGAAGCCTGAGACAGACCAGTAGCCACTCACCAATGAACAGTAACAAAGTTCTCAGTCATCTAATGAAACAGACATCTAAATGCATTGCCTTTTTACAAGCCATCCTTCTAGAAACGGCTAGCTTGTGATGCGCACAGTGATAACAAAAACTTTAAAAATAAGTACCTGGTTCCATTAAAATTGGCCAGAGTATGCCACTTTACAAATAAAGCTGTGTCAGAACATGAAAGAGTGTTTAAGAATGATTTAGGGACCAAGTTTCATTTTCATTTACAGCAGTTTTATCTAGAGACATCTCCATCATTTTCTCCCTCCAAAGTTACATGAGATTAACGAGAAGGGAAGGGAAAAAAAGACAACAGTAGAAACAGCGACATGTAGAAATTTCTATCCCACTTTTGATGAGACTGCAGTGTTTCCAGGAGAGTTGCCTACTGGAAGAGCTGCAATCACTCAGCGTGTCAGCTACAGATCATGTGGAGAATCTTAAGCACTGACTGGCATGGTTTTTGCCAGCATTGCTTTGCACAAATTGGAGATTCTCTAATAAAGATTTCCATCTTACTCAGTTTTTGTTTGAGCTATTTCCATTTCCACTTTGAGTCTCGTTATATGTAGACACTTAGTGTACTTAGTCACACCTATTTTGTGTGAATTTAATCTTCCCTATTTGGTTTCTGTCTTTAAAACCTTTGAATTTTCATCTTTACTAGACCCAGTGTCCTCTTCTGGGTCTAAGAGTCTAACAACATATGCTCATGTATTATCAAATCATAGAATAGCCTGAGCTGAAAGGGATGCACAAGGATCGTCAAACCCAACTCCAGATTCCAGAAAGGACCAATGAAAATTCAAACCCTATGAGCACCATCCAAACACTTCTCAAACTCCAGCAGGCTTTGGGCTATGCGGAGCCTGTTCAAAATCTACTGTCCCCTGGTGAAGAATCTTTTCCTAAACCCAAACCAACCCTCCCCTGACACAGCTCCATGCCATTCCCTTGGGTCCCGTCACTGTCATCAGAGAGCAGAGCTCAGTGCGGCCCCTCCGCTCCCTGTGAGGCATATTAAGTACAGATTTCACAACACAGAACGTGGCATTTGATGAAGACTTATAAATTCCCAGATGAAAGTTAATTTCTATCTTTATCATTCACGATATGATTTAAATCTGTGATAAACACTGATTTAGGAGGCTGTAAGCCACAGTCAAGCTAGTGGTGACATTTGTCATCTTTTTTCAGACCCAAATCAAAGCCCTGCTGCAGGGCACAGACTGACAGGGAGAAAAGACAGAGCCAAAATCTAGGGTGCTACAATTCGGCAAAGCAAAGGGCCTGGCCCTTCTGTGAAGGAAAATAACAACTCAGTCATTTTGCGGTCTGCAATGTTTTCAAGGATATTAAGCCCAAAGGAATGGAATTGATTGCCCATGCTGCACAGGCATACAGCTAGGACTCATAAGACAAAAACAGGAGTGGAACAGGGAGACAAAACTTTCCAACTACCACAAGAAAAAGTGTCTGAGTTATCCCACTCCTCAGTTGACAGTCGTCATACTATTATTACTATTACAGACTATTTAAAGCTTTTATTCCACCGCAGCCGTGGCCAAAATCATGCTAACGTGTGGTACTGAGAACGTCTCTTCTCATTTATGTCAGCTGTAATTTATGTTCACATGCTGTATTTTGCTGTTGGGGCAAGTTCAAGTGTTTTTGCTCATAATTACAGTGGGCTACTTCATTAAGCCTCAGTAACGTGACTGTATTTGCTTGCAAGTTCACACCCTGAAGCTGAGAAAAAGACCTGTAAGAAGAGCTTGGAGGGTTGGCTGCTTGAGACGTTTAAAACTAAATTGGAAAGAGCACAGGAAAATGCAAGGTAAGAAGCATTGTACTAGCAAAGATATGGGCTGGGTAAGCAAAAACTCCTTTCCATCATAACGTCCTGTATCCAGGAACAATCCACTTAATTCCATGCCAGTCATTTATTTTGACAGAGAAACAAAGTAGAAGGATGTATATCCTATGAAGGAAAACAGTATTTTATTATGCCAACTGAACTCAAGAGAACAGGGAGTGAAAACATTCTTTCATTTTGTACCATTAGCTCAGCCAGGCCTCAGCAATGTAACATTCTGTCACTTTCTGTGGATTAGCTCATTTACAAAAACGTGCTGTTTTACTGAAATTAGCACAGAGAGAATATTGCACTTCTCGAGCTGCTGCAGCATAACTGTTTGTCAGTAGATTTATGTAATGGATTGTTTTCCTGCAATCCAGGAGAAGGGAAATACTTAAACAATAACTGCCATGGGGAGTGTGGACAAGGCAATAATTACTTTCCATGGTGTTAATAAACCTCAAGGCTACTGGCCAAAGTACATTTACACTGAAGGAGATGCCTATGGAGATTACATAGGAAATTTTAAGACAGACAAGGGTCCGGAAGCCCATCTAGTCTGCTTCCTTTGTTACACTAACAGTCATCTTCCATTCAGTCATAACTGTTCCCAGCAACGATTTTTTTCATTCTTATTAAGCACTATCCAGTGATCCATCGCTAGTGTACTCTGCTGAATGATTTACTACTCCAGCTAGGAGCATCCATAAGTTGCTTGTTATCCTTCTGTTTCCTGCTCAACTTTTAGCTAGTGACATTTTGGAATTTCTACTCCACAGGAAATGCCTCATTTTTTTGAAAAATAAAATTGTTAAAGAATAACTGAAACAATTGTAAGTGACCCCCTGGAAGCTCAAGTTCTGCAGCTCAACACAATTGCCACTTTCACAAGTGCTCTGCTCCCAGATCTCTGCCAGACCTAGCAGGCCATGATGGCGATCCACACATCCCTAAGACTCAAGCTGCAATTTTTAGGACTTCCAAGCTTCCAGTCAGAGCAAAAAGAGATAACCCTCAGCTAAAATTAGAGCTCCCAGAGCTCTGCAGCAGCAGGGAGCAAAAAGCTGGATCAGTTCCTCAAGGCCTATCGATGACTGAGTACATGCTGTATCTATGACTATCGATGACATATTTCATGCTGTGCTATGCATAAGACACCTCACTCCTGATACAAGTTTCTCCCCTCCCATGGAGCTCCAATCAAGGGGATGCTCACACTTAGACCACTGGTCTGCAGCACATTTCCATAGAAACTCTTATCTTTCTTTTGTAGCAAAACAAGCAAGGAATGAATTTATTAAAACCAATGCATAGTGCAAGTCTGGAATTAAACAAAGATCGGGTCCTCTGCCATCATTTGAAAGTTATGCCATGTGGTTTACTGACAGTTAAAGCCTTTTCTCTGCTGGTAAATTAAAAGTACCTCAAACCACTCTGACACTGAGACCAGCTGGCATGAAGCAGGTCACACCCACGCTATTAAATAGGGTGGTTGCATCCAAGCCACCTACTGTGACTGCTTCTGGCCTGTGCTAACCTGTAGCCATGCCAAGGAATTGCCTGAAGAATGGTAGGTGGCCAAAGCTGCTTCTAATAGATTAAGCATATAGACAACCAGGTTTCAGTAGCTGGTCCTACAACTTGGTACCATCTGAGTTATTGGGACAGACTGGCCTATCTGTAATCTACCCAGGCCTCACGCTTGCTAGTACTAAGCAGCGTGAAGCTACCGGTTCTTTTTGCTCACACCATCAATGAACAGAGCTTTAAAAGGAGATTGTCAAAATGTTCTTAGAGTGCTGGAACTGCTTATTCCCATAGAGATCTCCAAGGAAATGTGCTTCTAATTTAAAAGCCTTGTCAAAGAAATAAGTAGTAATTGACACTGAGAACGGATATTGTGAGCTAGATTCAACTGAGATGACTGGCTTAGACCTTCCCTCACTAAAGAAATGACTAATCACACAACTATCTGTGGGACAGAGCACGTCATCCTTGTTCGCATGAGTGAGCACGCACTCATTCACACATCACCCCACAGGAGGCAAGAGAAATATTCCCAGAAAGAAATGCAAAACAAGAGCTACGCAATCTGGTGGTACAGACTCAACCTACCTGCAGGGAACAAGAAAAAAATCCTGCTGCCTTGTCAGCTCTGGACTGGCTTTTTTTTTTTTTTTTGTCTGAACTGCCCCGTGTGAAAAGGAAGAGCCAGCTGTGGCTCTCTCTCAATTCTGCTGCCTTCTTGTTGTGCTGGTGAGACTGCCAGAGTGAGTACTTCCACACCAGCAGGTGATTGGGCAGAACAAAGCACATCTGTATCTCCTTCCCAGGAGGCTTCCTGCCTTCTGCTTTATGCAGGAAAGGAAAAGCACATCTAATGCAGGAGACAGATCCAGTAACTCTCATCTTTGCAGACCCCCAACTTTAAGAAAAAATCTTCACTAAATATTGTCAGAGAATAGTTGAGAAAAGGCCTTAGGAGAAAAAAAGATTGTGAATATTGCATCAAACTGCATTTTCCATTCATTGCAGCAATACTTACTTGCACCAGCTAATAATCTAGCCCCGGGCCTTTTCAGAAAAAGATCTTTCCTCTAAATACCCAAGAACACCTGTAGAAGGCAAATAGCAAAATGCAACATGAATACGGTAACCTGTCTAGATCTTAGTGCTACATTTCTCACTTTCCTATCATAAGAAAGTTTCCTATATATGTTCATACAGTCACTGTATTTCTCAATGAGTAAAATAACCTTGGCTTGAAGCCGTGGTGGTTACCAGTACCATGGGATGCCATCATTGCCTTATATTCCCCCATAGCAGTTAAGTATTTCCCTTATTTCAGGGCTGCAGCAAAACAATCCGCACATCAATTACGGAACTTAAAGCTAGTTGTGACTTCAAAAGCATGTAGCAGTCTTTTCACCTCCATTTGGCCAAAACAGAAGTTCTATTCCTAGACAAACTGGGTCCCATCGAGGCCAGGATGCTGCACAGAAGCATCTCAGATGGGTTAATAGTAGCCTGAAATGACAGACTGTTTTCGCTTTTAGTCCCGTCAGTTCAGCTGGCACAATGATAAGACATTATTTTTCTCAATTAATATCCCATCCTGACACTGTTTGCCAGTCCTCGAAGGTCACAGGGCAGTCCTGTGTCAGCCTGACTCCTTCCCCCCTTCCCCATATTTCTTCATCCTCCCTGGGGAAATTTATGTCCGCCTGTGGCATCTGTCCCCTGTCCTCCTTTTGTGAGTATCAAGCCACAGCATACATTACATTTAGAAATGTTTTCTGACAATAAATTACCTTTGTGATGTGTTAGAGGCCTCATGCTCTCCTTCACTGACCTCCTGGCCCTTACGCTCTGGAAACATTTCTCATTATCTGTCTTACCCTCCTGTACTATCCTCCTTTCATTCTCAGCCTTCGCTTTCCTTATCACTTCTTCGCACTCTTAATTTTGTTCTGTAATCTGTCCAGTTTTCTTCTTTCCCTGATGTTTTATACCTGATGCTCAGTTACTCTTTACACATCCTTGTCTGTCTGAGCCGGTCATTTACATTTTGCACAGGTTTCCCTTCCATGCACATACACAGCCCGGGGAGGCTCCCACTTATTGCACATTTCACTCACTCCTCCCCCTTCATTTCAGGAGGACAGACAGATAGGATAAAGAACTTCAATCTCTATTAACAGTGTTAGGGTTTTCCACTCTTTAAATTACTGGGATAGTATTGTGTCTATTGATTACAAGTAAAACAAAGTCAATTCACACATAAAATCAACTAATAAACTTCCCTTTCCCCACTTCAATTTCCCTGGAGATGTTCTCTAACAGAAAAATCTTCTCTACTGACTGAAGAGGGAAGCAGCTTGCAATTTGCTGTGAAGAAAGTTAGCTTCTGCCTGAACCAACATCCCTTCAGTGAACACAGTGGGGCAGAAATTCCATATGGCTCACGTTTCCCAAACTCTACAGAAAAGTGATGTTCTACTGGTTTCACCGACAGAGGCAAGCTGCTTGGTCTTCTATTCCATTTAGACTGCTTTGCTGCCTGAGCTTACTTTAAACATTGCCTTTTTAGTCACTCTCCAAAAACATGAATCTGAAGAAAGTTGCAAAATGTATTAGCTCACATTTAGCTAATGTATAACGTACGCGCACAGTCAACTCAGATGAAAAAATTATTTTCTAGTGGTGTTGCTTTCAATGCTTGATCAGCCATACCCTTCCTCTTCAACTCATCATCAAAATATGACAATTTTTTTCCTATTAAATAAGAGACAGTGATCTCTTCTGACTGCAGCTGGTGATCAGATTATGCCCCGAAGCGTAAAGACTGATAACACTTCTCTCTTTCATCCCAATTACAGCCCTTTCTGCAATACACCTACTCCTTTCTTCTGCAACAGGCAAAAAAAAAAAAAATTCCAATTGTATTCTGATAGTGAATCTGAATATATTCTATATTAATAATTACTAAATAATTATGTTTTAAAGATGAGTGGTTTTCCAGCAGATTTGTTGGAGAAAAACAAACAAACAATAACCACACATTTTACCCAAAATTGCAAAGATTACATTTATCAAGAATCAAAACAGACCTTCCCTAAGTGAAAGTACTGAGGACTTTAGATACTTGAAGTGAAATATCAAAATCGATAAAAGACACCCTCAAGGCACTGAAAACCAAACATTTTCAACTGATAAAAAAAACTTCATTTCAAATTGATTTTCCCTTTTAGGAGAAGATAAACATTCTAAAAACAGAAAAAAAATATGTCTAAGGAAAAACGTAGGGCAGCATCAGTTCTGAATTAGATTAGGCAAAAAGTAAAAATCAGGCCATGAATACCACTGTGGAGGTGTGAAAGCTTTCCAAAGGCAAGAACACTGGTCTGATCGTGGTGCTCCAGACTCCAAATTGATGAGGTAGAGAAGTGTCAGGCTGGATGAGATTTGAAACTCATCTGATTTCAGTACCTTGAACCAGTGAATCTGTATAGTGGATCAGCACTCAGGAGATCTCAGGTCAGAGGAAGCTATTACGTATATATTTTTTAACAAATTTCTTTTTTTAACCAAATTCATTAGCCAAATAAGAACCTATTCTAATTTTAATCTCACTAAACTATTGCTCTTAATAACATCCTGTTGCAGTGATTGCTACAATTTTTATGTCTTTTCATTTATGTTTTCCTGTTATTGTCTTCTTCCTAAGGAAGACAAATTGAATCCTTTCAGTCACTCTCATTAAAGAACTCTTTCCATTCTTTCATCCTGTTGCCACTGCCTCCTCTAAACAGCAAACACTAGTGAGAAACATTCCCGTGTCGAGGAGAAGCTTGTCCCGACGTCATGCAGGTCCTCTATTTTCCCTTTTTCAGCTCAGAATATACACAGGTAGGTGTATATATTTTGCAAGAAAAACAAATTTAGGACCAGAGGAAAGTACATGCCTGAAGTACGTTATCTTTGGTACTGCTCATGAAGGTGACATCAGAAAGCGCGGATGTTCAGGGGCAGTCACTGACTGTTGGGAAGTGGCTGCCACCACCCAAGGAACACCCCGCTGAGCACTGCTCCTTGCTTCCCCACACTCGATGCCTCTCATAGCACATCGACACCGCTCCTGGTCAGTGGCTTGGGGTTAATTGTTTTCATTTTCTGCCTGGCCATTCTCAGCCAACTGAGCTCCAAGACATTAATCTGTTACGCACCAGCTTCTCAAAAGTCTTGTTTTTGAGATAGTCCAGTGGGTGACCTGACAACGTAAAGATGTTTGCTACCAGCTCACCTCAAAAGTCTGCATTTGACTGATCTTTTAGTAAAGCTTTTAATTTATGTAATAACCTTTTCCCTCGTCTTTGTGATCAGTTACAAAATCCCCCATTGCTGATTTACTTTGTTTGTTGTTGCCTTCATTTTGAAAATGTAAGAGCTGTGCTTCAGCCGCAGCCTTCTGGGCCATCCCTCCTAGCCTCAGGAGCTGCCTGATCCTTGCTCTCCCCACCATCCCACCCACCGAACTCCCTTCATATTTACTAAACCTTTGCTTTCAGTACGATAAGCAAACGCTCAGATCAAACTGCTCAGCACTAAAGATCACAGACAAGGAATTAAATATTGTATGTCCTTCATTCATCTTTAATATCATTACAAGTCTGTTAAAGGATTTGTGTCCATTGAACAAAAAAGCTAGAGGCATTACGGCAGTGAAATTCAGATTGCTAAATGTTTAACAAGGATGCTGACATTACAAAAGCCGGAGTCTCTGATCTCTGCTCTTGAAAGCTATTCAGGTTGGTTACAGGGGAAAACTATGTCATGGGCACCTGGGCACCTGCATTTTTTTCTGTCTCAGTAAGCCCCTCTCAGAGGAAGTGAAGCCATAAGGTCCTGTCCCAGTAACAATGAAGAGAAGCTAATGAAGAGCTGGTTTATAGCCTTTTCCCAATCCTGATGTCCTGTCTGTGTCTGAAGGGCAAATATAAAACATGTTTTTCAGTGCTACAGAAGGAAGTGCAAGTAATTAGTCCCCACCGGGCAATGCACACATGAGGTTAATCAGGTCTCTTGCTGGTTTTAGAGCGGGGAGGACAAGCAGGCTGGGCCAAGCATTCAGCGAGAAGAGGTCAGTGACAGCAGAGGGTTGGCACATGGAGCCCGTGTGCATCAGCAGAACTGGGAGCTGGGGGAATGTTTTTAGAGAGCCTACCTGGCTCTTCCTCCTGCTCCTCATCCTGGTGCTGTCACTTCACACAGGGGGCATGTCTACTTTCTTCCCCTTGTGGCTGTGTTTGGCCAGGGCTGCAGAAACCCCACTAGACTCCTTAAACTTTAGGAACTACTATAAGATACCAAAATTCCTCTGGGCTTGAGAACACGTCGTGACCCAAAATCGCTTTGCACCTAACAATTACCATTTTTACAGTAATACAGTGTTCAGTCTGCAGTTATTTTACAACCTCAGCAAGATTTCTTTATTGCTTATGTATTTTCCTCAGCAGTATGTTTTCACACTGACTTCTGCAACCCTCAATTTGAACACCCGGGTGTAAAATCTATGTACATATTGTATAATTGTATACACATAATCCTTTCAAATTTCTAAGCAGCAAAAACATTCAAGATGACTTCAAGGCCAGCATGCACAGTCCTGCTAAGAAGCAGAGGAAGAAAAGCTAACCTCAAATGGTTCTGTATTCTGTTAAATGCAAGCTGAGATGTTTTCTCTCCCTCTTTCAGGCATTGTTCATATCATATCAGGCTCTTCCTCCCTATCTCTTTATTCATACTGAATAGTATTTTACTCCTCAACCAGTCCTACTGACCTCAGGGCTAGTCCAGACAGGGATAAGGATATGTCTGTGGGGATCAGATTGCAAGGTCAGGGCCCCAGACTGTAAAATCTTCCTTGCTGGGCATGCCATTGTTAAGTACTGCGAACACTTACCATACTCTGAGATGGATCAGCGGCACAACAGTACCCAGAGTGTCGGAAACATTCACAGTGCTTCACAACACTATGCTAGGCAAGGAGGATTTTCAGTCCATGGCCCTCACCCTGCAACCCAATCCCCACAGATAAACCTTCACCCACATACAGAGCGCTGCTGAAGCCTGTGGGGCCCTAAACAGATGCAGAATACTTCCTGAATGACACAGAAGGAAAGACCACGGGTTTAAGGAACAAAGGAGCTAAAATTTGACAAAGCCAGTTCTGCTCTATTCCAGTGGCTTCTGGTTTCCAGAACAAGTGCACTTGAAAAGCAAGAGAGCTGGTCATAAGGGTTTTGAAAGTGACAACAGAAAGAAATTGGAAGGTTAAATGGTTGGTGCCCTCCAGAACTATTCCCGTTATGCCTACAGTGCCCAACTACTCTCACCTCTGTCTTTTACTTCACTCTGTAGCTGAGAGCTCAGGCACGCTTCCAAGACCTGATCTTTGCTCTCTGTACAGCAGCACGATGCTGATTACTGCACCCATCCCTTAAGCTCCTGTCCAGTGGAGAGCTTGTGCCCATATGTTACTTTAAGCATGTGAATCTGTGCCATTGCAGTTATTAAGTCGGCCTGAGCGTCTGCAGTTCTACACATGCTTAAGTGCTTTGCTGGATGAGTGCTCTTTGTTTCTGGAAGCCAGAGGAGGTGCAGGCCTGGAAATGGCAACCAGCACAGTCCCACCTCTCATTTGTCTCACTTTTATAACTTTGAAACTCTTCCTTCACTTTGGTAATAATGTAAAGTATCAACTAAAAATTGCAATGCATGCATTTCATTTGAGTTTTATTGCCTTAACAGACAGCATTAGATTACAAAAGAGGACATTTTTCTTCTCAGTTTTAGCTTATTCTTATGATTTATGATTAGATACAGCAAGAGTTCATAAACTTCCCTGACCTGCTGACAGTTTTTACAGGCTCCTTGATTTATTTCCATCTCAAACTTAACAGCTTTCATGTGACTGATATTCCTAGAGTCCTGGCATGGCTGCAGCACAGCCTGTGAGAGCTCCTCTAATCTCCACGTTACTAATTTAAATGAAGTCTTGGTCTGTTGTTTAAAAAAGACATTCGTCATCTCACAGAGGTTTACAGATCCTCTTGTAATGTAATGTCAGACACTTCTGAGATATGAGTTTTATAAAGCCTCCCGATATTGAGTGTTGTAAGACACACCAAGGTCACTTCAATATGCCAAAGGAAAAAAAAAATGCAAAACAAGAGGAGAGGAATTCCTAAGAAACTGCATTGTACTGAGGACATTTAGAAATGATTTATACCATCTGTGAGTACATTTCAAAGATAAATCTGGTACTGGGGAAAAGGGGGGGGGGGGAGGATAAATTTGAATCCAGAAAAATCCACAGACATCCAGCCAACAGCTATGAGTTCCTGATAAAAAACAACTCCGAGAGCAATATTCTCACAGTCATAGAGGTTGCAGCATCAACAGTTTCCCAGTGTGCTCCGAAGCTACTGTGCTAACTAAGGCTGCTCTTTCAGCAAAGATGCAGCTGGCATTCTGTTTTCATTGTACGCTTTCCAAACAACAAAAAAGATACATTTTGTAATAACAAAGACCAAACTAGTAAGAGAGAGAAAAGGGAAAGAGAGAGAGGATGAGATAAGAAGAGTGGCTGTCTCTCTAAGCTCACATATTGCCCAGCTGAAAACAGAAAGATATCACTATTTTTGTCTCCAGAACATTTAGAAACTGGCAAAAGGTAAGTGATGTGAAAGCATATGAAGGTGGAAGGAACTTAACTGGAAAACATCAAGTTGGTTTTCTGATACTGATGGGTGCTGCAGAGAGAGAACAACACCCGTAAATATTCGTGGAGCTTTGGATATTCTCAAGTGAATATGCTTAGGTGTTTGAGGTCAACTGTGATCAAGCCTTAGTCTGACAGAAAATTGCTTTTGTAATATTTGTAGATCAGATAAGAAATGACAAGCAACACTAGGTTATGACACACTGGAGATATAAATACAGGTTGCCCAGATCATATGATTGATCGAATCCTTTTATTTCTGCTGAAGAAATTTAGCTAGTGTTGCTGGCAACACACACACAGCACTAAATAAATGTTACATACAGTAGCTTGTCAGAATTTATAAAAGAGCAATCGACATTTGCTTTACTGTCAAAACATCAGCCTACGAGTTTCCACTCTTTGGAAGGAAAATCTGGAAAATGAAAGAATGCTATACAGTGTAATACCTTCAAATCACAAATGCTGTGGTAAGTCTGAACCAGAAATGTGAGCTGCTCTCAGGCAACAAGCTCCCCATGTCCTCCAAAAGAAACAACTTGGTTGTACGTCTCACTGCAGCAAGTCACTTGAAGCATCTGCTGCGTAGCACAGAACATAGAGACAAATGTGGATTTATCACAGAGCTTCCTATTCTACAGTTCAAACACAAATACAATCACAGCTAATAGGTGTAGAAAAACAGAATCACCAGAGCTGTACAGTACCTGGAACTATACAGCAGCGACGTGGATTACTGGGAACACAAAGGACTTGTGCAAACTCTGAAACTGAGCACGTGTGTAAGAACTGAAAACCAGAGATCTCATTCATAATTCCCCTGAAGTGCTTCTAAGATTTCTTTCCACTCTCCAAGAGACTTAAAAGATTCACATTGCACCCAAAATAAGTTTCCAGCAGTTTATCTCGCTAGGATTACATGGCATTTTCAATATAAAAATCACATCCTCTGTTCGACAAAATGATCATTTTTCAAACCTGATCCACTGGATCAAAACAAGGACTGCAGTAAATCAGATCTACTGATCTTCACTTGCTTTTCTGTATCTCAAGAATTACCTTCCAGCCTTTTGTATGGAAGAAGAAGTTTTTAAATAGTATTTCCCTAAGAGATGGACACTTTTCTACAGGGAGTAAAAAAGGAAAAAAGCCCAGCTTCCCATTAACTAACTCTTTTCACTCTGGTAAGGGCATAGAACACGTCTGCAAGGATCAACTGTCAGCAGGACTACTTCCCTGCTGAATTTAAATGCATTGTTTATTCTCAATTAACATGTTGCTAGAGTTCTATTGTAACTATGTGCACATCTAACCCTTCTTACAAGGTTATTTTATAAGGAACTTTCCCCATCTCCTAGGCGGTACACACACAGAATCATACAGAATGGCCCGGGTTGGAAGAGACCTCAAGGATCATGAATCTCCAACCCCCCCCGCCATAGGCAGGGCCACCAACCTCCCCATTTAATACTAGACCAGGCTGCCCAGGGCCCAATCCAACCTGGCCTTGAACACCTCCAGGGACAGGGCATCCAGAACCTCTCTGGGCAGCCTGTTCCAGAACCTTACCACTCTCATAGTAAAGAACTTACACCTTCCTCCACCAAGACTCTTGAGAATAAGGAGTTCAATGGGGCTTTGGAGTCCAGCAATGCAACTTGTAAATCCGTTGCAGATGGATCCAAACAGACAATAGACCTGACCAGCAGGTTAGAGGGAATCATTTTCAAGATCTAGCCCTTGTTTTGTTCATAGTTTTATCTCACATTAGATTACTTCTGACTGTTTTGACATGAACTCTACCAGCATTTTTAATGACACTGAACAAATGCTGTCTCTGGCTGGAACAGTATCCATGTCCTCCTATAGAAAAGATTTAAAGACATAAAAAAAATCAAGTGTGGTCCACAGCACCTGAGTTCACACCTTTTTCCATGATATCCATCCCTTCTTAGAGAAAAAGAAGACTTGACCATAAGCAAGTACTTTATCTTTACATGTTAATGTCTCTCTTTTAATTGCAGGAATATCAAGAGTCCCAGTCTCTTCATTTGAAAAGCTCGTCTTGTTAACTCCGCTAGCCCCAAGGTAAAAATCAAGGTGTTTGGAGCTCATTCCAGGCCAGACAGAGTTGCAACTCAAGACCTGCCAAAACCTACCAACCATTCTGAGTCCCATTAAGAACAGCTTCCACATATTTCAGTACTGCAGTATCCATCTTCCTCTGAGGCGACTCATATTATCATTCAGCTCCTTCTCTTACTGGGTGAAGAGTGTATTCTCTTCTGTTGGGGTTAGGAATTGGTACCTATCTCCCAGATTTCATATCTTCCAAATGGAAAAGGTCAACAGATTGATGGCAAGAAGCAAGGCATGAAATAGAGCTGAGAACATGACAAAAGGAGAACAGAGGAAAAAGAATTTCAATGTCACACACTAAATACCCAGATGTTATTAAAAAATCCTCAGTGGTTAATTAGTTTTTTCAAGCTTTCCTTCTGTGAGACTCTGTCAGTCTCCTCATTGTGAGGTATTTTTCTTGGTAACACAGTTGTATCCTTTACATCAGGCTTTCATCCTCCCAACAGCTAACTAGTGCATATTTACAATAAAAATAGAAGTTGGATTTGTCACAATTTGTTGAGACTGCAGATTTACAATAAAAAGGTGGTGGTACTTCTTCTGTCTATATAGTTTCTGCTTGGCTACTGAATGTAGTCTAACTGACCCTTTAGAATACCCTTTAAAAAATAACAAACACTGGTCTCTTCCAGAACTCGAGATGAATAAAAGAGGAGGGTTCCTGCTTTGTTATCCAAGGTTTGCTCAGTAAAAGGAAGAGAATGTGAGACTTCACTAGTTATATATTGATTGCACAGCTCTTTTTCCTGTTCCTTCCAAGAACACTACTAGTAGCACAGGAAAATCATTTTAATATTTGACATCCATAATACTTAACGCTGTGGCTGGATTTTGTTCAAGTGAAAGGAATTCATCCATGCCAATTAAATAATTCATTGCGTAGTTCAAAAGATCCTGATAAGAGTTACCCCACAGATCATACTGTTTTTCCTGCTTTAATTATGAATTCATAGTTAAAGCACATGACAGGGTTTCAGGGGTGGGTTCCACTTCTGTCTTTGTGATGGGTTACAGGGGGCAATTTCCTTAATTTTAGTCTCTCTGGGCCACATCCTTAGCTGGTGGTGTAAATCAGCCCATGTTTTCCAATTTGAAAGGCATTCTGCCTATTTACACTGGCTCTGAATTTGACCTCTTGATTAAGGAAAAAAAAAAAATGGGGAATGGAAATACTTCTCTTGTGTCAGAAGAGCTATGGTGTTGATATTGGTAACACTTTTAAGAAGTTTCATTCTTTTTAACAAATGAGACCTACATCTAATTTCAAAGACAGGCATACAAAGAAGATGCAGTGAATATTTCTATAGCCTTTACCATGACTGTATTGTGTACTACATTTAATTCATGAACAGTAGACAAACACATTCCAAGAACACAAGAACTAATTACCCTGCACAATTTTATTTCAGTTTTCTTCTTTACACTCTGTTGAATATTTTCATTCTTACTGAAAAACAGAAAGAAAAAAAAAAAAAAAGCCCACATCAAGTCAGAAAATATCTTGCTCCTAATGCTATGGATGTTCCTATTTGTCAAGTGTTTCAAATAACATAGGGGGAAATGACTATTTCTTACTGATGGGGCTGTAGTATGAGTAACTGAACTTCAAAGATGCCGGGCCAGATTGGATAGCAAACATCAAAAGCTTTTGACTCGTGCTGAGTAAACTTTATATTCTGACACACGAGTTCTTATCTGTTCTGTTCCAGACTTGAGAAAGAGAGGGGCTGAATCTAACCAAATCACATTGTTTTTCCTTGCAGCTGCCAACTTGGAAAAATATCAGGGCACAAAGGAACCATTAAAAACAAAACAAGAAAAAAGACATGTTTTTGTTAGTTCCTAAGCAACACAATGTTGCCAAGATGGTGGCTCCTATGAAAATTAGAAAATATTAGTTACACATCACACTGTTATTTATTTATACTGCTCTGTGAAGCTTTTTTTTTCCCCCCTCTTCATGCAAACTGAGAGATATTGCAGAGAGAAATTCTACTCTTTCGAGCAGGGTGTTTATACCACAACTGTTATGTATGTTTTGTCAGCAGCTTATTCCATTTGTTGATTCTCATTTCTGTTTTAACATTTATTTTGTTAATTACTGGCTGGGGGAAAGGATGGAGAAAGAAACAGAGAAAGAAGGAAAGACAAAGTGAAAGAAAGAGAGAGAGAGAGAATGAAGGAGAAATTTTAAAATGACATTTCAAACTTAAAATTCACCAGAACAAGACCTATAACTAAGATTGTGAAAGCCTTTTAAGACAACTGGAAATCTCATCCTATTGCTTTTAATTACACGCAAATTTAAGGGAAACTTTTTTAAAAACCTCACCCTTGTTCATACTACTTGTTCATAGCACTCCAGGACAGCATAGGACATAGTACACAAGTGTGTTTCCTTCCAATATTTTCATTATTCAGTCATAAAGCGTTTGACACGTGAATCTTCCTACTCTTAAAAATGCCTTGCTTACATTGATGATGCTTCATGCTGGTGAAGGACTGAAATCACAGTAAGGAGTAAGAGGCAACGAAGTTAACAGCATGTGGGAAATATAACCACTACATCTGCCTAAGAATAAAATGGCTGGTCTTTACATAAACTAAACTATTTTCGAGTTTTACTCAAGAATTTAGACTCTGGACGTAGAAAGTGTGAATGTTTTCCTTGAAAGGTGGAAATCAAGTTATGCATTGTTTAATTATTTCGACAGAAAGCTTTAAAACATAGTTGTGAATGACTGGATGTTAGACAACTGTTTCCAACAACCATGGAACTCTGTTTCCACAAATATTCCTGATTGGTGGACAGTCTTCCCATTACCGCTGAATGGTAACCTATCAAAAAGTGAGCTACAGACCAGAGACAGTGGTAGGCTGACTGTTTAAGAAGCTTTTTCAGTAAAGGAAGAGAAGAGAAGACGGAAGCTTCTCTTATTAAAAAGTTTTCATTTCCTAATTCATGGATCACAGACCTTCTGGGACATTGCAACCTTCCTTATGAAACTCTCACCTTTTAAATAGGTTAAGAGTAACGTCTTCAAGGATAAATGCCAACGCAGACACAGGAATCTCAGCACATATAAAAACATTTGAAAGTTTCATATGCACTTGTTATAATGCACTGGGTAAATGTATATAGAGGCTTTTAAAGAGCAAAAAGCATTACAAGTGCACCCCAAAGACACACCACTCTAACAGCACAATTTTGTATGTGAAGCCACTGCAGCCACTGACACGATTGTTGTGCCAATGGAGCAAGACCATCTTTGCCTCCATTCATTTGCAGTGCCACTGTAGGGGCAGTATCCCTCGGAATGCTCTCATCTTCCAGACCAGGAAGGCTTATTCAATACAAACATTTAAAAAATCTGGTTTGGAAAGTCTCCAACGTATGCCTGAGGAAGGACAGAAGAGCAAACAGCTCATCCATGATCAGGGTTTGACATGAGGTGATGCGTTGCTGTATTTTTCAGCTTGCAGTAAATTCACGGGATGCTCTTCTCTTGTGTCTGATGTCCTGCACCAGGAACACTTGAGATAACTGAATGAACAGCAAAATTAAGAATTTTAGATTTCAGTTGGCTTTAGAATAATCCTAAGTTCCAGTGATAGTCTGGAAGTTTAACAAATAGAAGTTTAACAAATGTGAATAGACCCATCATAAGGCTCCTTGCCAATTGAGATATGTTTTTGTGTGGGCTTTGAAAAGCTACTCACAAAATTAATTTGAATTAATATGAAACATTCACTAGCTTGTTCTACAGAGAGCTTCTTTTGGCTTCAGTATTACTCATGCTTAGGAAGACCTGAATTTGACTCACTGACCTAAGTGAGATTAGGTCGGTGTGAATTTTGAAAGTTATTGCTTCTCAGTCTCTGCCCCCACCCATGTAACTCAGGTACCAATTTTCTGCTTTTCTCACTGGGGTATCATGCAAATTAATACAGTCAAGATCATGAGATGCTGTAATAGTAGTACAAGAACAAAACAAAAGCATTTTAAACAAGAGCATTTTCAACACATTTTCATGCACTGCTACACAGTCAGGGACTAACTTTAATCTCAGATCTCTATAACCAGAGCCATAGTATAAATATGTTCCTTTGCTCACCTTGGACATAGACAACTGTGATCAAACAAACCTAATAAACAACAAACTTTCAAAAACATAGAAAACATACTTCTTTTTGAAATCTATAATCATTTAAAATATAAGAAAGTAACCCCTGGAAATAACCAAGATTCAGCCTCATTTTCTTCAGTTAAGTGAATTTATAAGGTAGCAGAGAGTCACTTGAAGACATTCAAAGATGCAGTCTTACACCTTATTCTACCATAACATTAACTTTTGTGGAGATAACACACAAGATGGTAAAAGCTGCACATGAAGGATGCAGACTTTTCCCAATAAAATATCAATTTTCAGAGTAATCCAAACAAGAAAGGTTGCAGGTGTATTTCAAGAACTGTTAACAGTGCTTTAGGAACTGAGGACACTACATCTGTGGATATAGTTATGCCCTGATGACACTGGCCCAGTTTTCCTACCTAGACAAAACCATTTCCAACCAAACTAGGAGGTTCAACTTCCTCCTCTGCTGTGTCATCTCATGTAGAATTTGCGATGAGGAATAGAACTGGCTTCTCTTGAGCCTTCGCATCAAGAAAGCTACTGCTGGATGTGGAAAAAACAAGAAGCGTTCCATGGACTGCTCTGGAACTCTTCAAGTCACCCTTTTATTGTGCCCACACACTCTGCTATCCACTATCAATTTTTTATCACTAGCATCAATTTCAGATCATGCAGATATTCCAAGATAGATTATAAGACCCCTACAGATAGGTAAAATACTGGCTTTGAGTTGGCATGCTATAATACAACAAACAGTAACCACATTGAATTTTCTTCCCACATCTATTTGTTAACTAGTCATTTTTGAACACATTTACAGTCTTTGCTGCTCCGGACACAAAACTAACTCACCTGTGGTGGGATGAAAAATTTACGAGCATCCAAATGATCTGAAATGAAGTCATTTTTCCTACAGTTTGCTTAGATACTTACTTTATGGAGCTCTTCAGACTAGGGTAAAAATCATCAAGAAGAATAAATATTTAGTTTGGTCTGCAAGGGGAAGAGTTAGCAAAATTATTTCTGGATTTTGCTGGAATTCAAAACAGAATGGCAAGAAACTGCAAAGCAGCATGACTTCACACTACATCCATGTTAACCACAAGTCATCGATCACTCTTTACATATCTGTTTTTTAGAACAGAGAAGTTCAAGAAAATAAAAGTGATTTTGGAAAGGAGGAGGCCTTCCTCAAGTCAGTTTCTACATCTTTTTTCCTCTCTGCTGACCATGGTCCAAGGACAATTGGGTGAGCAGGTGCTGCCTGGTGAGCAGGGGTGTGTGAAAGGGGATGGGCACATGTGCAAATGTGGTATCTTGTGTACCCTTGGTACTGTTTCATTACCTGAATTCTTTTAATTAAAAACATCTGCCAACTGCTGCACTCTGTAAGAATATATCACTGATGTTCCCTTTGTAGTACCTTTCATAACATATGCAAACAGGCGGAAGAAAAATCTTGCTGCTATTATCTTTCAATTTTATGAGTAGCTGGGGCTGTTTAAACTACAAATTAACTTTTACAGGCCCATCTCCCTCTTTAGCCTTCCCTCAGCATTTGAATAGTCAACTTTTCCATGCTGTTACATCAGATAAAGATCATTTTAGCAGGCGTTTTAGAAAGAGTGAGGCTTGTTTCACTGACACTAAAATCAAAGCACGCATTTCTTATCCTATGGGCTTTGCCACTTCTCCCTCCCATCTCAGCAGTCTTGGAAGAGTCCATACTCCTTGAGGTGAGATGCTGGTAGCCTGATAGATCTCCCACGTGCTACCATGACCACACAGATTGGGGGCAGGAGGTACCTATCACCAGCTCAGAATAATGGGTTTGTTATCACTTTTCCCTTCACAACACATTTTCCAAAGTTAAGCTTCTTATGCTGTACAGCTCCAGTTCTCTGCCTGCAGTGGGCAGGTTGTGTATGAATTGGCTAGCCCAAACGTTAATTATGTGTCCATGATTTCTTTCTACCATGACCAACAATAGCATACCTGGGAACGGTGACAGACAGCAATCTTTCCAGCTGAGTGGTGTTGTGTGAAGACTGTGCTTACAGGTCTGCAGGTAGGATTGCACAGCCAAGCATAGTACAGACTAGTCGCAATGTGTGCATGCTGCTTTTGTAGTCTTGTAGCTCACAGAATGTTTAATCAGCAGAGTTTATTGCCTTGCCCAAGCTAAAGTGCTTTTGTTTCCATCCTGCCTGAAAATTGGTGGTGTGTGAAAAGAGTAGAAATATCAAGCTTTCCTCTCATTCTTTCTGTGTCTGCATGTCTTTGGCATTATAATCCCTTTGAATCCTTTAAGACTAAAGAAGTGAGTGCAAAGACACAGCAGTTATTCTGTTTATGATATTGTTTGTGGTTGTCTTCTCTCACACTTACTCACACAACAAGCAGAGCATGTTCTTCCAGTCCTTCATCTTAGGCGATGCAAACCAGTAACAAAAGCATAGGGTACAGTACACATAGTTTGGAGAATTAAAGTGACTCAGAGTCCTAGTACAGTCATTCCCCTTTAAATACCTCTCCTTTCTCTTGGAACATTAATCTGCAACCTTTGCTTTCTAGTTCTGAACAACTCCTACCTCTGCCATCCCTTTGTGTAACCAACTCTTCCCTGAGCACTGAAAGGAGCCTTAAAATCTACCAACCCCATCTCTGCTTGCTAACCCCTTTTTTTTCCTCCGCTATGCTGCTCTTTCAGCTCCAGTCAGTCCTGCCATTTCCATGATCAGTTCCTGAGAGGACCTCAAATGAGGTCCCAGGTGAGAGATGCACTATTCTTTTCCTGGTCACACCATAATAAGTTTCATGTTGTCTCTCGGGCTTTGAAGATTCAAAGCTTTTTCTATCACTCATTAAAAGTGAAGTCAGCTCTGAAGTCAGAGCTAGGTTTGGATAAAGAACCGAGGTGTGCAGGAGGCAAACAGAAGGAAGTGCTTGAACAAACATTTCTCCCTTTCAGAAAATATACACCCAGCACCACCAAAAAAATAAAATAAAATACATATATATAGGAAAAATTCATCTTCCCCACCAAATTTCCTGCAATTTAATGTTTTTAAATTCAATATACTTACAGCGTCTGCTTGGATTAACAAAGTTAAAGTATCAACATGAGCACTTATGAAGAAAAGTCAGTCCACAGAGAGACAGCTTTTCTACATCAACCTTTTCTAAAGTGCTTGCAGCCACACAGAACATCTGAAGTGTTTGAACTTGTGCAATTAGAACAAGTTGTCAGGGACACAAAAAGCTTTTCAGAAGAGCACAGAAGCTGCCCGTATGTTATCTACCAGTGTCATATACCTTCAGCCTAGGAATCATCAGAGCCTAGGCAGCAGGATATGAAATAAAAATCTTCTACGCCAACCATATTTCAGCAAGCTGCGATTTTTTTCTCTAATAAACCCTCTTCCCTGCAGCTTTTCCTTCTGTCTCTAAGTTCTTCTTTTTTGCTCTCTGCCCTCTCTACTTTTTCCATTTTTCCCCGTTTCTTTGTCTTTTCCCTTCTCTTCTCCTATCTCTTTTCTCCTTTCTTTCTCTGCTCCTCTCAAATGTGTGTTCCTTCCTTATCCCAGTCCTCCCTCAGTCCCATTTCTTTGATTGCCTTTTTTCTGTTCTTGCCTATTTCCTTTCCTTTCGACTTGCATCGAATTTTTGCAGGACTCTGTGCCAAGGAGCCCTTATTTCCACCCTCATTTCAAGTTTCAGTACACAAACTTCTTTCCTATCACAGAAATCACATATTATTCCAAAAATTTTAACTAAGTTTTTAAGGAAAAGCACAAAAAAAAAAAAAAAACGAAACAGTTCTCTTCCTGAACAAGCATTCTCAAAGACTCCGTGCTTTGCCCTATGAAAATTGTGTCCAGCTGTGAGAATCAGATGAATTCTTTCAGATTTTGGGAATGGTTGACACTTGGCAAAATCTGGTAGAGGCAGACCTCTGGTTCTGGATTTCACACACTGGCTTAGTTCTGAACCTGGATATAATGTCCAAATTTTGAAATGTACATAATGAGTGAAAATTTTAAGTTGGCATATACAAGAAAAATAAAAACAAGAGTTATTTCAAGATAGAAGGAAGGATGTATTTCAAATTCTTAAACGCCAAAATGGAACGCCTTCCTTCAATTTTCATCTGTGCAAAAGTTTCATTCATTCCAGGGCATTTTTCAAACTACTCTCAGAAGAGGGAGGGGAAAACTGTGAGACACTGAAAAATTAGGTTGAGATTTTAAATGTCACATGGTAAACTCTGCTATTCTGCAATACAACATGGCAAATAGGAATAAATATTATCTTCACCTTGGCACTCTGTAGACATAACCGAGCTAGCTTTAAACTAGGTAACATGACTTCTATTATCACTATAGCTATAGTAAAATTATGATCCCCTTATGTCTCTGCTTCACAGTTTAAAGTTTTGGATGCAACAGCTGGAGTTCCTGGGATGATTCCTACAGGGCTTGAAGAGTGGGAAGGAACAGCTGTGTTCTAAGCTGTCATCAGCTTGAGCAGCAAGAACTGAATTTCACCCAACATTTGCAGTCAGCAGGCATTGTGCGTAAGCACACACCACATTTCATCATGGACTGAGCTAATGTCCCTCCACAACCAGGGCTACACTGTACTGTCTCTGACACAAGAGGAGTGTTGGGACAAGAAGGGCAGTGCCAGCAACAACCCTCCAAGTGCAGCCTGTGGCTGTGACATTAGATAGCATGCTCATGACCACATTGATTCACACTAAGAGAGATGAAAGGTCTGAGCTGCTATGTGTATATTTGAAGTACACATTCATCTTCAGCCTATTTGAATCTAGAAGACCCATCCAACAAGCACAACTGTGGCACAGCTTTTTTGCACAATTGCGTGATGTGTTCCTACATGCCCCAGCCTAAGCTGCAGATGACCACGTGAATTTAAATTTCAACCATTGCATGCAATGAACAGAAAGGTTAGAATGTCTTCATAAGTTTGGACAAATGCAGAAATCTGTCATCAGTTGACCCACCTGTAGGAATTCATGTGAGCAGAGACTTAGGGACAGACTCATGTGAGTACCAGTCCAGGCAGCTAAATTCACGTGGAAAGACATGTACGTGCCCAGCAGGTCTATTCAGCATATCCACTTAAAGAAAGCAGTGCTGCTTAGGCTCCCCAAACCACTTCCCAGGGTCTTCCCTCTATTACAAGTTTCTTTCTTCTGTCCTCCTCCCACAGCCCACTTCTAGATATCTGAAGGCCCTGAAAACATTGAGAGTTTTTTAATGTATTCTGAAGGTTAAATTATTACAAATCAAGGAAAAGCAGCAGCAGAGATATTTAAACAGTCATCTGTGTAAGAATTCACTGAAGAACGGCTGGAAAGAAAACACAGACAGGAGTGGAAAAAGATGGAAGCTGACAGAGTCAGGGCAGAGGCAGACTGGAGGGTGGATGTAGGAGGACAGAAAGGTACAGGTCACAGGAGAAGCAGTGGGGATATGGTCCTTGCTAACTGAGCAAACCTGTCAAAAAAGCTGAGTACAACACCCAGTGCCAACTCACTCCTACAAATGTCCACATGCACGTACTAGTCAAAACTGCTGCTGAATCACAAGCAGCTCTTAGGCTTTCATTGTTAGATAGTAACTATGGAACACAATTACTCAAGCTGAAAGTTTTGCAGATTGCCTTCCCTTGATCCTTTCCACATTACTGACAAAAGAAAAAAGAAAAAAAGTTCAGAAAGCACCATGGACAAAGAAGGCCTTGTGACTGCTTTAAATACATCGATCTCACAGTATTTTATAAGGAAGGGTATTTCTCATCTTACAGTTTGTGAAATAGCGTTGCTGATAGACCAACTGCCTTAACTAAAGATGAGCGACCGAAAACAGGAGTGAAGCAGCCCCCCTGATTTCCAGCCCAACACCTCAGCAGCCAGAGTGAAGTAGCTTCAATACAGATATGGTAAATGTTGCCGAAGGATGGAATGACACCATTTGAAAAGGTTTTCCCCTAATTTGCATAATAATAAATACATGTATAAGTGGAATTAACTAGCAGGCATTTTTTTCTTCTGTTTGTTTTAATTATTTTGAACTGTAGTGTTTGTAAATGTGATCGACACTAAACCTTTATTTAGACTATGTTTTGAATAAACGTATCAACATTAAAATGAGTCACCGTAACCCATAAATCACAGGATGGGTTTGGTTACAAATGTTAAAAGCACTATACGAAGCTTCCAAACAGAATGAATTTCTTGCTCCAGGAGACCTTGAGCAGCTGTGCACTTCTAGTGTGGAAGAAGACACGCAGCTTGGAACAATTTTTGCAATAGCTTTCATTTCCGAGAACTGAATTTTCTTACTGCAGTCAGTTTAAGGACAAACTGCAAGACAGACAATCATAAATTAAATTCCTGATATTGCACATGTGAATTCTGCTACACAAAGGGAGATTTTCAGTAGCAAACTTGACAATTTGGCATCTCATCCCCCTGAACTGTCTCCTATGTATTTTCAGGCAAAGGACAGAGCTTGATTTCTAAATACCTAAATCATAGTGTCCAAAAACCTGTAGATTATCAATTATGCCCAAAAGAGTTCAGTTTATTCATTTTTCCTTCAATGATTTCATTTCTGATTGAGAACAACAGCAAAAAAAATATCAAAATGACATTCTCTTAAGACTTTGCCTCCTTATATTGATACTGCCTTCATTATCTCAGTGGCTTATTTGTTAGACAGAGAAGATATGACTAGGCACACATCACTGTAGAACACAGGAAGATTTGCAGAGATTGATGCATAAGGAAAGAACAAGTGCTTTAACAAATCCAGTTGTCCAAAAGTCAGGGATGGTGTTAACCAAGAAGCACATTAACGTGATTCCATCAGAATGTGCTTTTATTTATTTAACTTTCCCATTTTCATTTTTATTTGGGTAAGATAATTGCCTGTGATAAGCTCTCTCTGCACAGGTTAGAAGCAAGCAGAAGGCCTGCCTTTAGACTGTAGAATTTACGCTAAGCCTAAGCATTAATGATGTGTAATGGCCAGACTATATTTGCATATTGAAATGATCTCAATTAAAATCCTTTATCAGATGACTTCAAAGAGAGAACCTCTCAAAACGCAATATATTTTTCCATGATATACAGCCTATTTGAGATGTAATGTGTCTATCTGCATTTCTAACGACAATAATTTTAGTATTGATTTCATAAGTAATGAAAGGTATTTCTTTTCTGAAACCCTGAACAATAAAATTATTTCATCTTTCTTCATTATGAACTTACTGAGCCCTAATCTTCTTTGTAGGATGAAAACACAAAAAAGTCCCCTGAATTTGAATTAAATAACGCCTTTCCCCTCTGTACTGTTTCTCATCTTAACAATCTGAGTACATCACAAAGATTTACAAAGTCTAAAACAGATAAGGGACTTACAGGGCTTTCTCCTCCCAACTCTGAGTAGACACAAACTTACAACACGCAATGGAATGCAAATGAAGAGACTTTGCAAGAGGCAATGAAATGACCCAGGTAACAAGGGTAAAATGCTATTAATTACCTAATCTAAAACAGATTGCCTGTAGGGTTAGTGTCAAACCCATACTCTCTAGCGAGATTATGGGCCAGCCTGTGATATCTTTATTCACTTTGCTCACTCTGATAGGAGTGACTTTAATGGAGATGTCTCTGATACAAGGTACATAAATGCCGGTATCAGGGGTTATGGCCTTCCCCTGTTTAAGTAACTCTGCTCTATACTGCTCCTCCACAACAACGACTGCAAAACACATCATCTCTGTACAGGAACACAGTCACTCCCTTCAGAATTTTTAGCGGTAGTAGTAAGAAAATATCTTAAAAAAATAAAAAATAAAAACAGATCATTCGTCAACTTTGTTTTTCGTTTCCTGATGGTTTCTGATTCATCAAAAGAAAACTCCAACCACATGCATTTTTTTAGAAAACGCATTTAAAGTTTTAAAAGGCTCTGTGTGTTTTAATAGTAAAGGATTCTGATAATTGCTCTAAGGAAATTCTGTTATTTTCGTAACATTAAAAAAGATCATTTTGTAGAAATGAAGAAGGAGATAGAAAACACAGAATTTCATTTATTAATTGAAAGGCCTAGAGGTCATGAATGAATAAACGAGGAAACAGTGTGCCGTATAATGTAATAGAGTCAAACACTTATTAACTGTCAGATGATTAGGTTCTGATAATATAGGAAATCATCTATCTTGTATCTGGGATCTGTCACTGAAAACCTCTGTGGCAAATATTTTCTTGATATTTGGTTCTCTGCCGTTTTCTGAAACCACACGAGTAATTGCCTGCAAGGTCCTGAGAGACCTCATAAAAACAACCGCAAGTTTCAAAGGTACAAGAATTTCAGCACAAAGACTTTTTCCAGAATTTCCCAAGGGAACTGGTGCTACCTGCAACTCAGACATCCATCAAGAGAGAAGGAACAATGCTGTACAGTGATCTGAGTGACCTACCACCCACTGCAACTAAAAAACAGTCGAAGAAGAGGCTCCATTTACTCAAACCTAATACAATATTTTCTCACGCTCTAAGGAGTGACAATTCTGGAATCATCTATTAGGGATAAACTCCCTCAAATTATCTCATATATATCATAAGACGCAGTGTACACAGGGAAGCAGCCAGGTATCAGCTGCTCTGGGGTAATTACCAGCATATATTCTCATGGTAAAAGTAAGGACACTTCCTCATCCTCCAATTCACAGTAACCTACCTTGCATTTATGACAGGGTAAGAGTATAGAGAGCCCAGCTGCCATCCAGCAGCTGATTTACAATAGCTTGCTCACTTGTTACTTGTGTGTACATACTCCATCTCCTCAGCAAATAAGGTGTAAGTTGAATCAGTTCACTTGAACTTCAAAACACATCCATTACTGAAAGTTATTTTTAATCTCTTAATCTAAGGGTCCTTCACCAAATAAGAAAATGAAAGTTATTTTAAAAAAATATTTTTTCTTTCAAGAAAATGAAAGTGAGGGGTTGCTTTTATTTAAGCTTTGAGAGAAAAGAATTTATAAGACTGGAAGAGAAATCCAAAGAAGAGAGACATTAGTTATAAAATACAAAGTCTTAGATGTGTCCAAACAGTGTATCACGTGGTTAGAGCATTAGGATCTTCTGCTAGTGCTTTGACTATGAAATTTGAAATCACGGAGCCCACAGAAAACCAAAGAACACAACGTAGTTGCATCAAGAGACAAGGGAGGTTTAGGTTAGGTATTAGGAGGAAGTTCTTCACATAAAGGGTGGTGACACACTGGAACAGGTTGCCCAAGGAGGTTGCGGATGCCCCATCCCTGGAGGCATTCAAGAGCAGGCTGGATGTGGCTCTGGGCAGCCTGGTCTAACGGTTGGCAACCCTGCACATAGCAGGGCGGTTGAAACCAGATGATCATTGTGGTCCTTTTCAACCCAGCCCATTCTATCATTCTATGAAATTAAACATGCTGAATGAGATTTATTCTAACTTTTCTCTTAAACCAAGTATGAGGGTTTATGGGATTAGCCTAGTCTTACCACTGAAAAAATGGTAAACACTGAAGAATCTACAGTGTGAAAAAGTGTATTTATCTAAACAATTCATTAAAATACCAGATACTATCAGTACACTATATACTAGGCAGAATATACACATGATGTGTGTTACACAGCTGAACGCAACAGTAGAAAACAGAAGCCTGCAAGGCACTCACCATCAGAATCTTGCTGCTGAAATAGATGTAGAGACACCAGTGTCAGAGAATTTGGGCAACAGGGGGCACAAATTAGCCCATTTTTTTCAGGCATGCATTCACAGTACTTCCTGTACTCTCTCTAGAGCTACTTATCCTGATATGGATAACCAGCTTTCCATTAGTAAAAAATCTCCATCAGCTGTGGTAGAACAAGAAGTTACCACCCTTATTTCAGCAAGTGCAACATTCCCCTCAGGAAATAAGCACAGTGAGGAGGGCTACTGTAACAAGAAATTCACAGGCATTTCAGCAGAATAATGACATCCCATTTAGCTTAACGTTGCTTGTTTTATTTGGAAGCATGAATCGCATTGCTAGCCTTCGTGCTTTGCTGTAATTGGACAGAGCGATTAGGACACCTTTTTATATTAAATGCACATTTTCCTTTCAATAATATTCATATAAAATGAGAGGAATGCAATTCAGCCAGTCAGCTGGGCTTGTAGCAGTGATCTGTTTTACTCCTCATTTTTACAGCTTTTTCTAATCTGTGGTTTTGTAGAGAAACTGTATGTGAAGACTGTCAACATACAGTGGTATATAAAGCAGAGAAGACAGAAGTTTCTCAGAAATACAGAAAAAATGGATTACTGCCAAATGAGGTTTCTGAAAGTTTATCATTCAAAGCAAGAGGTCACAAAGACTGACAATGACAAGGGAACAGCTGCAAAAAGAACTACGTGGAATTCAGATAGACTATCTTTTTGCAAAGGACTTTCATCACAAAGAATAAAAAGAGCTTTGCTGAAGTCAGTAATAGATGTAAACTGAACAGCATTTCAAGAGGGAGTGGGACATTTTTGGAGAAGGGAGTGAATGTAGCCACACGGTCATTAGAGAGATAATTTTGCATAAGATGGTGAGCTACCATACCTGGTGATTTGTATTTTCTGTTGCCAGAGACAAGGTTTTGATGGACCGTGTGCTTTTCTCTGAGCTATTATTATTTGTATGTCTCTAAAAAGTGCCCTCTCCTATCATAGCAGCCACTGTAAATGTAAGTTAATAATATTATTTATCCTGTAACTATCACTCATGGTTACTGTTCAATCACATCTTTTTCCCTTCCCACTACACCTCCCCTCTATTTGCATTTGAAGATAAAAAATTCAACAAAAGCCATTCAGTGTTCAGGGATTTTTCCAGATCACATTGTCCCAATACTGTTATGTTTCCACCTGCATCACGCATGTACACATGAGCACAAGTGAGCACAAGTGTGCTCAGATGTGGTCTTCTGATCTTTCTCTTATGTTCTCTATCTGGCCAAAACTGCCTTTGAAATTACTGCAGTAGGGAGGGCCATGAGTTACCCCTTGCTTTGCCTCTGAAGGGATATGATTTGCAGATTTCTACTCGATCAATGGTGTTGCCAAAACAATCAAACTCAACTGGCAAAGCCATCCCTTCCCTTAGACGCTTAAGCTGCCTTTGCCACAGCTGTGCCTACTACCTTCAAACGAATCATGGCGATTCGGTGAAGTAGTTTAACTGAAAGACACACCAAATTCCATCCCATCCTGAGAAACAGCCATCACAACTTCACTTCCCTTCCAAACAACTCAGGAAACAAAATCCACAGCTTCATTTCAGTCAGCTTGCCAATACTAGCTGTTATCTAGACAAAGTGATTCCACTCATCTTGTTTTGATACAAAACCTGCTGGGGAGACTGTCTAATTTTTGTGTAGAGTCTGTACACCCGAGGTACTCATTGAGGGTTACTGCCACCCAGGGCTCCCCCCATCTCTTCAAGGCAGATATATGAGCTCTAGGGAGCAATTTAAACTAGTGAAAAATCTGAATTGCTCTCTGAGATGACTATCACCCTTCAGTGAATGAGAAGAAAAACCAGGTAGCTGTGCCCTTAATAGATGCACTTCAGTTAGGTACTTTCTCTTAGATAGGATGCACCTGGGCCTATCTGTGAATAAACTAGCTTAGTCATACAGAAAATGGATGAAGGTGCTTTGCTTGTGATAACATAGACAGAATAGGCAAAAAGCCATAAATGTGTTCTGTCATACACTGATAGTACCAATTCTCAGCATTTTTACTATAGCCTCTTTCCAACGATCATAAAGTACTTTACCAAACCAGAAACCTTGTCTATCCAGCAGAAGTACATCATCTAGGAGCCACTTTGGCCCACTTAGTGTACTTGTAAGACATCTTCTAACCAGAAACACAAGTACAAAACCACTTCACTTTTAATTTCCCTTAACACCTCAGCCTCAGTTTGCACTGAGGGTTCACATCCCTGCACTAGCTCCCTTTGAAATCCCACTTTAAGCACATTTCTTTTTTTCCCCTGAATATTTTACAGTCTCCCTAGACAAGAAAAGATAAGCACTGTTTGTGTTCCACAGAAGGGGAGCTGGGGCCCTGGGAGTGTTGGTTATACTATTCGCACCAAGTACTTGGACAAATCTTCTCAACTAACAAGCAGAACGACTGTGAACCCAAAGCTTAAATGGAGCTCAGTTAAGACAATTTATGGGCATTGGCTTTTTACAGGCACATGGCTTTTGCTAAGAATGATCACCAGAAGCCTACAGGTATGTTATACACCCCCCTAACAGCCCCCTGAATCATGGCAACAAAGCTTAGACTGCACCTTCCTTACCTAGAGCATTTAACTCTAGGCATACATGGGATCTCTCACAAACATAGTGGAGAACTAGCAAGACTAGAAAGAAATCTGCACCTTCACCCAATCAAATGGATGGCTTTTGTTCAGAATAGGCAGATGAAGCTAAATACACACATACTTTCCTGGCATGCAGAGCAGTGTACTTTTCACTGCTGGCTCATTAGTGCTTACACAAGCAGACAAGATGGTAGGGAAGTCAGAGGAGGGTTCAGCACACAGGTTTGCTTTTCTGAAATGGTACTATGTGAAGTTGGGACATGAAAAACAGAAAACTGAATATTGAGAAAATCAGTGAACTGTACAAACATCTATTATTGTATTGGTATTTTAAATTGAAGAGTTCCTCATGTCCTTAAAGCAAGGTTTTCTGTTTATAATGGGAAATATACTCTCCCTTAAGAACCCCATGCAGAAAGAAACTTCCTCTGAGAGAGTCTGATGGTTTTCCCCATGAGAAGATAAGGGCTCTTCAGTTCTACATTATTGTGAGAAAAATAACTGTTGTCAATTCTTTTTAACCTTCCTGTAATTATTTAAAATGCAGGAATTCATCTTCAGTCATGTCTTGTTCTTTAAGAATTAATTTCCCTCTTCCACTCTTTTTCTTCAAACCAGGATTCACTTCATTTGTTCAACAGACGAAACCAACCCCAATCCTTAATACATTCAACAACTAAGAAAATTTCAGCCTACGCCAGTTTTAAAGGCTGATTCTGAAAGACATGAAGCAGTCTTAAGGCAGCCACAGAACACAAGACCCTTTTCTTTAAAAAGAAATCCCCTTTCCCTTCATCTGTGCCTATTAGAGCTGAAGAGACTCAAATGAAACTATTATTGTGCCTACAGCTAGGCAGAGAAACACGCCCTTCTTCACACTGCTATCAAAACCAGGCCAACAACAAAAAAAGAAGTAAAATTTTGTCTTGAAAACAATGAGGCTACAGGTGTGAAGGAGGTCATAATCCAAAGGCAGTGTAGTTCACACACGAAAATGGGGACAGAACTCAGCCTGAGTTCTTTATAGCAATAGCAGATGAGGACTGGCTTTAAATTCCTGGGCAGAATTTTGCAAAACAAGAGATCTGAGAAGAAAAGAAAAAAAAAAGAAAAAAAAGAAAAAAAAAAAGGGTCTTTTTATTCATAAATTAAGTACTTTATTTTTCTGGAAAGCATAAAGATACAAACAAGAGAGCCACAGTGATGTTTTAAGTGCCCAGTTTTCAGTAGAACAGCTCACAAAGTAGTAGTATATTAAGCAATCACTCCTTTTTCTGATGTTAGGATATTATTAATGTTTCCTTGTTTTATTATTATGGAGGGATATTCCCAGCATGTATGCCAGAGAAGTGTACCATACACTTCCATTTCATCCTCATCTGAAAATTCCCTTTTTGATGAATGTGAGTACTACAAATAGGAGAGGGTAGAGCCACAATATACTGCTCTTTAATCACTGCATACTTTTATTTTTCTAAATACACCATTACTTCTAAGTGTTGCAGTCTTCTTTGGAAAGACATTTACACTAGAAAGCTAAGAGTACTTTACAGCACCCTGCAAATTTCCATAAAAGACAATTGGCCATAAGAGTTTCTTTTCACTTATTCCATAGAGGGGGACTTCCAGAGGAGAGCCAGAAAAGGTGGAGAACACTTCAAAATGCTTCTCTCTGTCATTTCCAATACCCCGCCTAATTCAGCTAGGCCAAAATCTCACTTGAAGTGAGCTGAAGTAGAAGCTTTTTGTGTGTGTATGGAACCATATCCAGCTGGGAGTGCGGTTAAATGCTTGCCCATCCCCTTAACTCTGGGCATGTAAATTCAAGACGAAGAGAGCTGTTTTGACGTTCTTGGCTGGAAATCACTCTCCACACCTATACTTTAATGCATCTACTGTACGTGGTAGTTTGGCTGCTTCCTCTCGCTACCATCTGTTCTGATGGCACAGTGCCTACTCACAAGTTGAATGATATATAGGTGCCAGGCAACAACGTGTTTTGATGGGCAGACTGCACCACACTGCAATTGTCATCTCTTGTGCATGATGGCCGCACTCTGCCAGAAATGAAACATTGGCACTTCGTACCTACATACACTTGTTCACACCTGTTGAGGCTTACGTGCCAGAAAAAAGGGAATACTTTAACAAGGGAGTTTGCAGGCTTGCTTAACTCCCCAGCAGGAAGTACCATTACCTGGAAGTACATTCAGCCTCTGGCTCATCACCACTGTGTGTGTCAGGCACACACTGGGTCACAGCCTGGAATATACTTATATTCAATAGGACCAGAGATAATGGCCTTGCATTGCACCAAGGGAGGTTCAGATTGGATATTAGAAAAAAATTCTTTTAAAAAAAGAGCGAGGCATCGGATTAGGCTGTCCAGGGAGGTAGTGGAGTCACTATCCCTGGAAGAGTTCAAGAAATGTAGAGAAATGTACTTAGGGACATGGTCTAGGATGGTCAAAGGCATGGGTTGGTGGTTGGAGTAGGTGACCTTAAAGGTCCTTTCTGACCTTAATGATTCTATGATTTCCATGTGCTTTCCCAGAGCATTATGTCTGGGCAGAAGAAGGGACTACTTGCTCCTTCAGGGAAAAACTGATTGGACCAGACAAGTTTCTTCTCTTCCATGCTCCCATCCATTTCAGTACAGTCTACACATCACTCTTCCTCTCTGCATTTCCATAGTCAGGTAGATGACCACCCCAAACCTCATCTATAGACTCTGATGTTTCAGAGTTCAGATCCACTCCTCTTCACAGGTAAGATATAACTATAGGCACGTAGCATTCAGCTCTGTGAGTAAAGCTTTTCCTTATGGCTTCTGAAGGAGTACAGATTTATAGTAATGGAAATGAATGCCAAGAAAGAAAGTGAATGTAAAACATTACAGATGAGTTTAACATGATTTCAAAAGGGATATGTTTGAGAGAATAGAAAATTTCCAGTTCCTGCATTGCATGTATGCAGAAATTCAATGATTTAGGGAAAAAATGAACTTCAACACACTTGCAAATTTCTTGGTGAATGTGGAAAGACCTGGAAATATGAAATATAGCAGTATTCACAAGCACTGGATCGGAGCAGTCTGTTCCAGGGTGAAAAAAAAAAAAAGAAAAAAGAAAAAAAAAGAATTTAAACCTTAATCTTAATCCTTGCCTTTAGCAGAACAGATAACTAAAATCAGATTTTTTGCATATCCTTGTAGCTAAAGAAACAGCTTTGCTGAGAAGGCGGGGGTAGGGTTGATAAAGGACTTTGCTGTTAATATCAGGCAAAAGAAGCTGAGAAAAGAAGAACAAGGGAGGCTCCATCAATAACACACACAAATGCTTTTGCGGTTTCAACTATCTTTAGCAAAGACCAATAGAAAGCAGGAAAGAAGGAAAGCTTTTCCCTGCTGCCAAATCTTTGGAGAATTGGCCAGAAGAGGTAGAAATTACTTCAAAATGCTTTTTTCTTTTCCTACCATAGTATGCCTAATTCAACTTGTTCAAAATCTTATTGTAAATGGTGCTTAAAATATAAGCTTTTGTTTACGAGAAAATGAGCCCAGCTGGAAATGTAGGTAGTGACTGGTCATCACCTCAGCTTGGCATGTCAATGAAAGGCAGGGGGGGACTTTCCAACCATATGTTTCCACATCTACATAACAACAGGATTCAGAGCCCATAGCTGGAGTATTTTCAGTGAGAACCTACATGAGATACCGCACAGTTTGGGAGTAGGCGCTTGTCCCAGATGCTCATCATGCCCAAGACTCTCTATTCATTTTTATTGGATTACTATGTATCATTAGATTTTAACTTTTGGCTGTTACAAACATGGCTTGTAAATACAGGCGAAAGGGATGAACAGCTGTAGATGTCCTCTCCGGCCTTAATAATGCTTGTAAGCACCAGAGGGAGGAAACCTGGTAAAGGCATTCACCAGTAGCTTCCGCATGCCCTGTGCAAGGCTTAGATTACTCGAGGACTAAGCAGCCAAGTCTTGTAAACCTTGTATGCGTATATAGTAGGAAATAAGAGAGATGCAGTCATGTGAGTTACAGTATATTTGTTGCCAGCCATTACCAGGTAGCTGCTATGTTATTTCTATGAAATATCATAACTACGTAAATAACTCAAGTAATAATTGTAAATGGATGACTGCGTGAAGGGAGGTGGGGGCAGGAGCCATAACTGCGCAGCTGCTATGGCTGTGAAAATTCAACCTTAAGCAGCCTAAACATTCATTTTACAGTGTACACCACTGATTACTTAATTACATCTAAAATATAAGTCAGACACACTAAAAACCCCAGGGAGTAAATTACAAACAGCTATGAAGCAATGTGCATGAATACACTCTGCTTTGACTTTAAAAAATTATTGTTTTCCAATGAGTATGAAGGATTATTCTATTTCCATCCTGCAAAACATCATTATGTTACAAACAGGTAAATATTTCTAAGTAATATTAGATGTGCGTGGGAGCATCCATCTTCAGCTTTTCACTGTGGGCTCTCACTAAAGGTTCTTATCTTTATGTATATTTGAACAAGAAGATCTACATATGCTTGATCTCGGTATGAACCTCTGTATGACCTGATTTTGTTGCCATGGCCACCAATTAGACCAGCCTTGTTGACTGCAGAACAACAGTCAAAGCATCTCTATTAAGTTCTGAAAAAGAATGTCATATTTTATTTGCACACTACAACAGCTTATCCTTGTGGTAGTGTTTGTTTCTTCCATTAGCTCTGTATTTAATATTTAAGCATTTAGCTTAAAAGACAGGAAAAGGGGGGAAAATTGTAATGCCTGGTATCACTAGCCAGAACCTCCATTTTTATTTTTATTTTTTTTAGCATCTTCTTTCATTTTTCAGATTTTCTCCTCTAGGAAAATAGAGGACAGACAAAAACTGTGGCAACATCGTTGCTTCAAGAGAACACTGAGATAAACAGAAAATCTTTATTTCAGTTCTGCCTTTTGAAGATCCTATTAGCAATTTCCCAAATGCAGTATTTTGAAAGGTCCTCTCTCTCAATATGTGACAAACCAGGAAAGAGTTCCCTCCAAAGCTCACTTAGCAAACATTGCCTGTTGAACTACCTTTGCTCAGCAGTAGGTGTGTAAAGGCACTGAATACTGTCACACACACAAGAAAGAGAGCTCAATGCCATCAATACTGCGTTTTGTTAACGTCTATCTGAAATAAAAACACAAAACCACATCAGGTAATGTAATGTTTCCATCAAAACGTCCATCAAAAAGATGGACGTTGGAGGATAGCAGAGTTTCACGATTAAATCATTTTTTCTCAGGCTTACTCTTTAGAAAATAATTTTCTTAGCATTGTTTTCATAAAAGCTTTCAAATACCCTAAAATAATGCAGAGAAATTGGCTTTTATTTTGAACAGGATTTCTCAGTATGTACCGCATCTCTTGGCATATCTATTATATTAACTCAAGTCTTAATGATACAATGGTTAAAAACAGAGTACAGATGTGTATAAATGAAAAATGTAATAGATTTCCCTCTTAATGTAATAGAATTGGCACGAGGTATTGGAAACAGGAGTGAAAGTAGTCACTCAAGCATTGTGTTTGCATGTTATTTAAATACAAGTGGCTGAGGTATAAGTACCTCTAAGTACACCTGAAAGAGATGGTGCCTTGTAATCATTGTTTCAGCAATTGACAGTTGTTTACACAACAGCAGCACATTCGCTACTGATTTGAATAATAAACATGTTTAAACACCAGCTGGATAATAGAAGGATAATTGAAACATAGTTTAAAGCTCTGATTTACAGGCATTGTGGCAACACTTTTATTTGTGGTACAATGCTATACTTCTGTGCAGTCTCTTGAAAAAAATTAAACAGGCATTGTTTCAAACAAGTTTGGGATATATTTAACTTGATTAATCTGTCGTGCATTTGTGTGCCTACACAGACAGACAGACAGAACAGAGAGCACATCACTAAAAACTTCAGACACATCCCAATGCCTGTACGCTGCTAAGCTTCACTGAGCTGTAAGGCCGAGCCCTTACATTGTGCGGGTACTTCCCAAGGAAGAACTGTAGTGCTTACAAAGTTTCTAAGTATCAAAAGACCACAAACCACAAGAGCCCAGAGGGTTGCAAAGTAAAATGGTTAAAAAGAACACCAAACCAACCTGAGGAATTCCTACTGTTAGACTGTTCTCTTCCTTAAAAACATCTCTGCAAATACTTTCTTAATGTGGTATCTACCAGCTGAGAAGCCTGAATATGTGGCAACTAATTTCCATTGGACCACATGCTTTTTAATTCCAAAGCAACAGATAATACGACAGACCAGCTTTCGTTTTTCATCCTGTTTCTGATCTTCTACTCTGGTTATGATCCATAATAATAAGTTCACTAACAAGTGTGGAGGTGTGGACAGTTTCTGCACATTCACTTAGGCCAAGTTCTCTGGCTGTGGCCTTTTATTTATATGCTGTGGGAATTTCTTTATCCCAGCCTGCACAAAACCCACAATTTAAGCAAGATTTCAGGTACCATGGCTGGCTTCTTTTACATTAGCTCTTGCTGACTGGCTCACAGGCCGCAGGCCTTCTATAATCACATATGTTCAGATCCTAACTGAGAAAAACTTCAGAAGAAGAAAGAATTTACAGCAGCTCCTGTTTTCAAGTCCTTCACTCTTTATAACATGAGAATCAGGTATAAGGTGCAGACAAGAATATGGAGAGATTCAATTCACTGTTGCAGGACTTGATTACATTTTTTATACATAAGTATGATAGGCAAGACAACTTGTGCCATCTTATAGGAAAGCTGACATTTTCAATGGAAATTTGTGTTCATTGTACTTAAAACATTACTAAAATTAAACAATTCAGTTTGGATTCCTACTATGTCTACTGTTACTTTTATTCTCTTATTTTGTCATTTCTGCCTCAGTGTTTTTATCTTTTCAGACATACTTAAGACAGTGGCTTTCCAGAGCCAGTATTTTTAAAACGGCCCATTATTTTCCTTACCACTTCATTGATTTCACCTACTAATGGACTGAAAAGGCAGGGCAGGGAGCAGACACCAGGCTTCTGTGTTCATGTTGACCTGTGCTGCTAAACAGATGCTGCTGCCTTTCACTCCAGATGGAGTTGGTTCAGGGCATGTGATTTCATTCCTAGATATCTCAACTTGTTCCTCTCACGAGCTCTCAGAAAGCTCAGATTACTGAGATCTTCCAGGGCAAGCCCAAAGAGATTGCATCCTATATATATCACTTTAACAGGACTAAAATTCTGAAGAGACAGGAATGAAACCATGAAAAAATAAAGATATTTCATAATAAATTTCAAAACTAAAAGCACGGGAAAGTCTTTTCTTTCATGATATCAATATGTTTGTATCTGAACTTAGTTGTTGTAAAATGTAAAACTATAGTGGACTTAAAAATAAATCATGAATATTATGAAAGCTGACAGCCATTCAAGGAACACTCTGCAGAAGCAACCCGATTTGTAAACACTAGTAATATTGTTTCATCAATGTCCTTAAAGGAGATAGAAATAGTTTTCTGTGATGGTCCACAGAAGTACTTAAGCAGATACCAATGACCAGCTACAGCGCAAGAAGAATGAGGATATCTACAAGCATCATGCATCTTCCCTTCTTCTAAGAGTCTTAGATATCAGGCAATCACATTGCAATTCTTATCACTACTCTGAAGTCTGATAACAACCAACAACCAATGCATACCCAAACGGGGAAGAAGTCATTCAAGCTTGACTGGGGTTTAGGAGTTGCCAGCAAGTGCTTGAAACACAGCACGCTGACTATATCACACAATGGAAAGTATCATTCAGTGTCATTCATCACCTCAACCTACAAATGCAAGTCAGTCCCAAATGAGCGAGCACTGAACTAAGAAGTATGGCAATCTCACTGTGGTCTGGGATCCACATTAATTTTGTTGAAAGCGACAGCTCTAAGCCCAGGTGCTGGGCTTTTCTATGACCTCTCTGCCTATGGTAGCCAAGCAAGAGAACTTCCATGAGATAGTGCCTTTGGTACATGAACCTGCTCACATGTTCCCTTTGGGGTCTCTAAGGTGTGTAGTACACATGTAGATGTAACCAGATCTTCCCAAGCAATACTCTGTTAGCTATACTAAGGCATGCACAAATACACATTTGACATAGGTCACTCTGAAAAGGAGTCGAATATAACACAGAGGAGAAGATGATATATCTATGTACGCCTTTCAGTTAATAATAATGTAGGGTATGGCTGCAATTGGAAATTGTATTGCATCAGTTAAGAGACACTAATAGAAACACTAATCTTTTTAAGATATGGAAAAGGCTTGTGCAGTGTTGCTAAATACTATGTATGCCATACATTTTTATTTCAGGAAAAAAAGAACAGTCACAATGAGTATGTCGAAATGATGGATGGATAGTCTGAGATAGTCTTGGATGAGACATAAAAGAAGAAATGCACTACATATGGTGACGTCAGAAGAGGCACAATAGCAAAGCGTGGATCAGGCTTAGAGAGGCCTTTATCTAAGGAACTAACCAACAGAAGCTGCACTTGATAACAATGTACAGCTGGATAAGATGCATGGAAAAAATCACCACGAGCTTCCATAAGATACGATGGGCAGACAATGGTTTGCTGTAGCTGTGGGATAGTGTTAAGCAGCTTCAGTAAGCTGTGTGTGTTGTAGTTCTTGGGCCAGATTCTGGCCCCTTTGTGCTAGGGCTCAAGAGTGCCCAATAAAAACTGCGGGATTTTCCTCCAAAAAAGGAGCACTGCCAGGTGGCCAAGTGCCAGGATGACTCACTCTGCACTACCCATTCCTTACAGGAAGACAGAAGTTCCTGAATAGGAAAGGATGAGGCCAGGAGTCCACTGAAATCCAGCTGCCCTGGACCCCAGAGAGTAGGGGTTGCCTCACCAGCCCTGTTTGGAATTTTGCTCTTTGAGTGTCTGAAGAAACTGGGCCAGTCTCTTCCATTTTCTTCACTGGCACAAATTCTCTGTATTCCTAGACCTAGTAGCACAGTGGAAAATAAAGACAAGGGCCATTAAGTAATCTGCATTAATTAATTCTAACACGCATAGAGAAAGGGGCTATTCAATGCCTTTATGAAACACTAAAGAAATAGAATAATAAAATGCACCTTCTTTCACCTGATGTGCAGCAAAAGTTCAGAGAAAAGATGTGTTTGCAGCAGAGAAATCTAAGTCTAGAAAACATAGTGACTTTGGACTATGCATATATATTCTCTGTACAGAATAAAAGGTATTCGGAGATGATTTTTTTCCAGTATGTTTCATTTTTGAAAAAGTGGTGGTGAAGTGGTATGTCCTCTCTAAATGTGCATATGCAGTTGCTTGACATCTGAATGGTGAATTTTACTTCATCTAAACTACCTTTAAGCCACGGGACACCTGCAGCAAGATGTTTCAGGGAGCCAGAAGCTCCCTGAAAAAGGGTGCTGTATACTGCATATTGGATGTCAACTCCAGCTCTGGAAATCTCTAGATAATTTTTTGCCAAAAACTGGGTAATGAGAGAGTAAATGTGCACGCATATACATACAATATAAAATCTAAATCTAACAATGATTCATAGAACTGTTTCATAGAATAACCTGAGTTAGAAAGGACCCACAAATGTCATGGATCTCAACTCCTGGCTCCACACAGGAATATCCAAAATTCAAAACCTATGTCTGAGAGTGTTGTCCAAATGCTTCCTGAATTCCAGCAGTCTTGGGGCAGTGACCACTGCTCTGGGGAGTTTGTACATCAACAGAAGCTTGTATATACAGACTGTACAGATGTGTATGTATAAAATTGGCAAGGCCAGAACCACTGCAACCTATATGCCTTGCATAGAAGACACTTTACCAACACTAATGGCTAGAAGAATCTTTAATTTGACTCAGTATACCAGTTGCTGTTTAATAACAGCCCAGCTGTCTTTCTTGTCTCTGGATCCTCAGATGTTTAGTAACTTAGGGAGAAATCATCACACTGAATGTAGGAAAGTAGAACTACATTTAATCTTCTCCAACAAAATGTTATTTTAAATGTATTTATCCAGACAAACACTTTGTGGCAAAACATCTTGTTTTTGAGAACGTCTCAAGAGATATTAGCAACAGAGGGAAAATGACATTTCTTTATCAGCTATAATACACATAACATGACATTCAAACACAACAAGTGCTACTCAATAGCTTGTAAGTCACAGAAGGTGAATGAAAACACTTATCTCTTTTGTAAAAAAAGAAAAGAAGAAGGTAGAGAATCCTCAACAGAATGATCCACTTTGACTTAAAATATATGGTAAGCAGCATTACAAATTCATGAGCACAAACCCCATCTATTAGGATTCTGAAAAAATAATAAGTCTAGGTAAGAAGAAGTGTTCCTGCAAATGTATGGTTAGTTATGTCAAGGACAGTAAATGAAGCTGCTTTTCATACGCCACGTTGATCTGTCTAAATTGGGGCAAGATGTGCCACCAAAAATGGATTTTCATCTTGTGTTACAGAAGGTCAAATGTTAACAAATACAAAAGAAAATTAATAAACAAAGACTTCCCACTCTCCAAGTAGTTGTTAACTCACACATGCTATTACGTGATACTCATCTCAAATGACTGCTATAGTAAACAAATAGTAGAACTTCTCTAGTAAACAAGCTGTACTACAGTGCTAGTAAACAAATTGAATGTGTAATGCTACAAACCTCCAGAGAAGCCAAACCAAAAGAGATCTGCTGTTTTTAAGAAATGCTTGATTTAATAAGATACACATAATTGCTATAATGCACCTACATCTACTCTATAAGACCGTACTCCTACCATATGCAAATGAAAGCCAGACTAATTCAGCTGAGGAGTACGGCACATAATTTAATGTGAGTGTAAATAACCAGCTAAAATGGTGGATTCATCTTTTAGACCATTCAAATTAAAACAAGATGACTTTCTGACTGATACATTCTAACAAAACACAAATTTGTATGGCTCCATAAAGAAGTGACTGGATGAAATTAAATGGTTTCCTCTGACATTACAATGCACTATTTTAGGTCAGCATTCAATAAGGTGTTCAGGAATTCACTCACAGAGTTACAGCTATATTTGCACTACAGAGGATGTCCCAAAGGATATCTGTCTTTTCTTGTGCTGGCCACCTGGGCATCTCTGCTTAAAGCTGTTCAGGATTTAGGAAAGGCATAACCTAGCATTTAAGTTCCTGGAGAAGCAAGGTATATTTCAAACACTCTCACTGGTCTTGGTGCCCACTTCTTGCCAAACAGTCTGGCACCTATCAGATTTATCTAAGTGGGAAATCAAAATATTAAGCTTCACTTTATCCTGAGGCTTCTGAACTCCAAAACCCTTGTGGCCAAACCACGAGGGTACAGAAAGCTTTGTATCTGCTCTGCATCCAGGAATGGAGGAACCATATGGCCAGGAAGACCTGGTCCTCCTCTAGTGGTTAAGCTACTCAGCTAGGAGAAAAGTTTTTCAATTCGAGTCAGTAATTAGTCACCACAAAGCAACTCAGAAATTAGCTAGTGATTCCCTCTTTAGGGTCCTAGTTCTCTCTCTCACGCTATTCTTGGATCCTAGGTACCAAACTCAGTTCTGTGGCCACTCCTGGGACTGACCACTTAATTCTTTGAGGCTGCATCTCAGTGTCTGGGTATCTCCACTTTTTCTTGAGTAAGAGCCCTAGTTCTTGAATGAAGACTCCGGTCAGTTGCCTCATGGCCAGAAATGCACCTCAGATCAATCAGTTTTATGATTTTATGATACCAACACCAAAAGCCTCAGGGACATTCTGTATCAGATTTGGTCTCTTCATCATTTCGAGTCTTACTCTCTTTGATGAGAATTCTCCAGAGTCTCAAACAAAGTGTAACATTTTCCCACAGCTAGATAAAATATGTCCCTGCAAGAGAACCATCATGCCGTGGTCAGCAGTGATATATTCTTGATAAGTGTATCCAGAAAGTCCATGAGGCTATACAGATTCTTAAGCATCCAGTTAAGTGCTCCACTGGGTTACAGCTTTAATTACATATTTCATAACTACAGAAGAGTTCATTTAAAATTCGGTTCAGAACAGAAATGTTAAGTGTGCATTTTCTTTGCTCATAGCAAAATGCACGCAGATTGTGGAAGGTGGTTTAAATGAATAGCTGAGAAAAATATGTATACAATGTCTACTGTAACGAGCCTACTCAAAGGTTAAATGCAACAAAAAACAGAATTAAAATAGATTGATTAACATTTGCATTCAGACCCAAAGTAGTGTTAATTGCCATAGCTCTAAAGAAATTTCATAGTCCTGTTCTAGTTTGCATCAGACAATGATCTTGTCCATAACAGAAGATATTCTGTGTAGTTCAGACAAACACACTGTATTTTTAAGTGGAGATGTCTAAAAAGATTATTACAAAAAGATAAATTAGCTTTGCATTCTGGCAGAATCTGAGATAATGTTTCTGATGATCTGTTGAGAAAATAAAAGTAGAATGTTGTTATTCCCAGCCATCATTTATCTATTGAACCAGAATTTACTTTCCAGGAGCTGGTTCTAAGGATTCCTAATGCAAAAAAACAACTGGAAAATTAATATCTCTGGTGTTTTCACAAGCACCACAAGTAGCAAACACTGCTGTGCCTGCTGGAGGCTGTGA
>JAOWBP010001760.1:17545329-17575824 GCA_028571105.1 Tragopan temminckii
CAGACAAACACACTGTATTTTTAAGTGGAGATGTCTAAAAAGATTATTACAAAAAGATAAATTAGCTTTGCATTCTGACAGAATCTGAGATAATGTTTCTGATGATCTGTTGAGAAAATAAAAGTAGAATGTTGCTATTCCCAGCCATCATTTATCTATTGAACCAGAATTTACTTTCCAGGAGCTGGTTCTCAGGATTCCTAATGTGGTTTCCTCTTATTTATACAACCAGGGGAAATCTGGGTTGCAAAAAAACGACTGGAAAATTAATATCTCTGGTGTTTTCACAAGCACCACAAGTAGCAAACACTGCTGTGCCTGCTGGAGGCTGTGAAGCACTGACCATAATCTACTGCAGCCTGAACAAGGCCTGCATGGGCTTTGTGTACGGCTGAGACCTGCAGCACAGGTCACCTCATAAAGCTCCAACAGCGCTAGACCGCGGATCTGTGCCATCAAAGTCCAGGACTGAGGTTTTGCCTGTGTAAGCTAGGGACTCAAATTGTCCTCTTGATAGATTTGCAAGCTTCCAAGTGATCATTATTAGTGTTTGTGTACCTTCACCTAGACATTTCTCATCGAGCTGCACAAAGGGAATATCAGTTTCAGGGGTGAAGTGAGGGTAAACTAGGAGCATGAGTGAACTGACAGAGAAAAAATGCCCATAACGTAACATGAAAGCATCTGTAAATTACATAAAAATGTCTATATTCATTGTACTCTAAAATAAAAATAAATATATTTTATATTACTAAAAATCATTAATGAGAAATGCAGCAGCTTTTGAAAATGCTGTCACTCTGCTTGTGCAGTTTCCATATTTCTTTTTTTCTTTTGCTGCTAAATGCCCACTTTTTTTTTTTTTTTTTTTTTTTTTTTTTGTAAAAGCCAAGCACTTTTCCAGAAAATGAACCTTCATGAGTCTTTCCTTTAATTTTCATTATTATTTTTTTCCATTTAAAGAGTGCTATTAATGGAAAAAAGATCAATTTTGCCTATTACCTAGGAGACACTTATGTGGTCATGATCACTATACTATCTAGAAATGTCATCACCAATGACCAGCTCATCTGCATGCCATCTGCCCTGACTTGCAGTGAAGAAATTAAAACACAGGAAGACTAATGCCAATATTTTCAAAACTTCCTAGTGATTTGCAGGATCTTAGTACTTGAACTCTTCAACATCTTTATCAATGGGACTGACTAACATGGACAATGGGATTGAGTGCACCCTCTGCAAGTTTGCAGATGACACGAAGCTGATGACACCTCTCCTGTGAAGAAAGGTTGAGGGGGTTGCTTTTGTCCTGGAGAAGGTTGCAAGGAGACCTCATTGCAGCCTTCCAGTACTCAAGGGGAGCTTATAAACAGGAGGAATACCAAATTTTTACATAGTCTGATAGTTGGGACAGGGAGGAATGGCTTTAAACAAAAAGAGGGGAGATTTAGGTTAGATGTTAGGAAGAAATTCTTTACTCAGATGGTGGTGAGGCAGTGGCACAGCAGCCCAGTGAAGTTGGGTGCTCCATCCCTGCAGGCACCGAAAGTCAGGTTGGATGGGGCCCTGGGCAGCCTGAGCTGGGGGGCAGCCCTGCCCATGGCTGGGCTTAGAGCTGGTTGGGCTTTAAGGTCCCTTCCAACCCAAACCACTCTATGATTCTATGAATGCTTGGTGCAATACAACTAAATATTTTTAATCCAAAGTCTGGTAAATCTGAATCCAGACCTCCTGAGTCTCAATCCAGTGTCCTCACTGAAAACACTGCCACAGATTCTTCCCAGGATGGTTTGCTATTGCTGCAGTATTGACTGCATTCATTAAAACTCCTCTGAATTGCACTGACAAAGTTCCTGGTTGTACTAGGAAGGACAAAAAGTAGAGAACACACGTAGCTGTACTCTCAGCCTTTTTATGAGGCAGATCTCATACCTTCCTGAAAAACAAGGTGAAATGTCTAAAAGTAGGCTTCCTTTACAAAATACATTTTTTAAAGCCTGCATATCAAGATGATTTTAACCACCGAGATGCTGTGCTCTTTCAATCTTCAGATGCTGTTTTTAAATATTCCTATAATCAGTCAATTCTGTCAGTGTTAGGAATATGGCCCATTCGAGTGTCATGTAACATTTTTAGAAGTCTTGCGAAGACTTAATAAGTTTTGCAAATATTTAGAAAGAGAATTAATGTAATATGTGTAAAGATCTGCACATATTTGATAATCTTGAACCAATTTAATAAATCCTGTCCAGTTTTAATAAACATTGGATTAGGGTTAGACTTATTACAAACAATAAATTAATAATGAAAATATTTAATGTTGGGTGTATATACAGCACTTTTTTATTTTAATTGTTTTTCTAAGATAGGGAAAATACCTATAAGCCAAGTTACACTTTTAAAAACCTTTGTTATCCAAGAAAATATACGCACAACCCATACTGTTAGTAACATGACCGCTTTGAACATACTACTGAAAAATATGTTTCTGCTTACCCTTATGGAAACAAACCCTTGTAAAACCCTCACTGCTTTGCAAGAATGTAAAATCAACGTGATCATAATTTGGGTGACAATTTGGGACAATTCAGGGGAAAAAATGTTTAATGAATTTGTGAATGTATGAATGTACAAAAAAAAGAGTGCAACTAGAAGCATATTCCTAAATCTGTTTACATGTATAGGTACTTCTCAAGGGCAACATATCTGACATTATAATTTGTTGTGAAACACAGGACATGCATAACCTTGTGCTGGGCCATTCCAAAGGTTCTCCATCACATTCACCCTGGGGTATGTGAGTTTTCCAAGCAAATGGGCAACTGGGAAATTTATTCCTGTTGGAAAAAAATTGTCAGTCATCTTTCTCACAGAAACATACCAGTTCCAACAAAACTTTAACTGATAAAAGTTTTCCACATCCCCACGGAATGACTAGCTCATACTAGAAAGAGTCACCAAACCAACACAGTACATTCCATTTTAAAAAAATAACTAACTGAAATGAGGTATAGTAATGATTAGAGAGTTTTGAACATGGATTTCTGAAACCAGATTCACCTTGATTCAAAAGTTTTTGGATTATTTTTTTTTAATGACATCTGAGTCTCCTGGGACTCTGAGCTCAGGATGCTTGATTATGGGCCTGTGTATCTGAGAGGGGCTTGTGAAATAAAAATTATGGAAGATCTGGTTGAAACACCAGAGGATGCTTGAGATACATGAGAGATGAGCAGGTGATCTGACACAGCCAACATGTCTTCACTAAGGGAAGGCCATGCCTGACCAATCTGATGGCTTTCTATAATAGAGTGGCATCAGTGGACAAAGGGAAGTCAACAGCAAAATAAAGATCCGATATGTTAGGATATCTGTCACACTAGACACCAGAAAAGTCTTGAAGGATACGTGACAATATGGGAAGATAAGGTAAGATACCAGACAGGACACTGTCACCTTAAGAGGACTTTCATTCACCACTTTTTTTTCCCTAAATAATATATTCACTATGGTATGTGACATACTATCCCAGCTTTAATGAGATACGTGTCTTCTACAGAGAGGACATAAAGGATGAGCTTCATGTCATACCAGGACAGCTGCAGGGCAAAGTCCATGCTGGTCTTGCAATCTGATTTCCATTTCACACTGCCACAGATAATTTTTGTGCATTTGGAAACCAAAGGCTTTTTCTGTAAATGTATCCTATTCTAAAATGCAGCAACTTGATTCCTTAAGATGTTCAGGAGGCAACCAACAAACTTAATCACTCCTTCCACTGCTTTTCACAGTGGTGGCTGTCCTGCAGTTTAAGAGAGTGAACAGGCAGCTCATCAGAACTGAGACTTAACCACCTATGAATAAATTACCATAGGAATCAAGCTGAGGAAATTGTGTTGTTCTTCTTTGTGCTTTTCTAGTACCTAAACAATTAAGTCATATCATGAATATAAAAATAGAGTGGAATGAAACATTCATCTTAATTATGCAGAAAGATTGAGAAATATTGTTTCTGCTGATCTAATTTTTCATTGGGTAATATTTACCTTTCTTATGGCAAAACTAAATATCTAAAACAGTTCATTACGAGTCTTTGTTTATGAAAGCAAAGAATTATTCTGAGGAATAGATAGCAGAGTAAGTAAGGAAATGACTATTAGAGAAATGAAGAAAACTACTAACCTCAAATTGGTGTATATGAGTCCTTTACTTCCAGAGATTTGAAAGCCCACAAGCCGTAGCATCAGTGTAGGCAGAGCAAACAATGTTTATGAAAACTTTCCATTGCCTTTCTCCAACAGCGATTTATCTGATTTCTTTGCTTTGAGTTCTTTCCAGGCCTCTTTAGCCTCAGTAAATTGGTATTCTAAGAGTTGTTTCAGGCACTTAGGCCTACAATAAAGTTATATTGATTTTTAATGGTCCCTCAGTAGACCTTTACAAGGGATTCTGCTATACTCCATGCAGTGAAATAGCCCTTGTCCATCTTCAGGTGTAAAGCAGCAAACTCTGCATTTAATAAAGCTGCTAATTTGGGTATTGGCCACAGTAAAACAAAGTTTGCCCTGTGTTTCTCCATACAGCTGTAGATCAATGTCTAATAAAATCTTTCCTGAGTAAATGACAATGAGAGGAAGTCCTGAACAGACTGCTGTAATCCATAAGCTAGAATTCTCTACAGAACAGGCATTTCTTTAATCACTTTGGCTCTCTCTGTACAAATGAACTGGAATGGCACAACAGCATTTGCTTGGCAGGAACAGGGTTAACACCATGATACACCTTGATCACCAGCAGGTATCAAACTTTGTCAGGAGAGGAGATATCCTCCAAACAGGAAGAGACAAAGCAGTGTTAAGAATTCCTCATCAAATACAATAGAATATGAAGGTACAGCTCAGTTTTTCAGCTCTGGCATCCAATAACAAGTCAGAACCCTGAGGACATTGTCTTACTCAGAGATGTGAAATGCAAATGAATAGTAACGTTGACAACTCTAGACCAAGCACAAAACAAAGGACTTGAAAGCTACCTGTAAAGGTCTTGCATGAACACACAGCCTTTTTTTTTTTTGTATTTTTGTGGAGCAGAAACATATTCATTTATGTGAAGAAGGTAGAGAGGTAATTTTACTGATCATTGGAGCCCCTGAGAATGCTGAAGCAAAGAAAAAACCTTGAGATGGTAACATACAGAAATTGTTTAACAGCGAAAGTCAACAGAAGCTTAGAAAAACTGGTTCAACTCAGAAAGTCATAGTGTGTGTAACAGAATGGATGAATTCACTTTCCTAAAACTCAGTCATGGGAAATTCCAAAATCCTTTCATTCTTGAAGATTTAGTCTTTAAAGTGAGAATAATCTAAGCTAAATCTTCCTGCCTGCCTCTAGTGCCCTTAGTCCTAGACTAAGAAAGTCAGAGTAACACCGTTTCTGGCTAATTTTCCTTCAGATCATGTGCTTGTGCTTTTCTACAGCAGAACTAAATATCTGAAAAAAAAACTCAATATGAATTTTGGTTTATGGAAGCCAAGTATTCTCAGTAAGCAGAGAAATATTACCAAAAAGTCATGTAGATAGAGACAGAAGTATTTTGATGACGCCTGCTCTGTTCACCCAGTGGGACCCTGGGGGATGCCACGCAGATGCTTCATCAGTGGGGTAGGCGAGCGTGCTGCTCCCATGCCTCACCCCCCGCCACACCATTGGCAAGGCTGAGCCAGGAGGGGGGACAGCCCCCAGCCCCGAGTCGTGATCCAGCCTGAAGAGACCTGTGCTGATTCCCCTCTCCAACCCCCAGGCGCAGAGCAGTTTCTCAACAGCCCTCCTTGTCACCACCATTTGAAGAAACCAGAGCACAGAGGGAATTGGCACACACCCCACAGTGGCCTATCACAGAGCCACCAACCCACTGTGCAGTCAGTGGCCAAGAGGAGAAAGCAAGAGGATTGCAGAATGATAGAATCGTTTGAGTTGGAAGAGACCCTTAAAGGTCACCTTGTCCAATTCCCCTGCACTGAACAGGGACACCTACAGCTCAATCAGGTTGCTCAGAGCAACCCCAGCCTCACTTTGAGAGTCTCCAGGGATGAGGCATCTGACATCTCTGAGCAACCTGTGTCAGTACCTCACCACTCTGACTGTAAAAAACTTCTTCCTTATAACCAGTCTCCCCTCTTTTAGTTTGAGACCACTTCCCCTTGTCCTGTCACAACAGACTACTGAGAATGACCAACAGTCTCCTGCTTAGCACACTACTGAACTGTAGTAGTGAACTTCTACCCACAGCACTACTGAAACCTGTGAGAAGTTTGCTACAAACCTAATAACAGGTGGCTCTAGGATGGAGGTTTGTTGCAGAATGAAATGTTGGTCATGCTTATAAACCTTCCAGCAAGGAGGGGCCAAATTTCAGTAATGATATGTCAAGGCTGAATTTAGCCTTCTCGGGGTAGGCTAGAGGGCAACAGGTAGCTTCGGACAGAAGCAGGATTAAACTCCTCAGGAGTCAATACTGTCTGATCTAAGGTGAAGGACGTGCAAAAAATGAGTGCAGTGCACATGATTTCACCCTGGATATGACTTTTTTTCCAGCACTTTGGGGAAAAAGATATTTTATTAGAAACTGAGGCCAGGGTCATCCAAGCTTGGCCTATGTTATCTGAAACATGAAGAATACAAAAACTTACAGCAAAACTCAGGAGACACAAGGCTAATAAAAGATACAGTCAAATCTTTTGTGAACTAAAGACAGGAGAGTGTGAGGAACAATAGCTTCAAAGCCGAGTGAAGGGTAATTGTTTGCTGCTAAACTGGTAGAAAATCTAGTGGGGGAAAGATGTCAAAGAGCAGTGAACTAATAAACACATGGAACAGAAATACCGAGCCCTTCCTGGACTTCAAGCACTCTCCTCTTTTCTTTTTCTTTTTTTTTCTGCAGCAGCTGGTACATTTCCTGCTTTCTTGTCCTTGCGTGCTTGTGCAGCAATATCTCTCAGGGGTTTCTTTCTTAGCTAGACCGCTCGGAGGTAAATTGGGAGGTTCAAACAAAGTGTCTCTTTGCTGAATGATGTAGGGACAAAAGAAAACAGAAAGTAGTTTTACAGCACAGCAGACAATTCAGCAGGGTAAAACACCTGGCATTTGGCATACCAAATAGCTGCCTTGCATATGTCCTAAAACAAACATATGCTTATTCCATCAAAAGTTTTCTTGAAGTTTTTGCTTCTCTTGCTCCCTCCACCTTCTTCCTGTCCAAAGAGAGGAAACATCTTTGCTGGTAAACAGGCCCTTGCATGAAGGCCAGAGACCCTCTCAGATACCCACTCATGTCCCTGCAAGTAGCTATTCATTTTCCACTAATGTCCTCCTTCCCACAACAAGAGGGTTGAGTTGTGAGCTGCTGAAACTGTCACAGCTCAAGCAGTGTTCAGTTTGCACCTGAAGCCTACTGCTTCCTGCTGTTTGCACAGTGTCCAAAGAAAGTTGGCTGACCAGGCAAGTTAGATACGTGAAGAACTTTGTGCTGGATACCTTGCCCCAAAAGCAATTAGTAGAAGTGTCTGACCGATGCCACATGATGAATTGCTGTCTTTTGGCTGTGTTGATTATGAAGTGAGCCTAGACACTTGGCTTAAGTGCTCTGCATCTCTTTGCGAGGTCCAGATGCTTACTTGCCTTGTACAGCAGTGGAAAAGTCAGACTCTAAACAGGGCAGTCTGAATCTAGCATTTACAGACAAGGAAATCTCCAAAAACAATATGTGTTCCTAGAGCTCTCTTAGGACCTGACTCTCAGAAAAGCATCCCACTGCTCAAACAATACATCTGAGCAATTCCATGTGTTCTACCCACAGAACGTGCCTGAGAGTCCCTTGAGAACTACATGGGCAAAAGCATACACCGTTTAGCAGATACATCACTACACACAAATGTATTTCATTCCTTTCCCAATAAGGCCTTTTGAATTTGTTAAAAAGTATTTGTAGAGAAAATGAAAGGAGCCCCTGGCATCAGAAGTCCTTGGAGAGAGCGCTGTGCACTGGCTAAAGGCTCTGCTGATCACAGCTGGAAGGACAGCCTGACTTTATCAGGAGGATCAAGGAGAAGAAGAGATGGAATATGGGAAAGGTTGGAGGAAGATAAAAAGGAGGAATTTATCCATCAAGGTCAGCTAATTGGAAAAAAGTTTCTGCATTGGGGTGGCTGGAAGCAGTATTAATCCAAGCCAAAATTTTACCCTTTGGAACCTTGTGCATTCCTCATGCAAGGTTTTTTACATTGCCATAGAAAAGAAGGGTCTATTTTGGTACAGAATCATTCTGGGGCAGGTTTTACTCTCCATATGTTTGCATAAATCTACAGAGGGCAATGGAGTTACACCACTGCGTGTTGGTGTGAGATCAGAGGAAAGCTTAGTATCTCTCACCTTGTCTGACAGACTCTTTGACCCATTTCACTCTTTTTTACTCTGTCAGCGTTCCAAGGTCAAAGACCGTGCCCAAATCTAAAGCAGATCATAACTCGGATGCTGTATTTTAAAGACATAGGCTCCCTTTTTTAAAATAATACGATTTAAAATATACTTTTCTTTGTGTTAGCTTTTTTACTACATTCAAATGATCTTGACTTGGGCTAGGGGGCACACATGTTTCCGGGAGGAGGGATCCCATTTCCTTCACACCAGTTTCCGTGGCATCATCATCATCATCATCCGCTTGTTTCTGCCCTTGATCACATCCTCTGAAAAGCTGGCAGATGTGAAACCTGAGCTACCCATGGGCCTCCAAACATCCCATAGCAGTAGGTATCCAAAATGATTCAGATCATCTCTAATTTCTCTGTGGATCGCATGTCTCCTTCAGAAAAAGGGTGGGGAGCAGATGTGCAAAACAGAGAGACAGAGACTATGGTAATCATATTTCTCCTTCACGGAAGGGAGGGGTGGGAGGGAGAAAGAGATATCACATGCAGAAGGACTGCAGAAATTTAAAACGCTGGTCAGACTGGATATGTTAACTGCGTGCAAAAGTTTCCTAGTGAGAATATTTCCTTTTGGATGATTTAACAAATGTAAGCTAGATCGAGTCTACATTATGCAAGAAATATGTTAGGTTTCTTCTCTAGCTATGCACAAATGGCTGGGAAAAGCTGGATATAGCCCCATCCTATAACTGGAATCAGAAATAAATTGAAAGATTTATAAATTGGAGGTGCAATTCTTCAGCTACATTGGTTTAAAGATGGTGAAATGAGTGACTAAAACATTCCCTCACAGTGTTTTATGAAGCAGATCTAATGTGCAGGTTTTGTGACCTGCAGTGACTTTAACTTCTCAGTAAATCAAAAAGCTTAACAAATATTAAGATGGCAAAGATTACCTGTGTGTGCCAGATTTTATCTTTTATCCGTTATCATTTAGGAAATGAAAAGCTTGAGTCGGAAATCAGACAGCCGGTCACGTGGCTGCGGCGGTCTGGCAGCCCCACAAGACAAGAACCTGCAGGAGACACAGAAATTACACATTCCCTGATTAGTTTTTAGACCTTAAGAAATGGCTCTTTTTATTGTTATTATTATTAGCAACCAGTGAGCTTTAGAATCAGAGCAATTCCTTTCTAAATTCCACTGCAATGAAAATTCATTATCACAAGCTCGAAGAAGCAGCTGGGTATACAGCTCAACTCGTGGCCAGACTTAGGGGCAGTTCCATGCATTTGTGAGCTTTGGAGGTGTGGAGATCTGGGATATGGAAAACCAGCACCCACTTGACAATGCAGAGGCCAAAGAAATCAGCTTTTGCAAATCAGTCTAGAGCAGCAGGAAACCTGTGGCCAGACAGGATCCTGTCTAAGCCACAGGTGAGAGGTCCACAGAGCACGGGGAGATCAGCCCTTCTTCATGTAGAGCGTGCCCTTGATGCCAGCAGAGACTTGCAGTTCATTCCTGAGTGTGTGGGAGTTAGCTGCTGTGGTACAGGAGCTTGCTTTTCATGGCTGTAGAGCTCCAAATATGTCAAAGACCTTGAGGGTGAAACAGATGTCTGTATTTTACCCCAGTTCCCAACATTCTCCAAACTGGTGGCTGAGGAATCGTAAGATTATATCTAGTGCCTACACAGAGGCGGACTTCTTCAAAACATTTTAAAAACATGTGAGATTTATTAAATTAACATTGTGTATACTGGTGGGATGCTGAGGTGGAGTGAAGAAGGTCTATTCCAAAGTCACAAAATATAGCAAAGATCAAATCACAACAAACCTCTCTAAATTCAAGCCACAAACCCAAGCACTTCATCAGCTCTATTAGCTTGCCAAACACACATGAAACTTTTCTTCCTTTCTTTGAAGAAATTAAGATAATCCCAAAGGTTAGACAACCTCCATAGCAAAATCAGGTCTGGAACACATCAACTGCAGGTGAAACCCTGTGTTCTGGGTTCACAAATTCCTCTTTGCTCCAAGAAGGTCATAGAATCATAGAACCATTAAGGTTGGAAAAGACCCCTAAGATACAAACCCAACCCATACCCACCATGCTCACTAACCATGTCCCTCAGTGCCACATCTGCATGTTTCTTGAAAACCTCCAGGGATGACAACTCCACCACTTCCCTGATGGCCTTCACTCTTCCCACCCCTGCAGTCCCTTTACCCAACTACCAAAGGCATTTCTGGCTATCCTCTCTCTCCTCTTCCATCTCACAGTTGTGATTGAGTACATATTGAACATATATTATAGTGCAATAAGAAAGAGAATGGAAAGCGAAAGTTTCATAAAATGGAAGTTCCCTTTGTCCTCAAAATGAGCAATACCAATTTAAAAATAGCAGTGCTTTTCTTCAGTTCTGAACCAATACTATAGCTAATTAACAGTAGGGAGGTGTTGGTTTAAAACAAAGCAATGAAAAACTATTTCTCCTTTCAGCTGATACTCCGTTATTTCCAAAATAATTGGCCCTCTACCACAGCCTGAAAAGGGCAATTGGCCAGAAGCCGATGAAGTCCAAGTGCACCATTGCCACTTCTCCTTGTGCATGGTCAGAAAAAAAAGAAATGTCACCAAGAAACCCTGCAGCTGTTGTGAATGAGCTTCCTTCCAAAGGCTTAAGCAGAACATTATCAACCAACATAAGGTCCAATGTGTAATGCAAAAATAATACTGTGCTGAAAATAAATTACAGAGTAGTTTATAGGTAAACCAAGAGAGAAGCTTATATATTAGTGGATAAAGGCGTGCAATTAAAGCAACAAAGCAGTGCAAGTGGGAATAGAATCAAATTTAATATAAACAAACTGCAGGACCATCTATGTTAAGACAACAACTTTGGTGCAAGTCTGAATATGTATTTTCCCTCCATTCCATCACACCTGTGTTAAACCTGGAGTGAAAAATAAGCATTAAAGACTAATAGTCATCCTGGAAGTCAGGCCACCTCCCCTGGAAAACATGCAAATGCAAGTTTCCAGGACTGTGCAGAGACACATGTATTATAGCATCTTCTCATTTTGTATTATATAATGGATACGTTTGATACAATTAATGAATAAAAATATATTGATGAAATCCTTGCATCTGCCTCCTATTTTTAAACTTCTGGATTTAACATTAAAGGAAGTCATGAGCTAACGTCCCCATATTGCAGTGTGAACAGAATAAACTCTGTCAACAACTAGCAAAGGGCTAAAAGGTAACCATACAATCTGCTCTGAGCAAGGGGTGCTGTGCATCTCTTTTCTGCCAAAAGCAGATTGCGACTCAGCAAGTCAGTTTTCTACCCTGCTCTCCCTGACTTTGGGAAGTAAGTTATTTGACTGCTTTTCACAGTACGCAGTCACCCCTGCCACATGCCAGGCCTGACACTTCTGGCCAATGGAAGGAGTATAGGGATAAAGGCATCTTGTTTCCTATGTCCTGCTGCCTTCCATCTCAAACCTTCCTTGACTGCTGTGGGAGAAACCCTTGCTCTTCCCATCAGGAACATGTCATCTCCATCAAATTAAGACCAAAGGCATTACTGACACATGTCTTACTGCACTTACAAGACCTTTACTACAAGGAAAGTTAAAAAAATAAAACAATACAGTGCCCAGTCTCACTATCACTGCCTGCTCAACTTAATCCAAAGCCTACAATTGTTTATTAAGGTAAGCTCACTATTAAGACACTAGTGTCAGTCTGTGAACATAGGAGGATGGGGTGAAATTCTCTGTTTTGGCATGGGGTGGGACAGCATTCCTTCAAGAAGCACAGCTGTTTGCATCAGTACATATATCAGAGCCCTTATTTTCACAGCCCTTGTTTAAACTCACCTAAAAAAAGGACATCACCACATAGCTCTTCACTCCCATTCATCACCAGAATCAGTTTTAAATGGAGTTTAAATCAGTTTAAACGGAGTTCACTGCTGGCCTTGTAGAAGCTAGGGAATTGCTGAGGAGAATCAGAAGCTGTGGCATGAAAGCAGAGAACCAGAAGAAACAGAGAAAAAGAAGAAAATGGACAATTCTGAGTAAAAAGTACAACATATCCAAGAAGATTTGTATATGAACTGCATGTAGCAGGACTGTGTTCTTTCTAGCTGTGATACAAGTCACTTTAATTATGAAAGTTCCTGTATTAAATGAGCTTTAATAACTAAATGCATTGCTATGTCTTCAGTTCTTATTAAGATTCAATTTACCTATTCATTTTTCTGGTTTTTGAGTTCTTAATAAAATGAATAGCTGGCATCTCCTAGGCCTGCTCCCTTTTGTATTCTTGCCAATAGAATAACATCACAGCATTTTGCAGTAATGTTTTTTGGGTCATTTATAGATAGAAAATGTCAAGTACCTTTTATATGCAATTTTAATATTTGTTTTACTCTCCATTGTTTCCAGTATCCCTTGAGAACCTTGAAAATAATGTTATTTCCTTAACAAGTTTGGCCTTTCTTCCTTCTACTTCATAAATTGTTTTCTTGAGGCCTTATTACTTGCCATTATAGACTATAAGCAACTTCCACAATGTTCCATTAACATTACTGGTAATATATGTCTGGATTAAAAAAAAGGAATCAATCAATCAATCAATAAGTGTATATCTTGTTGTCTTCCTAGTTCATGGATGTTCTACAAAGAACAATGGAGAAAAATTCCCTATATCCTGACCTGTTTCCCACTTAATTAAACTTTCATTACATGAGAGCAAGCCCCTTAACAATTTGATTCTGCAGCAGTCTGTGATGATAGTCCTATCCCCCCTTATTATTTAAAATAAGAGGAGCAATAGCATTTACTGGAAAGTTTCATTAAAATCTCCTCAAGTTTTGAGAAAGGTTGCAAACTGGATCATGGGAGCACAGTTTGTGAGCTGGAACCAAGGGATGCTACAGGGGTATAACTTAGGTTGATCAAGTGGATCAAGTGGACTTCTGAGCTTTTATTTTTCAGGTTGCAAAGCTCAGTGCTTTAGCTTCCTTTTCTTCTGTAGTTTTTTTATTGCTGTCCTTTTGGTTTTGGTGGCTTTTGTTTTGTTTTGTTTTTTAAGAATACGAAGATTTTCACTTAGAAATATTTTGTAGATGGCAAATGTCTTTTAGTTGTTGAGTGCCAGGGCTTACATCCCTCAGAGTGGAAAAAAACAGAAAGTCCCTAGGCAATGTACCCTAGTACGTAGTATGTGGGGTTTCAAATCTTTCCACGGAGCCCGTGTGGGCTTAAAGTCTAATCATTAGGCCCACGAGATATTACAGTGCTAGTGATAAGGGAGCCTGGCTTCCACAGTACCAGCCTTTCCCTTCCTTTTAAATCTATTTGCAAAGCATTTGGGGGACTCGAATCCGCTGAATTCCCTCTGTCCATTCCCTGCTTTGTCTTCCAGCCTGCCAAAAAGAAGCTGTTTTCAAGCTTTCTCCTCTGCAATGTCAGTGGCAAAACAGACAAAGGTAGTTAAAGGCAAGAATTTACTTGCAACAGCAAATCTGCACAAGTGTACTCCTGGACAATATTTTTTTTAGCACATTGTGATTTTGTGATTTTTAGGACTGGCATATATTTAAGACCTGCACAGACTGGAAGCTCCCAGCAATTCCTTCGTTCAAGGTTGTGGTGAGTGGGGGGAGGAAGAAGGCTGAGCTGAAGTGTTTATGAGAGGTAACGCATGTAATTGAATCTCACTGGAGTGCACACAAACAGTCCAGGATGCTACTTGCACAGACAGGGACAACAAAGAACAGCACACCCTGTTCACACTGCAGAGGTCTTTGTTGGTTTGCTTCAAATGCCGCGTTCTAAAGACAGGACATGGGATAAGTAACTCATCCAACAGGCCAAAGGAGTCACAATGGCTACTTAATTATGAAACTCTTCTAGGCACTTATATATTAATTCATGGTCTAATGTGGTGTCAAGCTGAGGCGAATAAAGGTTAACATATTCTATTAGTCCCAATTGTCACAAGAATTTCATTGAACAATATGGTTCATTAAATGCTGAATCTAATAATTATGTTCACCATAATGGAAATTATTCATATGAACATGATCTGAATAGTTGTGATTTATTAATTTAGACATAAATTTAATTAGCAATTGATTTCAATTGAATCTCACTCTGAACAATAAGTTGTGTTGTAAGCTATGTACTGGAAACAATATCTGAAAAGAAATAAGGAACACTGAGGTAGGAAGCTTGTCAATATTCTTCATTCCTACTGCTGCTTCCCACTGTGTAAGAACAGCACTCCTGTCAAGCACAGAATTCACACATACATACACACCTCAAGAAAGAAAAAAGGGGGAAAATGTGTCTCTCACCAAATACCAATGGTTCAAGATCTCTTTTTGAGAGTATTCCTGGGTAGAAGTTAGAAGTGCTCCCTCGGGACAAAGCAGCATGAAGCAGCTCAACCTCTGTGGATGGGAAATGCCATATGAAGTCCACTTTGAGAAGCTTCAGTACAACACAAGGCAAGATAATGAGACAAAACTGCTAACTCCTAGCCACAAAATACAAGCACCAAGCCATCGAGCCTCATTGTCACCTACTCCCAAATAACACCAGCAGTATGCGCTCCCTCCACAGATATGCCCATGCATCCCACAAAGCTGTACCACACACAGTACCACCATGTGTTGGGCCAGAAGAGCCACCTGAACTCTTTCTGACTCAGTTTTCCCCCTCCGTAAAACAGGGATAAAACTGCAGTCTTGGCAGAGATCTGAGAACCTTAATTCACTAATGTCTCTAAACCCCTCTGAGGTTCTTATTTGGAAGGCGCTGTAAAAATGCAAAGTATTATCACTGATTCAAACTGACGTTCCCCTTGAAATATCACCATTTGAGCTATAATTCCAAATCCTGACTCTAACCAAGTGCTACGCTGTGGGATTAACCACATTAATGCTTAAAGCTGTTGCTCTTTTTTTCCCCCCAATGTTCACAAGCTAATGCTTGTAGGGGTCTAATCTTGGACAATTCCTTAATGATACAGATTTTCAGATGAAAATTACTGCTGCATTTTCCTGACTTCTAACAAATTTTAATCTCGTTGCACCTACAATTTGTAACATTCTTTAATTGTAATACAACATTCTCTGGATACTCCTTCCTAATTTGTGTGTATATCTCTGTTGCCTGCATACAAACTGTAAATCATTGTATTAAGAGTGATTACACACCCACTGACACAGAAAATTCATGATCGGGTTGTGAGACATAAGAGGTTTACCAGATTGAATGTGGCATGGCCACATATTCTACAGAATTTATTATTATTTCTAATCAATCCTCCTCCCCTAAACCAAGATCCCTTAACCCAGGCTTCCACTATACTTTAGAAGAGCATTTCAAATGGATATGATTTTAAAATACAGCTGAATATCTACCTAGAGGAATGCTGTGATGACATTTTAAAGCACAGGGTTATAAGTGAATAGTTGGATTGCCATAGTTAGGCCAAATCCAGCTTTACTTGTATAGGGCTAGGATCTGGTCTGATTATATGTTAACTGTTTTATATACGCAAAATACGCCAAATCTTGGGATGCAAGGTAGAAGCACCGTCAACTCTACTTTTGCAATGCGTTCATCTGTTGAAGGGCTCTGCCCAGGCAGAGTCAGGCTTCTCCAACAAGTAGTCTTGAGTCTGCACAACTGAACAGCACTCCTGATCTCTGCCTGAATTGCGAAACTTCTCTGATTTAGTTAGTTGCCTAAAAAGTGGCACAGGGAGATCATTATTACGATGATGATTAAAGGATTAAAGAGTTGTGAATCTTGTTAACCTGTGAATCTCGACAAATAAGCAGATTAGACACCTGTGGTAAAAGACATAATGCTTATTTTAGCAGTGGCACACACAGGTGAGGCAAAAGGTGCTCCACAGCCCCATCAGATGCCATAACAGCAGTAACATTGCTAAAAACAGCCCACTTATATTATTTTACCACACAAAATGTTGGTCTGGCCAACAACACTGATCTCTGAGATGGACAGGCATGTGGAGAGCAGGCCTGTGTCCTTGCCTACATCCTTGCCTACACTGGTGAGCCAGTGGTGTGAGATGCTCTTCTCGCCACTGCCTGTGTGGCTGCTGTGAGTGACTGAAGACTGGTTGTTCCCAAGGGTTCTTGGGGATCCCTGCAGTGCACAGCACACTGCCAAATGAAGTTCTGTGTAATGCCATCCTGCCCCAGGCATGATTCCAACTTTAGGGCAAAAGAGGCAATTTGGCCCTTGCACCAAAGGAAGGATTCTCTATAGCTCACTATGTTGAGCTTTGGGGCATACCAAAATACCCACAATACCTTACAAAGCAGAATTTTCTCTCCTGAACTATGCTCTCTCTTTTTCACTCACCTACTAAGCTTGCATCTTTCAGAGCACCCAGAAATACAGCATTTCAAGGAACGGCCAAAGGGCAGAGACATCTACATATTTTGTTGCAGAGTCTTGGACTACAAAAGTCTGACAAAGGACAGAAAGAGGATGAGTGAGATTAAGCAGGCCAAGTAGGTCAGGACCAGTACAATTCTCAGGCCAGTACAACACAGCACATTGAGAAAGCTTCCAGAAAGCATACAGAAATGGATGTCTGAGACAATGAATGCCCTAATTGGAAGTCCATTCTCACCGCTTCCCTCAATTAAGGAGAATCATGGATAATTCTGCCAAGATATTGATGGACAATGTAAGCATTGGCTTGAAAACTTTTGCTATTTAATGAACCAAACTCTACTCAGTTGTGAATTACAAGTGATCCAAAAATAAATCCAGTTGAATACAGTCTAGTGATGATTAAGTCAAAAAGTTACAAAATGATCAATCACTGAATCCTAATAACTTCTCATAGGAGATACTAGAATACAGAGCTTTTGATTTCATGTCTTGGCTTAATCAAGTTTTCTCAAATGTTGAAACACTGGTTATGTTCCAGAAGACCGAATAAGCAGCTGCATTCTCCCTTTAAATTAAGGAAAAGGAGAGCCAACATTTGCTCAAATTGTAGAGGAGTAATTCCACTGACAGTCACACAAAGTGGCTTACAACTCAAACACCAAGCCAGTTGTAACTACATCTTAGCCTTGAAGTAAGAGCTAACTAATATGACTTCTCTACAAAGTAATCCACAGTAACTAGTACATACACTTTGTGAAATAATAGCTCAAGGCCCTTCGGAAGAACAAGGATTATGGAATCAACGCAGGTTTTAGATGCTGCATCAGTCAGCTTGGTGTCCTGCTACACCATAACAGTGTAGAATTACAGAATCATTTGAGTTGGAAGGGACCTTAAACGTCACCTAGCTCAATTTCCCTGCAACAAACAGGGATACCTACAGCAGACCAGGCTGCTCAGAGCTCCCCTAGCCTGACTTTGTGTGTCTCCAGGGATGGGGCATCCACTGCCTCTTTGGGCAATCTATGCCAGTGCCTTACCATTCTGACTGTAAAAAACATATTCCTTATATTCAATCTAAATCTCTCTTCTTTTAATTTGAAACCATTTCCCCTTATCCGATCACAACAGACCCTCCTAAAGTGTCTGTCCCCTTCTCTCTCATAGCTCTTCTTCATCATCATAAAATCAGCCCAGGCTTTGGCATTACCTCCAAATCCTATCTTCTTCTTGCAGCAGGAAATGGCAAAGGTAGATGTGAGAACAATACCAGGGTCTGGTCCAACTGATTTATTTAGCACCAAGACAGAGACAACCCAGGAGCAGAGTAGACACGAGTCATATGTTTAGTGGAAAAACTTCAATGTGAAGCTATCTGGAGCATCTGCATTGTGCACTGGATGTCAGCAGAATCACCAGTGCACAGAGGGAAGTTCTTCCACCAGCGTTATTCAGTATTTCATGTTCTAATGCCAAATGAGAAAGAAAAATTCTTAAAATATAAATTGTCATCTTCAGAGGAACTCAAATATATTAGAAGAGGGAAAGGAAATTAGAGAGGCTCCAGCATCAAAAATGACAGCACACAACTCAAAAATCTGCTGCTCTGATTTCATTGCAGACCAGGTGGTATTTGGCTGTTCCCAGTGCAGAATGATTTTATGCTAGTTGAGAGCAGTCAAACCCCTTGCTTCATAAAAGAAATGGGAAGATTGGCTCAGCAACATTATTTAAACTTGCTCTCAAATGTTTCCAGGTAGACCTTGACAAAAAGAATGCATAAATACATGACCTTGGATAACAGTCCCGTTCCTCTGGCTTCTCTGCGTATAAACACAGGCTCTCTCAGATTTATTAGTATTATACTAAATACATTTTTAAAGATTCTTTTCAGTCTACAGCAGCCTTTGACTTCCAAAACTTGGTGCACAGTACGTCACCATGAGATAAAAATGACAAGAAATGGAGCAGAGGATTTGGATTTCCCAAAGGGCAGTAGTAACACTCCAATACCTATACTCTCAATTGCACCACTGTTTTATCTGATGTGCACATAGGAGCATTTAAAAAATACTGGAAAGTCATGACTGGCCCGGCGCCTGGGAAACATGACAAAACAGCAATGATAGGATTACAGACTGCTGACAGCAGCACTGAGAGATGCATTTTACTGAGTACACCAGGGTGATCAGAGCCGTGCGATTAGAAGAACTGACCAGGAACATGGAGAGAGGGCACAATCATCGACCTAGAGAGCCCTTGCTCGAACAAGAACATCCAGAGAGCATTAATTAGCGAGTGAGCTAAAGGGCAGTGGGCAAGAGAGTCTTCAAGGTGGGGCACCGGCTGGGTGCACCAGTCGGCCTGGCCAGCAGCACAGCAGTCAGAACGAATTGCAGAAGACAAAGCTAGAGGACTCCCCAGGAACCACAGCTCAGGCAGCTGGTGCAAGGTCTAGGTCCATCTTTGCCCTGGGTGATGGAAAGAAGGAGATATCACACCGAGAGCGCCAGCGCTGCAGAGGCACAAACTGAATAGTCTGTAAACAAAGAGGAGGACAAAACAAGATGAGCTGCCTGACAAAAGATGCCACGAGGTATCAAAAAAAAAAAGAAAGAAAGAAAAAAAAAAAGGGGGGGGCTTGAATTTTGCTAATACAAAAGACTTGAAATGTATATTTTCATATATTTTCATTTCATACAGCTACGTACTTAGGACAGAACTGAGCACCATCAAGCATTTTAAACCACAAAAAATCACATGTGTATGATCTAAAAAAACTTTCCGAGAGAACTCAGAAAATAAATCACTTGTGGTAGTTATTTCACCCACATTTTCCTCTGATTGCTAGCACTCAGATGTTCATGAATTGTTCATGAATTGGGAGGGGTGATGTAGAATCATTGAGGTTGAAAAAGACCCTCAAGATCATCAAGTCCAACCACCAAACTGACCTACTGAGTCCCATCACTAAACCATGTTCCTTAATGTCTCATCCATGCATCTCTTGAATACCTCCAGGGCTGAAGGCTCCACCACTTCCCTGGACAGCCTGTTCCAATGCCCCACCATCTTTTCTATGAAGAAAATCTTCCTGACATCCAATCTAAACCTCCCCTGGCACAATTTGAGGCTGTTTCCTTGAGTCCTATCCCACACCACTTGTGAAAAGAGATCAAGCCCCTCCTGGCTGCAGCCTCCTTTCAGGCAGTTGTAGAGCAATGAGGTCTCCCTTCAGACTCCCCTTCTCCAGGCCAAACAGCCTCTGTTCCCTCAACTGATAACTTGCCTTCTACTTCCTGCACCAGCTTAGTTGTTCTTCTCTGCACACAGTGTGTTAGTACACAGGTATTTGGGTGCATACACACTCAGAGTCACCACTGTGATTATTTCGTGTGGTTGTTTCTATTTAAAAAAAAAAAGTAAAAAATAGTCTGGTGTTTCCAGAAAATAAAAATGGTTACAGATAACAAAAGCTATTTTCATATTTTAAATTCAAATGAATACTCTCTATTCTTTCCTTGCCTAGCTCTGATGCAGCGTCCTTATCATGTGATCACAGAAATGTTCTTGTTACTCATCATTGCTTTAAATTTCTTGAGTATCCCCATTGGTTTGTTTCAGTCCCTTACAAATTTTAGAAGACTGCATACATGTAGCAGGGCTCCCCTTTCACGTGTCTCTCTTCCATAAAAGCTGCTCACTTATTTTAAATATAACTGCAAGTCAAGAGAAAATGATTACAAAGAGCACTATCATTAGTTTTGTACCATCAGGACAATGTTTATATGAGTTTATACTACAGAGGAACTCATATTTGAATAACACATGCACATTGTCCTCAGACAAGGAAAAAATGTCCAACCAACCATGTAAGCCAGGGCAAGAAATTTAATTAGGAAGATAAGAGTTGGGTTTTTGTTTTTGTTTTTAGGCTATGGAAAAAAGATAATTTTAAGCATAGAATTAGCATCTTCTAATAATCTTAGACAAAAATGATTTTGTTTTGCTTTGGTTTGTAAATTAGCTCATGATTAAAGTATCTCTCTAGTTGAGCTTCATTGTCTTTTTGTGCCTATTTTCTGAATGCAACCCTGACCTGAATACTCTTGTAGCTCAAGTACAAGATTTGAGAGCATGAGAGGAACAATTACTATAAAGTGAAGTACTTACAGTTTTACTGCAAAATCAATGAACTTTCAAGTGATTTTTATCATATTTTGCAGCTGTTCTGTTTGCTTTGAATGATGTTTATCACATCAAAAACCATAGCACTTTTAAAGGATGCTTTCTCTGGAAACTTCCCCCACCTTTATTTCCTTGCATCGCCCAGTGCTGTAAATCTCCTTCCCAAGGATATTTTTACCCTGCAATTCTCCCATGCCTCAGAAATGATCTTTCTCAATACTTAGGCCGTGACTTTGCTCGGTCTCTGCCCTGTTTTCTCTCATGGTTGCTTCAATGAGGAAATGTTTCAGGTTCCCAAGTGCCTAGCTTAACCCACAGCTCTGCAGCAGTTCAGCTATATGTCACCATTCAAGGCTTCCTCTCTGACACTTTTACTGTCTGAAGGAACAGTTCCATGTGACCTAGGTGTGCAGGAACTCAGATTGTCCCATCAGTGAGAAGCAGGGAGGTGACACTCTCCCATGGCACCTGATCCATGAGGTCATTTGTGGACAGTAGATGTAAACATTACACTGACTTCAACACTACAGGGTTAGTGCCAGGCAGTATTTACTATATGCTGCTGCTCCTTCTCAGCAGCTATGGGTTGTGCTGGATATCAACAAGCTAATGCCACAAACCTTCCTCCCTGGGCAGAGCTCCATTAGCAGTCCCTTGGACTCCAACACGAGTGATATAATTACTGTGGTACTCCACTGTATCAGTCACTGCACACACACTTACTAAGCGGATGGCCTCTTACTTCAGATAATTTACAATCCAGGTTACAACCAGATGCAACAGGGGCAAAGCAAACATGCTGCGAGAGGAGAGCTGAGAGAGAATGAGGCGACAATAAAAGGCAAACAAACAAAATAAACCCAAAACATATCTATCAACTGGCATGTTCTTATGGGCATAGCAGTGAGAGAGGGTTTATTCACGGTGTTATACCCAGCAGCACTGTATAATAAAATTATATTTTGTACATTTACCAGTACATAAAATTAATGCAGCTGTGTAATTCCTATTATTCTTCCTTATGTAATTCATATCACTCCTATCTCCTTTCTGTTTAAACCAACAGAAATTTAATTTTATTTAAATGCTTGCTTATCAGCAGTAAAACCTTTGCTTTTTTTCTTTTTAACCTGAATTATTTGTTTTATCAGAACTAATACAAAGATGTACTCGTGTTGCTTCACGGGCAAGCAAGCAGCACTCACATCTACTTTTAAATTATATTTGACCTTCTAGACAATATTCTCTGATACTTCTGACCAAACTACAGAAGTCTTAAAGTGCACTGTTGTGCTGCTCAAAGACAGCTTAGAATAGGAGCAATGGAGCCTTAGTGTTGCTGTACTGTGGTATCTGTGCAGGTAGGTAGCTTCTTTGCGCTCAGTGAAGTAAAAACACATCAACTAAGAACAAAATGACCACACAACTAATACACGGCAAACTGATCACACATCTGAGCCCCAAGGGGAAGACGACACTGAGGGACTTTATAATCAAAAAGCACGGGGCCCCCCATAAGTTACATACACAGTTAAGAGTCAAAATGGTGAAAATACCACTTTGGGGGATTGTACCAGCAGTGACAGCACTACAGGAGTAGCCACGTGATGGGTCAGACCCTGGAGCGCTTGAGCCATCTATTGCATGTTTTCCCATCAAGGAGGATATCTCCATTACAGCCCTCCCCTGGGGCTGCCTAACAGGCCTGCATTTAAATTTAGCTGGTTATAGCTTTGTAATGACAGTTTCCAGTCTTTTGTCTTGTTTCATCTTTTTTTTTCCTTCTTTTACAAAACTGCTGTTAATTAAATCTAACAATTGACAAAGCCTGACATGAATATGAGACACCCAAGTGTGCTTATGCCTATGGTGTAAGTGACTTCAAGTGAGAAAAAAAGATTTTTCAAACCTTGGAGTGCAGATCGCACTCTTCCAAGTGCAAAAAAAGTCACAATTACAGCTCTTCCAAATCACATTGATATTTCTACAAATAGCCCCATCTTGATGCAAGTAGAAAAAGAAAATGGTGAAAATTTTATCAGAAAACAAAAAGTAAAATAAAAATTCAACTAAGAATAGTTTTAATTTAGGATTTGTTTAATTTCAGGATGTTATTCCATATCCTATTTATGTTACCTTAATCTATTAGTATTTACTCTAACATGTCAATATTTATAGTGCACTACACAGACTAAATATAGAGTTATATTTGGTGTTTGTGTACATTACTATGAAAAGGCTGAGAGAGCTGTTACTTAATCCTCCCCGAATAGAATCTTATTCTCTCCAGATTAGGTATCTTAAAACTGTGTGGCACTAGAGCACTCCAGGTCTTTAATAGTACTTTTTTTTTTTAAAGTTCTGTTATTTCAGACTTGTAGAAACACCGTGTGTGTCATAAAATAAGTATAAGGATATCATGAAGAATGAAACACTGCTACTGACAAAAATTCTACAGGCAACAAATACAGATAACGCAAATCCAACGTGGTAGGACTTGATAAACATCATAGATTTTAACACTAGGCATGCACCAGGGTTATCGCTGATTTTCATTTCTTCCATACCATCTGAATGCCTATTATTTCTGATTTTGTATCCAAAAGCCATCATTAAACTGAAGCACATCTTACAGCACAACATGCAATATTTTCCAGTGACAGAGAAACCACTTCAGCCCTTAAGTTGTTGGAACAGTTAATTATCCTCCCTGGTAAAAAAGTGCCTTATATCTAGTCTAAATTAGCCAAGCTTCACCTTCTAGCCCTGGGCTCTTATATATCTTTTTACTAATGTTACTGCTTGTATTTTTTCTCCTGTAGATATTTTTATCACACTTTAACCTTCTCTTTGATGAACAAAATGTATTAAGATCCTTGACTCGTGCATTCCAAAACAGGTTTCCATTCAGATAATTGTTTCTGTCACTCTTTTCTGAACTACAACCTTTTTAACTTCATTTTGAAGTGTGGCCTTTCAGAGTGGACAGCACAACAGCTGCTCTCAGGAAAGCCTTTCCCTCTCTCTAAGTCCAAGGATTTGTTCTTCTGGCCACAGACAGCTATCTGCCCACCTGTAATCCAAAATTTCTTTGCTGGGACTTCAGCACATCCCAGTATCACGTGACATGATTTCAGAGACAGGCAAAAAGAGAAAGAAGGAAAGTTGGTTTGTTTCTGCTGCTGTTCTGAACTCAGCTGTGCACAGGTATGCACAGGTGCGCCTCGGAAGCTGCTCTCTGCAGCTCTGAGGCTGATTTGATCGGCATTATCAGTGTTACAGGGGAGGCACGACATGAAAATACCAAAATGTGAGCATAGGCAGCATCTCATTAAGTAGGCCAGCATCTCAGTTGGTTTCCACAAACCATTTTAGGGCTGTTTAGAGCAAAATCAGCAGGAACTCATTAGATACGGGTAGTGTGTGAGTCCTCTAACAAGAGCACTAAGTTTGGGAAAACCTGTTATTTGGCACAACTTCTAGAATGAAGTGCTTATCTGAGCTAGTTACAGTACAGAAGTTTCTCAGAACATTAAGAAGGAAAATGGCAATGAAAGCAGTTCCCTCTGCACCATTGCCTGCTCTCAGCTGAGCTAATACCCCCTGTGGTTTTGCAAAATATTAGTCAAAAACAAAATTAAAAAATAAAAACAGTTTAAAAAAAAAGATCTACAGCAAGTAAAGAGCCCTCAGGGTCTGGGCCAGAAATTCGTACTGAAATAACACTAGTAGTGACTCTAAGTCACTTACAGAAGCTTGCAGAAAACAGGAAGGTATTCACATTGCTTCCAGTTTTTAATGGATTGTTTGTCTTTCCCAAGAAATGACTTGCAGGGATGAAAGCGAGCACTGCCAAAGCTGCTTTCACAGGTCTCACTGCCTGGCTGCTCTGCGCAGTCCCCACAGACCCTCCTTAGTTTGTGTAAACTCAAAGCCATCGCATGGTGCCAGGGGATGCTGCAACACAGTCTTCACAAGGATTTTTCAAAATCTACCTCTCTCCCAAACCATTCGTGTGAAGTATTAACAAGTCCTTTGTCTGAATAAGTGCCCTCATATAGATCAATGCTGTCAGTCATGAACTTTCAGATACCTTGAATTAGGTTCCCTACAATTATCAGGTTGCTTTAAAAAGCTTTTACAGTTGACATACTTGAAGCTGAAGTAACATATTTGATGAAATTTTATCTAGATGATACGTTCTCAGGTGCTGTATGACATCTTGTTCATTGCAGCGGAGTTGGACTAGATGACCTTTAAGGGTCCCCGCCAGCTAAAACAATCCTATGATTCTGTGATCTTTATTGAAGTGTACCACGTAAAACTAAACTATTCTGGGCCATAGAGACAGCACATAAATGAGCAGGGTCTCCATTACTCCGTGTAGAAGATGGCGGTGGGTTGTGAGTGGCTGCTTGAGACATTAGGGAAGGCAGATTCCAGGTAATTAATACATTTATTTTCTGTGTGTATTGCCTTCAGAGCAGGTTAAAAATTTCCCTTTTTCACTTTTTCACAGCATTTACAGCCCACTCAAAGGACAGTATTTCTGGAAGCACAAAGTTTGACACAGTAACAAAATCACATCTTAAAACCCAAACCCCTGAGCTTCAGTGCTTAAAAAAGGTGGCAGCTTGACAGACCTGGAGACTGACAGCAGCAGTGTCAGCTTTCCTCACACTTCCCTGCCAAAGCACCTCAACCTTGACCTGAGGAGAAAGCCATGGAGGGTTTGAGCGGGATTTCATGCCCATTCACTCTGGCATCTCTGCTGAGATTGCCAACAAGGGGGCCAATTAGTGCCTGCTTTGGAGGACTGTTTTTTCTCACCGTGTGGAAATGACACCTGGCTGCTGGAACTGGGCAGAAGACCACCGGTTCCCTAGATGCTGGTGACGGCACGGCCACTGCACAGGTTACCACTCTTGGTTACCCCACACGCCCCGACACACAGCAGCTCCAAGTCATTGTCCAAGAGAAAGCAAGCCTGTTTTCCTTTCCTAAGAATTAGCTCTTTCTTGATTGGAGATAGCAGCCTTTTTTTAAAGACTGAATTTGTGGGGGAATTGTTAATATCCAAGGTTCTAGGATCTCATTGCAGATGTAAAAGCTGGGTTTGCCATGCAGCCAAGTAAAACCCCATCGAGAAATTGCAGGGGGCAGAAGGAGATGAAAAAAGAAGGCTCAACCTTCATTATTACAGAGAGAAAACACAACTTTCCTATTGGATTTTTCCCAACTTATTTGTTCTGTTCCACAAGACTTAACTGGCAAATGTCTTGGGTATTTCTTTGCCCCTTAATACAATAGCAGCTGCCTTCTCTGCATACAGAAGAAAGTATTACAGGAAAGCTGCCCCCTCAGCAGGAGGCGGACAGGCTCAAGCACACTGGTACAAAATGAGAGGATGTATCACAGATCGATGGGTTGGTCTAGCAAACATGAAGGGAATAGCTGCTACTGTAATATGTATAGACATAGGTCTCTTGAACTTAGACACTATAGAAGTCATCATACTTTAATTAATGACCTATCACTGAAGTTTGAATAAGAGCCCATTTGTAATGTAAGCTGTTAAAGTACTGCTTAATGGAATGGGTAACTTCATTACTAATTAAAATAACATTCTAAACATATTTGTCATAAATTCCAATTCATTTGACTTCATTTTGTCAGGAGAAAAAAACTAAGAGTCATTCTCTTTGAAATCAGACATCACCCTTCAGTTCATCTGTCACCAAGTCAGGCTTGCTAAGATCTCTAAGGATGTCATCTGACTAGAGTTTTCTATCACTCTGTCATTCCAGGTGCACTTCTTGACAATTTTTTTAGATCCTGGTCCAGAGTCTCCTTCAGAAATCTAGAAGGACCATGAAGATTGCATCAAGGACTTGATTAAACAACAGATAACATGCATAACCAGCACACTAACCTCATTTGCAAGCTCTCACAGTAGATGATTGACAGCTGATGCCCTAAGCAAAACTGCTGTTTATAAAGTCCTTTTCAGTCTAGCTACATTAGTCTCTCTGCATAGCAGCAGTCAGTACACTGCTATCAAAACCAAGACTGTGACTGATAATATTGAACTCTTCATTACCCCAAGTGTTGCTGCAAGTAATACCAGGAGTTTGTACACCACCGTTCAATAGAGGCTCATTATTATAAATATTCAGCTTATGTCATGATGAGAACAAACAGCTTTGCAGCCAAGGTGAAAGGGGTGAACTGCAAATAGGCCAAGGTTATGGTAGAGACAGTGCCCTATTTTTATGATGTGACCTTGGAGTCTAGCAATGGAATGCAAGTTCAGTGAAATACATGAATCCTGTGTATTCAAACAGAACTGGTCAGTTGTTACCAGCTTTTAGAAAAAAATAAATCATAGAAGGAAGAAGCACTGTGAAATGATGCAGAAGGGGGTTCTTCTGCTGATTAAGTCTGATATTTCAATATTTCAAGGTTCAAATCTTAGCTAAGTTTTTTGTTTGTTTGTTTGTTCTGTTTTTTCAATCTTGTAATTCTTGAATTAGATAAGACGCCACAGATAAATTGCGTCTGGCATTACAGTTCATGTGATTCATAAGAATGAAGATTTGTCCTGGCCTCCTCTCCTAAATTCGCTTTCCCTCCACTCCAAAGGTGGCTGCATGTGGCACACGCTGTTTAGAGCTGGCTCAGCACCAGTATCTCTCAGCAAGAGAGCTGCTAATCTCTCCCTGGGAACAGCACCTAGATTGCTCTGCCTAAAGTCACAACACACCCTTCTGTTTTCTTTGCCCACTTGGTATTTCAGCCTAATTAACAACAAGTTTCCAATGATAAAAGAATGAAATTACTTCCCAGCACTATGAATATATTGATTCACATGAGCCATGCAGTAGCTCTGACAGCTTTATTGCAGAAGGAAAGAGGAATAATGAAAGAGTTTTATTTAACTGAGTTTCTTATTGCACTTGCATGCTGTGTGAGTCAAACTAATCAAGAACCTCCATTGGATCTGCTGCTGGCTTGTTCCTTGAAAATTCAGAGTCAATACAGATACTTGATCTTCTGTACTGGATTACTGCTGTACTACCACAGTGTTTACAAAAGTGCTCAAATCCCACAGAGCTTTTCAGAACACAGCAGAGATGAGTGACTCCAGGAATACACATGCCATACCCCCATTCCTTTCAGATTGTTCCCTTTACATCAATTACTTCATAAGAGAGCACACTTACCCCTGCCACAGGCATTTCTAAGGCCCTTCTCACCTCAACAGCTGAAATGCTCACAACTACATGAACCATGTCCAGCCTAACGAAATACAAAAGTGTTGTATGATATACAAAGACTTATGTGGGGAACCAAGACAACACTGAAACACTGTGGTCAAACAGGGAACTGAATCATACCACCAATGGTCAATGTTTGCAGAGCCATAAGAACAGGTTGTATGTACATACTTGAAATACTGATAGCCATCAAGACCAGAACTAATATGGAATTCAGTGCAGGAACAGAGGATGAGCCTTTGCCTCACCTTGCTAAGAAACAATTAGAAAAGCCAGTCCAATCTTATTCATCCATAGAAAAACAATAGTATACTCAAGGCAGGAAAAAAAGGAGAAATAATCACTTATTTATTAAGGAACAGTAAACTCTTGAGTGGGACTGCAATGAATATCCACTAATAAACAGACAGAGTGGAGTGACACAATGTTACTCTAGGAAGAAAATCTCGTTAAAAAAATCCCAATATTTTTGAGGTAATGAAACTGAAATCCTAACTGCTTAGAGAACTTTTCGAAAAACCTCAGAGCATCTTTCTCATTAAGAAGGAAAGAAAGTGTGTGCTGAGGGTCAATACTCTTTTTACAAATTAAATCACTAGACTATTTTCCTTTCCATATCATTAAAAAGCTGCAATACAGTTTCTTTAATATTGAGCTCATAATGAGAGTGCACCGTTGAAATTGTAGTGCCCTCATCATTTACAGCTGGTTTTGCACATGGTTCACAAAGTCAAGCCAGTTGTGCAAACTGTCCTTCTGGTCTGAAATCATGCTAATTTTCCTTTAAGTATTGGATGTCTTTTAATAGGCTCATGACAAACAGAAGTGACTTCTGGAAGACCTGTGTAGTTTAGACAAGAGCTGGGATTGCTTATATCAAACTGGTATGTCAACATAAATCTGACTGAAGAGAGTTGCTGAAATTAACCCCAAGCTGAAGTTAAATTAGCAGCAAGGGCTCAAAAAATATCACTGTCCCCTGTTCTCCCTGACTGACTCCTTCCACCAAAGTTACTGATCTCACGAGACATCGGATCAACCTAATTGCCATACCTTTGTGTCTGCAATTCAGTATGGTATCTCAGACGGAAAGAGGTGGTCATATGCTCAAAGTGGCAGATGAAGGACTGATATATGCTTTAAGTGAGTTACAACACAGGTGTGGACTTGAAGAATGATAGTTCCAACTTTTTAACCCAGTGCAACTTAATTGACTCAAGCTGAGTCAGAACCCAAAGTCACCAGTCATTTAAAACTAATTAGTCTGACAAACATACAACTCCTGGGTAAATACAAAGCCTGATCTCACAAGACTTTTCTTTTGTGATAAACAGTCCAAGCCAGAGAGGAACGTAAAAGGGAGGGGAGCTTTCCCATCAGGTTATCAGAATAAACCATGGACTCAAGAACTGTTTTCCTCAGCCCAATTCAGTATTCAGTACAGCTTCTGAAGTCCTTCATAACCACTAGTCTGCTTTGACCACCTTACATTACCCAGTTGAGAACCATCTGGCCTGACAGACATTGTGAAAAGACATGGTGTGTCCACTCCAGAAAGTTTACTTCCTCATTCGTGTACCAAGTTCACTTCCCCTCAGCACAGGGGCATAAGTCAGAGCTCAGCAATAACATAGGTCATTCCTGCAGCTCAAGCCACCTGAGAGAGCTTTCCCACCAAATTAGTGCCAGTTAATGTGCACATATGCATGAAGAGAGTCACATTCAGCAGCAATACCTAAGGAGTGTCAGAAAAATCTTTTCAGCCCAGCAGTGTGGTTTTGTGTCATTCTCAACTTACTTCTGAGCCATTCCAAACAACAGGCCCACACGTGGCCAGCACAAATCCCCACTGTAGCTGGCAGAGGCTTAGCATAACCCTGCAGCACCAAACAACGCAATCCTTGAATGGCATTTGCTGATCCTGTCAGCAGGGGTGGCAGTGATTCCTGTGTAGGATACCTGACTCTTGGTCCAGGATCACCCAGTCTGAGACTGGGAATAATAATCTCAGTGCAGAGGAGGACCAGCTCCTGAACTACTGCAATTTTCAGGCCAATACATGAAAGAAAACCAGAACCAGTGCCAGTTTACTGTAATATGCTGGGCTATAAATGGTAACAGTTCAAGAGCTGCTCAGCCATTCCAGGTCTGA
>JAOWBP010001760.1:17575943-17617161 GCA_028571105.1 Tragopan temminckii
GTGTCTGGCCAGAGATTGCACAGCCTTTCCCCCAAAGAGGTCACTAGAGAGAAGGTGAAGATAAAACACACGGAACGCAGGCATGTGAAATAACAGCCTCGCAGTCCTTATTCATTCAAGTCATACCCTGAAGAATGCCACTTGAGTGAGGACAGCATGCATGAGTAGAGAGCCTGAGTTATTTAAGGCCCGGTACTCATCTCGATAAACAGGTAAACACTCAGACAGTTGACAGGGCTACATTACTATACAGCAGTGCCTAAAATCTTGCTTCAGTTTTGCAGTCGGTAAAACGGAGACACAATTTTAGAAATGCAGCTGAGAATCCATTGAAGGTATTTGGTGAAGGATTTGGATAACCTAAGTTATCCAAATGGCTAGGTGCCATTAGGCTGCAGAATATTATTTAATAACGCAGTGAGCAAGAAGCAAAAAATACAAGACCTTTCTTTGCAAATGCAACACAGGAAATTGCCAGTGGCAACAAACTGCTAAACAGCCAAACAAGGGTAAAACAGGCTTGGCTGCGTCCATCCTCCCGCAGCATAGTGCTTATAGCTGCAACCTGCACTGATGCTTCTCCTGCCTCCCTCCCCCTGGGACAGGGTGGCCTCTTCTGGCTGTTCACACGATGAGCGTCAGCATTCAGCATTGCCTACACTGTGGAGAAACCTCCAGCCCAGCCTGTATGCAATCATTTCCTACGTTAAGAATAATTCACATGACAAAGAGCCTTGAGTAAGCCATAAAGAGCTAGGTTCACAGCTTATCTGTTACGTCCCAAAATAGTATTTACACAGTACCAGAAATGAGCATGAGAAGAATCCGCAAGTTGGAGCCTTTGTCCAGCAATCAATGCTGGCAGACCTGTAAAAGGGCTTGGACATAGTACAGAGAGTGATATCAGTAAACACTAAGAGAGAAGAGAGTGAGGGTCATAACTGCAAGACCATCTGGTTGCTTGCATTTGCTGTGTACACATCTCGTTAGTCCTGCAAGCTAGTACGACAGAGAGAGTTGTGGGAGTATCGAGTTACTAATGAATAGCTCCACTTGCATCTTCTACACTGTAACTGACATCAATAGTTGTGGCAGCATTTAAAATACTGGTTTCTGAAGAAGGTCAAGGTGTTAATATTCCTGACTGAAAATATATCAGTATGCAAAAAACATTTGGTTCGTGGACAGTTCTGTTATAAGAATTCTTATTTTGTGGTGGATGTCCTTCCTCATTCATTAACGTTTTCTTTAGAAGTCCTTAATTCCTTTGCTGGGACCAATTGCACTTGGATAGTCAAGCCTATGAGCAGTGTTCTAGGTACTGGAACAAAAGAATAAACTACAATAAAATGAAGAATGCTATACGTTGTTTAGAAGGATGCATGAAGGAAACTGGTTTATTTGCAATTAGTTAACGTAGATCAATATTAGATTTATCTTTAATGAATCTCCTCTAAGCTTCCAAATCAATGAAAAGAGAAGAGATCGTGCAGCTGCATCTTGCTCTGTTCTCTACCTGCAGCCAGATGTGGGCTTTACTAAACCACATGTGGGAGCAAAAACAAAGCCAAGGGCCCTTCTCAGAGAATCACCTGCCACTTGACCATATGGTTTTAACCTTGGAGTGAGGTAGCAAGGGCATTCCAGCCTTCTGCAATCTGCAAGAATCAGAGATATTGTGAACTATCCAGGAAGGGCAGAACCAGGGCTGGAAGCAGAAAATGGCACCTCTCACTGCTGAAGAGGAAATTTGAGGAATTTGAGTACCTCCTTTCTTAAATTAGACTAGTTTGGCAATAGCTCCATAAAGGCCAAGAGCAGAAACCTACAGGAAATAAGAGATTCAAGCCTGAGGTTTAGTTTGAACATCCTCCACCTGATTTCTGACAAGGATGCTCTTCATCTTAGATATCCAGAAAACTCCTTCCAATCTGGAAAAAGAAGAAACTTCAAGCTTCTCAGGAGATAAATCCCACTTTCCACACCTCTACTTTAATAGATAGGATGATGTAAAGCAGACTGCCAGGGGGCTCAAAGGGCTTCCTTTCCTTCTGCACATTTTTCCTCACCAATCCTGAACAGACCCCAAAACTCAGACTAATTAAAGACAAATAATTAAGCACATTCAGACCGGGAAGGTTGGCAGACTCCCACTGTATTGTGAGACCACCTTGGCACTTAAATGGTTAGGGACTATATCCCACAACATCATGCTCATCTCATTGTGGTAGAGAGCTCTTGAGAATGTTATTAGCTGGGTGTTCGCCTTGCCGTTTTTCCACATGAGGCAGATGGGTAATTACGAAGCTAATAGTCTGATTGAGAGAAATCAGATGCAGTGGTTTGCCCAATTAGATGATACATTAGCTTCCTTCTTTGTAAGCAGCTAATGTGTGAAGCAAAGTGGTATTTTTGAGGGTCAGAATCCTTAAACAAGTGCCGAGTTGCAGATTATTGTGTCTCTCTTTTTTTTTCTAATGGAGGAAAAGTGCTAAGTCTTCATTACTAAAAGCATAGAAAATGCAAATCAGGCTCTGAAACAAAAGAGTGAAGGGACAGGCGAGAATATTTGGTGTCCAATGTGTCAACCTACAACATCAATTACATTGAAATGCAATGCATGGGAGCCTAATCAAGGATAGTATAATTGTAATAATTGCATGCTTTTGTTGGAGAGCTGCTGCCATTGTTATTGTCAACCATTTGTTTTTCTCTATTGTTTAAAAGGGAGAGTATTTAAAATATATATATGTGTGTGCATAAATAACTGCGTGTAAATGACTGAAGTACATCACAGGTAGAAGGTTGTGTCTTCCCAAGGAAGACTTCTCAACCCCACTCTTCAGATGGTAGAAGACCGAGAGGCTGAACTCTGTGAAGGCAGGTAATGCCCAAAACTGAGAAACAGACATTGACTTACAATCTGTGCCAAACACTGAGAGTTACTCTTCTTTTTGTTGACATGTCCCCTGATCCAGGGAAGCGAGTAATTCCTGGTGACTGGCAAGTCATGAAGTGAGCCACTAGTAAATCATCCAAGCAATCACCAAGAAACCTCCAGTCTGCCTTCTTACTTAAGGAAAAAAGGGAAGAGGTCAAAATAAACAGTTTCTGCCTTGTTATATTTCTTCCAGAGCTGCAGTCTGTTTCTGCCATTTGAAAAGATTTTTAAAAATCTACAGTGTTGACAAAAATGTTCAATGTTCAAAATAAGGACAGCATGAGTTTCATCAAGATCTTATTAAGGAAAAAAAAAGAAGCAAGAGCTTCCCATAAATAAGTGGTACTTTCCGTATCCTGAAGTTGGGCTGGAAATTCTTATGGTAAAGTGCTCAGCATTCAGATCAAATGAGAGGTTTATTTTCTCTCATCACTTGGGCTTGCCAATAGGTTGAAATGGAGGCACAATAGAAATGGGCTAAAACATTTAACATAGCTGTTAAATCTCATTCTCCGCAGCTAAAAAAGAACAATGCTGTACTGTCTTTACTGAGAATACACTCTCCTGCCATAGGAGGTTTTTCATGTATCTCTAACAATCCTGTACATACTCCAAAACTCACACTAATTAAAAGCAAATAATCAAATACATTCAATTTGAAAAGTTGGCAAACTCGCTTGTATTATTGTGTTAGCACCTTGGCACCAAAATGATCACATTGTGCTAATCTCATTGTGCAGGAGAGCTCTTGAGCATGTTATTCAGTAGGTCTGCTTCCCGCCCCCCACCCCCCAGACCCATCCCATCATCCTCCACCACCAACATCCCTTTCTTTAACTGGATGAAGAAATGAAAACATAAGCAGAGAGAAGCAAACCCAGGACTACACTTTCATTGTATTACACTCAGGCAACCAGAACTTGTACGATCTTTTGCAAAGATTTCCTTTCACCTCAGTTTCAGTTCATCTCTACTGATACAGCTGGTAAACCTAAAAGCTGCTTTAAAATTAACTAAGCATTCTGCATTTCTTTCTCATTAGCTCTCAGTTATAATATTATATTATTGTACACAGTGCTTAGCTACTACAGCAATGTGTAGAGCATAAGTGAAATAAATAAGAGCTTTTACAAGACTTGGCAGCATATAACTGACCAGATGAAGAAACACAGAAGTAAGTATCTCAGGATTCCTTCTTTTTGGAAGCCTTATTTTACAGGTAAGATTTCTTTTCATTTGCTCTGGGATAACAGCAAAGCTGTCCTTGCTAACAACAGTGAAATACAAATTGAAAAAATAATGTTTGTCATGGTTGTTTTTTTTTTTTTCATACACTGTGCAGAAGAAAACTTCTTTTTCTTGGCAGGTCTGATTTATACAGACAAAGCTTTGTAGTGAGGCTTATAAAATCATGCATGCCTACCCCCTTGGTAAGAGGCCACCACTTGTCTGTTTAGAATGGATTATATTACTGAAAGGCTGCTAGTTTTGTGGCTGAAAAAAGTTGCACAGGACAGCTTATGCAGCATTACAGAATGAACGAGGCTGGCATGGACCTCTGGCCTGCATCTGATCCAACCTCTCCTCACACAGGGACGCTCATAGCAGGCTGCAAAGGTCCACATCAAGGTAGCTTCTGAAGTTCCCCAAGGAGGAGACCCCACAGTCTCTGGGCAGCCTGTATAAGTGCTGTCATTTGCACAGCGCATAAGTGTTGCCTGATGGTTAGGAGGGAACATTCTGTGTTCCAATTTATGGCCATCACCTCTTCCCTTGGCACTGGGCACCACAGAAAATAGTTCAGCGTTTGTGGAGCTTTAGATCTCTTTTAGGCTGTGAAGTCTTGTGCATGCAGGCCTTACTGTGCATGCACCTGAAGCTCACAACTGACCTCCTATAGATGCATATTTGTGTGCTATGAAATAGGATCAGTTCAATTTTCTGCAAGTGTCTGGGAGGAATTTTCCCCAAAAAGTCCAACAAATCAAGACTGAACAAATGTTCATAAATAAAGATGTATTCCCTCCAGTGTTTCTAGCTGCCATGTCTTTCACAAATGCAATGTTCACAAAAGTACCTATGAACAAAGGGGACCAAGAACCAGAGTAGGTATGACCACTCAGCACTACATTTTCTTCTTTGATGGAAAGACAGGCTGATTTTTTCTCCAAACATAGTCCTGTTCCAGGCTAAGGAGAGTGTAATCCTTTAACATGATTTTTTTAAGTGAGGTCTTGTACTTCAGTATGTACTTGGTTATTAAACATATCGTCTGCACCTACCATCCACCTCTTGCTATAGCCTTTGCCTGAGTTCCAGAACTTCTCCTGAGAAAGTACTCTATGTAAAGAACAGTGAGTTGAAGATCTATGTCAGGAGACATGTGTTTTTTCTTAATTTCTTAAGACTTGTTAGATAAAAGAATAACAAAAAAGAGCACATTTCATGCTGCAGAACTGCAATGCAAAAGACCATAGTATTTCATAAAAAAAGATGTGAAGGTGTCACTGAAGGATTCTCCTGAAAAGACTAGGAAGGGTAGCGCTCTGCTTTTAGCACAAAGACTCTAGTACTTCCTCAAACTGAGAAGGAGCTACATAGTAGCTCATAGCTACACAGTCCAAGTAATTTGTTACCTCCAGGACAATCAGCTCCTAGCTGCACATTTGCTCTTCAGGATAGAATAATAATGGAAGCCAACATGACAGAGCCTCTTATAAAACAAAAGAATTTTTTTTTTAAATCAGTCTCACTGAATAGTCCCTGAAGATCATAGAGGTTATTCTGTCCTGCACTGCGCCACCACCTAACATGTTCCATTGCTGCTCACAGAGACTGAGGGCTGCCCAAGAGCCCGCAGACAGACCCATGTCTGGTAAGGCCACGCAAGTAAAACCAGAGTGAAGTAGCACAGGGTGCCCAAATTGTCCCAGCGTAACACTGTAAAGAAACTCACCTCCCATACATCCATCTCTAACTAGAGGTTTTAAGTAGCTATAAGCCTGACATCTTAAAATGTACATGAATCTTTCTGTTGACTTCAACAGACACCACAAAGACAGGCCAAAAGACATGTGTTGGCGATACTTCCGTCAACTGCTGTTACATATTCATAGTACAATGTTTCGATCATAATGTTTGCAGTTAACGCTTGCTTAAAAGGAAAACCATGATACTCAACAAATAAATAGTTATTGGATTAAGCAAGTTTTAGTTTGCTGTTGAATTTCTATGCCATAAAGAAAAATTGATCAGCCAACACAGTAAGTATCAACAACAGTACCCAAGCTTGAAAAGTCCTCAGTCTCCACAGGGAGTACTCCCATTGATAGTACCAGGAGAAATGCTTGTAGACATCAGGATAGCATATGGCCTCTGAAATCAATATTGGTTTGCAGCCTGACATATGGATGGATAGATACCACAGAGAGATTGAAATAAATATGACAAACTAAGTCATACAAAGAAAAACATGTATACACAATCACACTCTAACAGATGCTTTGGCTGAAATAGGTGATTTAGAGGAACACATTGTAGATCTGAGAAATGGAAAATTTCATCTAAAACCTACAGTAGCATAATGCAATTTTGCAAGTAAAAACTGAAGGATGTAGGGGAATTCCTTGGGGACAGGGCTAAGGGAAGATGCTGGTGAATAACTTGTTGATGAACCTGCTGTAGATTTAACAGCAAATCTAACAGATACTTTTCCCCTCCAGCTTCCACAGAAGGAGGTTTTTAAAAACAGCCCGATATCATAAAAGAGAAGATGGATTTCTCCCAGGCATTAAAACAGACTGATGCAAACACTTCAGTCTTGTTTGTGGTTTAACGCATTACCCCAGAGATCTGAATGTGAAATCTGGACTTCAGGAAGAAAATCCTCATTTAGCAGACAGCACTGCGATAGCTATGTGTGAAAGCTCTTCCAACACTGTTTTCTGCTTGCCATATGGCCAACTTCACCCACATTAATAGCAACTACTGAGCACAGGCTCAGCAGTTTGAAAGAACGAGACAGTGAGAAATGCAGAAGTCTCATCAGCAAGCACGGTGTAAAGAACATCCAGTTGCCTATTTATACTGATACTTTAACTTTGCCTGATGCTACTAAGGCATAGATTTAGGGTATTCATTTTACTCCTCCAAATAAAAACATCAGGAAGCACCAGTTCCCAAATGTTTTTTACTTATGTACTTCAAAATTTATGCCACCTCATTCTTTGTTTCAAACCACTCCAGTAATTCCATTGCCTGGTGTTTCAGATTCAGTGACTGTTAGAAATCCTTTGGTCTTTCCATAGGCTCATAAGGCTCAAGAACTAGTGGAAACATCCTCTTTCTGTTACATACGTGCACAAACAACAAATAAACATATCTCAGTCCTGAGCTACAGGAACCAACTATAATGCTTCCATACTACTGAGATTTTCCTACAAAACTTCCCAATGTTGTTACTGCCAATTGGAGTTCTCTTGTGGGCAAGCTGTTCATCACTGACAATATGTTTATGATTATGTCTTCTAGTCTTTCTGGTTTCCAGGTCAGATGACACTGCTTTGATTATTCATCACTTTTACTTCTGAGAGCTATGCTTGAACCTATTTAGTAACAGTACGAAATTTTAATGCAGAAAAAGGCTATTCTGTTGTAATACCTGCTTAGCCCTTGCCCTCTCTGTTGGGAGAAAAGACAGCAGCTAAAGTAACATAGAGCTTGAACAACAGAGCAGAGCGCACCCATTCATTCACCTGCTTCAAAGAATAACTTTCATTCAGTGTAACTAATGTCAGGTGTGCAAGAAGGTTAGAGCATCTATGGTTTCATAATCCACTCTCTAACTGTCCATGTCCTGAGTAAAGTGAACAAAATTTCTCTGCATAAGTGTGAATGTTCCCTTTTGAACATTAAGCAAAAATGTTAAACTTGTGATGAAAATCAACAGGAAGCAGCACTAGTGCCATTCAAATCCAGACTGTAATTATATTTTGTGTAGAATTTGAGAATTTTTTCAGTTTGGGAAAAGAATTACCAAGGTAAAGAACAACAGCTATGTTCAGTGAGTATTGAAGCCCGGTAAATATTCAGTTTTTAATGGCATCCACTTCTATTTTGTGCACTGAATTATTGTGCTGATCTTAAATTAGAGATCTGGATGGAGCTGAATTGAATATTCTGAAGATGAGCATAATTACTTTGCTTCCCTTTATTCTAATTCATTTTTATTTTTTTAAATTCTTTGTGTGATAAACTGAATGTCAGAGCTCTCGTGAATTTATACTTACAGTAACGGAGAGCAGTAATGATAGGCCAGACAACAGCACACAGGAAGATATATCTGCACTGCTGTCAGAGGTGTGACTGCAGAGCCTTCCTGCCTTCCTCCTTGTGAAATAACTGCAGTTACATCTACTGTCCAGATCTCATCATACAACAAAGAAGGGTTCTGGCACTTGCAAACAGAGCCCCCTGCCTTCCCAGTCAATCTGAAGGGTAGCTCGGGTGTATCTGCCCACCTCAGCCCACATCCTGGGCACAGACCCAGGCAACTTTTGGTCTGAGGACCCTTCAGTAGCTACAGAAAGAACGCTTGGAAGCAAACAAATAGACTCCTGTCACCCATGGCTCCTTTGAGCCAACCTGGCATGCAGTCTATGTAAGGAGGAAGCCACCTACGCTCAGCTTCTCAGGACTCACACCACAGGCCACCTTAGTTCTGCCACCATTTTGGTAGGCAGAACTAATGGATTCGGAGATCAGGCCAAATAATTCCATAGCAGACCTCAATGTTCTTATCATTCTGCTCTTGAGCCTCCCTTTCATTATTTATTGTCAGCAACTCTTTACATCTTCTACTTTACTCCCGAAACTTTACAAGGTATAGATTTCCTAAGTCTCCCTTACAATTTAATACTGCTTGGCCTCTACACATTTTTTTGCCAACATCTTTCACAAGTGCTTTTCTTCAGCCCACCTCATTTTGTGGAGCTATTCCTCTGGTAAGTCATCAAGTAATAGCAACCCTCTCCACTTAGTCAGGGAAGCTGAGATTCCCCAGCAGATATACAAAAGTCTAGCAGAACGATATGTAGAAGCAGAGAGACTCCAACTGGTTCATGAGAATCGATGCAGCAGGCAAAGGGGAAGAAACCAGCATGAGCTCTTGATAGCCCTAAGAATGTGTGTGATAGCCCTCTCTGGGTTGGATGATAAATGTCACATCTCATGTCAGAGATTTATCCATGCCTGGATAAATAACCCCTGAAGACCATATTGCCTCAGAAGCTAAGTATTAGCAGCTGCATGCATGCCATTAACCCCTCACCTGCCACACAACTCTGAATTTGCCCAGGGCCAAACACTTTAAAGAAGGGTTGACTGACTTCAGAGTGTGGGGGTAAGAAAGCTGCAGGACATATAATGTACGACAAAGAGTGCCCATGTACATGTGCCCTTTTGTAGGACATTTGTGATAAGGGCACTGAGTATTCCAGCAGTTTTAGCTGATTTGAAGGACAGTACTATTCATCTGCTCAGCTGAGATACAGACTGTATTCCATGTTCTCTCAACTATTTTGCAACTATATTTCTGTATGTTTCTTTAATATAATATTAAAGGTACAGGAAGGTGACTAAATTCTCTAAATTCTTTCCTTGCTATGTGTATTTCATGTTAAGTAAATCTGAAAAACATATCTTGACCTGTAGTATTGAGGTAAGCATACAGAGACAGCACCAATAGGAAGGCTCAGTTACAATACAAAGGGCAAATCTGCAAACTCTATTGTACTGTCCACAAAGACCCACCTGGAAAACAAAACGCATCATCATCCTAACCCTCAGCACAAACCAAGACTTAGTCTACAGATTGCAAATCCAGTGGTAAAAGCAGCCTGGAGAAGGGCATCACCATGCCTAATAAAAAGCTGTGGAAATACCCATGTCAAATCTAACCTGAGAAAATGTTCTCATAATTTTGTGCTGGCATAACAGATGATGCCCAGGATTTTGTTTTAATCTTTCCCATGATGTGTGAGACTTCACAATAATATTTTTAAAAGCATGATATTTTCTCTTTTACCTACAGAAACTTTTAAAAAATTTTGCTAGCTAAGGCACTTGGCCATAAACTTCAACCCAGAAACGAATTCAACATGAATGTGAAACAGTATGGGAGGGATTTGCACTAAGTTAAAAAAAAATCTAGCTTCATGTGCTCACACCAGAAGATCGTTCAAAGGAGTAAACTTCAATGTTCCACAATTTCCTCTATTTCTTGTTGTGTTTGTTGTTGTTTTTTTTAATCTTGGTTCCATTCTTCCTCTTGCCATTTGAAACACTTCAAAAACTGAGACATTTATAAATTGGAACAAAAAATAACAAAAGATCCCTGGCATAATTTATCTAGGAAAAAAAAAATCGAACAGGTGAGGAGAAAAAGAGCAAATGGCAATCTATGAAAAACGTACCTTTTAAACTGAAAAGAAATTTTCAATTCTAAGAAAAATCAAAGAGTAACAACAATTAACACTGAAAAATAATTCCTTAAAAGTATTTATCTTTGAGAAATGTCAGACTTTTGTAAATATATAAACATACATATATATATATATATATACACATTTATATATCTCTATATATTTATATAGCTAAGACTTAATACAGCTTCAAGTAACACAGAAGACTTTCAAGGAACTGATTAAAATTCTCAGTCTTATCACATAAAACAATCAGGACAGCTGATCTCATACCCTAAAAGGGAGATTTGTCAATAAGAATAAGACAAATTTTTCAGCTGCATTAAAAAGAAAAATAATGGAAAACCCCAAATCATGTTGTAACGGAACAATAAAAAAGGCAGAAAGCCAAAGGTCATTATAACTATGCAACAAAGCAGAAGTTGTATCTGACAACACTAATAACATAAGTACTTCATTTCTGAAATGCTACAAAAGCTTAACTTTCCACAAATCCTACCAGGTTGTCTGTCCCTGAAAGCACAGGCCCAAGTACGTGCTCTGCAATACATAACATTTAATAACTCCCAACTCAAATGAGTAATCATGAAAGTTTAGTTTGATACTTCAAGAGTTCATGTTTTCAGAACAGTAGTCTCAGGCTCCTCAGTTCACACATACTTTCTTTTATACTACCTCATACAAAGTCTGTGTATTCCTTCCAAGTTAAACAGCCTAGCACAGAAGCATTTTGGCATAGTTCAACAGTACAGTTAGGTAAAGATGAGCTCAGTGTGTTAATTGGTTTCATTCCTTCCTAAAATTCCATTTAAATAACACCACAGCCTGATTTAGGCAAGGAAAGACAAACCACTAGAGACAGAATAAATTCTACTGTCAGTGGAGAAAGAAAATAAGTGGATCTCTATCAATTCCAGAATACCCAAGACAACAGCAAGCTTCAGGACACTGCTGCAGACAGGAGGTGGAGGAATTGCCTGCATAAACTCTAGGCATAAAGTTGGGCCCCACTGTTACAGTGTGAAGCTAATCACTGAAACGCTGTCATTACCCAAGATAGAAATACACCTGCTAGCAAAATGTCTAGAGAACACACTGTGCAAGACAATACAAACAGCACAGGTTGAGCCATGGTGGGAAGCGAAAGAGCAGAGGAGAAAGGAAAGGACAAGGAAAGTAGTATAAGCCAACCTATTTTTGAAAACCCTTCACATGCACAGCCCACAGAAGTAGTTTATTTACCTAAACCAGAGAGCATTCAGCAGGCCTACGGCCTCCCTTCAGGGATACATCTGTATCTGCTGAGGTATGGGAAGGCGTTGGTCCCAGTGAGGCTGGTGGGAGGGTTAGAGGTGCACACTCACACAGGCTATGCACACTGCTTCTCTGTGTGTAGAAACCAGGGGAGTTTGGAAAATGCAACACACAGAAGTGTCTCCCTAGGCAGATTCAGCACCTGAGTCAAAGCTCCGGTTCATAGGGAAGTAGCCCCAGGTCCAACAGCAGAAAGCTTGGCAACAGCACTATAAACCTACAACCCATTGGTGTGGTGAGCTTTGGGAGATTACATCAGCACCAACATTCTTTGTGCATCTGCAGTACATCCCGGTATGGCATGGCAACAATAGTCTGACCGAAAGATTGCGGCCTTCGTTTTCCATATTCTACTTCCTAGGCAAGCACAGAAAGGAGTATGGAGGTGCTGCCTTACTCTGCTCTGTTTTGGAAACACTTGGAACCTGGAATTCTTTTTGGGCTGCCCTAATTAAAGCGCTGCTTCATGGATCTTGCAGAGGGCTCATGGAACAGAAGAGTCAAAGCAAACCCAACCAACAGCAAATACTCAAAATTCAAGTCAGAATGTCAGAGGCAAATGCAACTCAAAGAACACAAATGAAAATCATGCATAAAGCCTTGTCATTTTGCACCATTATTTCCCTAAAAATCTACTACAAGCTTTCAAAACATAAGATTACTCCATTTAACATAATAGAACTGCTTCATACTCAATGCTGTTATTATTAATGGATCTGAACATGCTCAGCTATGGCAGATCTCTGAGCACTCAGTGGAGAAATACTCATTTTCAGCAAGTCCCACAAACAAGAAAATAGTGTCAGATCTAATTCCTCTATCTCAAAGAAGCAATTGCAGTTTATCATATTTTCAAATTCCCATTTAGAAGTTAATGGTGAGGCTTTTAATATATTTTTTTTTTTCTTTTTTTTTTTTTTTTTTTTTTGCTCTTTCTAGAGCAAAACAGGAAATGACTAATAAACTAGGATTGATTAACAAAATCATGAAGGAATATGCTAGAAAAGCTGTATTTCATATTCTAAATATTTCTTGAATGGTAGACTCAAGAATAAGGAAAAGAACTAATTCTTTCTGAATGAACAGCATTCACCAAAACAGAAAGAAATTATTACCTGCAGCTTGACCACAAGATGATTTGCAAATCTGCAGTCTTGACGTGTTCTGATATCCAAACTCAGGAACGTACCTTAAGTATCTGAACCAAAGTGGACGTTCCATAATGCCAGATCCTACCTAGCACAGAATCCAGATTTTATAGCAAAAATTCACTGGCAGGAATCTGTGCAAGGTTGGAGATGCAGTCTTCGCTGAAGAGTCTTCCTTCTGAATCCAGGGCACAGCAGTCTTCTCCAAGACAGTGCATTTTTCATCTGAGCCCTTCCTACCCAGACAGTACATCTGGCCCATCAGTAGCTTCATTTAAAGATTCCTGGGAGAAGGTTTTTGTAGGTATGGGCTTTAACTGCAAAGTCTGGATTCTCAATCAAGAGGGCAGGTTTGTAACCATGGAAGCAATGGAAGAGCCAAATTATAATGAAGTTTGTTCTGCAAGTCCCTGTGAAATGCAGCCACAAATGCTCTGATGTGTCTGTAGTTACCTCCACTTCATGCTGCTAGTAAACTCTGAACAAGGAGATGATTCTTCAAAGGAGCTGGCTCATTTAGACAGTGCATCAGTTTGTCTCAATAACCTCAGGACTTCCTTCTGCCTAGCAGTAAGACTTTATTACCAAGCAGCAGGTTTTGGTTTTGTTTTTTAAATAAAAGGAAAGAAGGGAAAAAAGGTAGAATGTGATACTTTGATAGCAGATTTTAATAGCAGTAGCTAAAAGATAGCAGTAGCTAAAAGGTGGTTGACCACTAAACAAATTAGACAACTTAGAGTGTTTCTAACACTCTAGTACATGTACCCACTCACACCACTGTCACACAGCTGTACCTGTGTTGCAAACATCTAAGCCAGATATCCTCTGGCCCCTGAAATGTCCCAAGAAGACAGAGTTTCTCCCCAGAGCCAAACTGAAACTTTGCAGTATGAAACACAGGCATTTGCAAAGCTGGCTACAGCCTTTATTTCCCTTTCCTCTTCTATTGCCAGCTACACTGAATATGCAGGAACATAGGTTGAGGATTTGTATGAGAAACTAATTTATCAATGGGACAGATTTCTGTTGCAGCTATAGATTAAGAGGTGTTTTTCTGACTTCTTAAAATACACCATGATAAACTGAAATGCCTGTAAAATACCTGCTATGGCCTGGTAGAGTCACATAGTGACCTGAATTATTTTCAACATTAACCTGTGTTATAACTGTGGAATTATTGGGGTGAGAGCAAGTTCACACTTCTCGTTGCCTTTGTTTCCAGTGGTCATTGATATCAAAAGCCATCCTATCCCTGCTGTGAAAATAAATAGTGTCATCATTGTAGTAGCCATTTTAAAGATATCTAAATATATATTTTCCCTAATACACTGAATCAAAGCCTAAGTTCTAAAGAGAGCTTTTCACTGATTTGGTAAAATAGCAACTTCTATGCGCCTGAAACCTCGCCTATTATTTTCTATTATATCAGCTCATCTAATAAAAGCAGGACCTCTCTCCACCAATCTCTTAGTCCTCTCGAATATTCTTAGACTATCACGTCTTTAACATTATACTTCATGTCTTTTCAGCTAATATATTCCTCCCATTTCAAATAAAAACTAAAGAAATAATAGAAAACAAGTACACTTGTAGTACTATTTGGCCACATTCTGAGCTTGTTAACAGTTCAGTATAAATTAAGCTGCAGAAAAGTTGGATCAGAGCAAAAGAGAGGGGAATTCACTACTCTCAACCAAACTTAAGCCAGCAAAACCAGTAAACACATAAATCTTATGAACAGCATAGACAAATAAAAGGGTCAGCTTTAACTTCCCAATGTTAATGGAAAGATGACTTTTGTATCTAGTGATGGTAACTCAGACCACTGAAGTAATGGGAAGAGGTGCAGTACATTAAAGATGCCCCACTAGAATCCATTACATTAAAGGGTAGAAAGCTGATGCTGATAAGCAAAATGTATTATGTAAAAGCCAGGTATTTCCACTAATGGATTTGCACCACTATAAACTTGGAGCTAGAGATTCATTTTGCTTGTACATATACATCTGAATTTAAATTTAGCCATTCTGCTTCTCAGATTTGTAAATTTATTAAAGAAATAGTTGAATCTTTACCTCTGTAAGAAAGACTTTACTAACGTTTCAAGACATTTTGCAGTAAGGTGACAGACAAGGTTGTCTGTATAGGGCTGCACTCCAGGTTCTCTCAATCACATCTCCTTGTACATCAGATTATTTCTGCCAAGCTGGCCATATTTTTTCCAAGCAAACCCTAACTATCAGGGAGGTCTAACACACTGTTCCTTTACCATCAGCTTTGTTTTCAAACACACAATGGTTTGGCATGACTCCAGTCACCACCAGGTGATTTTTGGCCCTTGCCCTTTTTATTATCTGGTATCTCTTAGGGAACCACAGATGAAACCAATAGAAAAGGAGAGAAAAAGGAAAAGCAGTAAAAAAGAAAGGGCTTCTTCTTTGCTTTCCTGGTAACGTGACATCTTGCCCTCTTTGCATTATATATTTTTGTCCAGCTGATGCTTTGTCCTAGTGGAATCGTGGTCCTAGTATTAGCTCCAAATGGTAGGCAGGCATTTTCATTAAAAACAATTACTATTTCCAAACAGGAGCTGGTTCCTCAGTTCCAGCCATTCTTGCTGTAAAATGTTCAGCTGAGAGGAGCAGATTGTTCCTGCTGAAAATGAATGGAATCTGGCAGGAAAACCTCATGTTTTTCCAATCCTAGTTTTTTACAAAGAAAACACTGGTATTTTGTTGAAAAATTACAATTGTTTTGGTGGGCATATTATTTTTCTCAGCTGATCTGTTTCCAGCTACAGAAGGCAAGTTTTGTACATATATATTTGAGCCTGTATGAATATATATGTGTACATCTACAGACTGGCTCAAGTTTTTATAAATAATTGCTATGTAGAAAATTATTAATCAGTCAAGGAAGAGTAAACACATTTTTGTTATTAAAAAGCATTTATGTAAATTGATCTTTTTAAAACAGCTTCCACATTATGAACCTTCAAAAGAAAGTCAATGAGTAAAATACTATATCATAATAACAGCTAGCTCAACTTTTAATACCAGAAAAAGAAAGAGGCCAAGGTGACTGAACTGTTTATCCTTTGGTTGTTCTCAGTAACTTACAAACATTGTCAGACTAAATTATTCTGATAAAAATATCAAAGGAGAGAAAACAGAAAACACTATTACAGTCATCAAAGGAACAAGACACAGAGGTCCCCATATTGATTACCCATATGGATGCCGCCATTTTGTAACAAGTGATTTTGTTTACCTAGGATAGAAACAGATAATGGACCAGGGTGACCTTGCCTTCACATGGAGGTAGAATTGCCTCCTATTATTTGTTTTCCCCTTCCATATGAAGTCCTTGCTTCAGGGCAAGCAATCAGTGAGCAGTGTGGGATGCTGGCAGACCTCATGCCTGCTGCACCTTTAGAGTTTAAGGGTGCTCCCCAGGCAAAGTTTAGCCACACATTAACAGCAACTCATTGCCACCTTCAAGTCCATCTCCTTTGTCAGGTCCTAAATCCCAGGGCAAACAAAGGGGTGAGAGCCAGGCACTGCGCTATCTCCACTCATAGAATCACACAACCACAGAATGGCCATGGGTTGGAAGGGACGTCAAGGATCATGAATCTTCAACCCCCCTGCCACAGGCAGGGCCACCAACCACCAACCTCCCCAGTTATTACTAGACCAGGCTGCCCAGGGCCCCGTCCAATCTGGCCTTGAACACCTCCAGGGACAAGACAACCTCTCTGGCAGCCTGTTCCAGCACCTCATCACTCTCATAGTAAAGAATTTCCCTGACATCCAACCTAAATCTTCCCTCCCTCAATTTAAAACCATTTCTCCTTGTGTGCTGTTATCTACCTTTTCAAAGAGTTGACTCCCCTCCTATTTATAGGCTCCCTTTAGGTACTGAAAGCTGCAATTAGGTCACACCGCAGCCTTACAGTCTTCAAGGTGATACAACTGCCTTGACTTGTACTTCTCAACCATAGCCAGAATGGGGCAGAGAAGGAACAGGGATTAACCTCAAGTTGTGCCAAGGGAAGTTCAGGTTGGATATTAGGAAAAACTTCTCCAAATTACTGATTGGGCACTGGAACAGGCTGCCCAGGGAGGTGCTGGAGTCACCCTCCCTGGAGAAGTTCAAGAAACATATAGATGTGGTACTTCAGGACATGGTTTAGTGTACAGTATTGTTGATAGGTGGACAGTTGGACTAGATGCTCTTAAAGGTTTTTTCCAACATTAATGATCCTGTAATTCTAGGAGTAAAACTTCCAGAAGCATTCAGTAACCTAATATTGGAAGTATATATCAGCTCAAAAGCTGTTCACCCTTAGAATGTGCCACCCAACTCTCTATCACAGCTGCACAAATGTAACAAGCAAGGCAAAGCTCCCTTTAATTTCTTGAGGCTGAAGAACTGAGACCTCAGTGAAGCCAGGATTTTGGGGTCTCCTTTGAACCCAACATTAGTATGTAACAAAGGAAACTTTTATAGAAAGAATGACAAGTATTAGGATAACTCATGCTCATTTTAAGAGTGACCACCCGGTAGAAAAAAAAGAGAAACAAGAAGCATTTCCCTTTTCTGATGTTGCTCAGCTAATAAAATTTTTTGTCTTCCTTTCAACTGTAATCATTTATTATAAAACTAATGAGAACTGCTAGCCTAGGTCCTTGCAGCCAGGCAGGATCAACTAACTACACCTAGACCTTCTCTGATGGATAGCTGTTCGACTTGGACTTCAAAGCCTCCACAGAAGTGTCCAAAACAGTTTGAATTGTTGGTACTGAAGATTAGCTTGAAGATCCACACACACAGCACAACAAAAACAAACATACCATCACTTCTGCCCTCAGCACACTGCTCTGCCTAAATCCCAGGACCTCTCCAGGTGCACAATGCTCTGCTACTGTCCCACCCTTAAGAACCCAGCTGCTATGCATTGCCCAAGAGTCATACTCAGAATTTGAATGGCCCAAAATACTTCTAACAAGTTCACTCTTCTTCTCATTTCTTAACATAATTTAAAATCAGATACTAAATGAGGTGTCAGCAGGCTTCCCTCCAGGACCCAGCTGTTAAGTCTTTATTGTTGTGTTTGCTTTGAAGTTCAACAAATGCCAGAAGAACCCTCTCACAAACAAACACGTTGCAAAAGAAATGCTGGATCCAAAGTGGCACAGTCTGAATTATGAAATTCTGGGATAATTTTGAAATTTAAAGTGTAAGATACACAAATGTTCACAGACTACTTTCTGTAAATAACATTAGATTTCTCTCACAGACAGGGAGACAGATCAGAGGTTCAAAATGCCATTTGTGGTCAGCCGCAAGGACTGTTCATTTTGTACATAGATATGCAGCGTCAAAGAATGAGGACATTCTACTGTTGAAGAACTACACTGTAATTTCAGGGGAACCTTCTCTTTTCATAAAATACAGTTGATCCCAGAGTCTTGCAGCAAAGACTGCACAGCTTAACTACTTCAGTCACTCATAAGATAAGAAGCCTGTGTTTGCCAGACACTTGCACGTAGCACAGATACATTGCTCAAACAAGGAAGTAGTATTTTTCTGAAATAAATTCAGGCTCAGATCTTTGTTGAAGGAGCTCCCGTGCTGTTCCAACAACTTATTTATATTTTCTGTTTGTCTCAAGTTTGCCCAATTTGTATCATTGTCCAGTTATTTATCCCAGCAGTGCTCATTTCACAGGGATGGTAAAATGGCAGCCACCAGATATCAGCCCAACAGTTTAGTTACATGCAACACAGTCACCAGCACCTGAACCCAGTTACATCCACTAGAGCCTTGCTCTCACATGTGGAAAACACCTCATTTGCACTGTCTCTGTTTTTGGGTGCAAGTACACATGTTTTTCTGTAGGCACCTAGTAGGGCTGAAGGTAGCTCTTAAATGTACATGGGGAAAGCCTCCTCTCAGGTTGCTGTTTTAAATGTCCTTTTGGAACGCTGCTGAAAAGAAGCAGAAGGTACAGTGAAGGTAATCTGCTGTATCACTGAGTGACCAGACAGAAGGGAACATAAGGAAATTTTTTTCTAACATGAACATTGGAAATAGAGATCAAATATTTTCAGTTAGACTCAGGACAAAGATTTCATTCAGGCAAACTTTCGCAGCCCACACAGCACTCTGTCCCTGTAAGGTTCATCCTAAGAAGGAATTAGACCACCTCAGCTTCACACACACACACAGCCTTGGTAAGTAGTGTCCACACTGATCACACAGAGAAGCCATGAGGTGAAGGCACTCTTCCAATTACCTAAACCATGGGCATAATATTGTTTTCCTGACCCAGAGTTTAATACTTACAGCAACCCTGCATCTCCAAGTTTTCACCTTATCTTGATCTTCAAGCTACACAGCTCATGTGAGCGCTTCCTAATTCACTCCACATCAAATATCCCAGCTAAAACCACAATCTCTATTTCTATATACTAACTGAGATAATTTATCCTTAAAACAACTTAAGAAGTCAGAAGCATTGACCTCTGAGGAGGGCAGTAGTTTCTTCTATAGGCACATCTGGATCCAGAAGAGGATAAGCCCTCTTTGGTCATAAAGGTGAAAGAGCTGCGAATACATTGAGCTATTTCATCCCCTGGGCAAAAAGTCAGATTTGTTTTCCTGCAAGATATCTCCAAGCCTAAGCTCAAATGGAAGTCAGACTTCACCAATTCTGACTCTATTGAAGTCAAAGGCAGTTTTGTCATTGACTTAAACAAAACTAGGATTCACCCTACGGTAAGGGGCATTGTGTTTTTCAGCAGCCACCCATGTGGAAATTTTGCTTAGATGACTGACTGCCTGGAAGGTAGCAGTGCTAGGCCACGACGTACCAGAAATGTTTGTTAACCCATGTACTCCAGCATTTGAAACTGCAGAGATCTGAGTACAGTCATGTCCTTTAGAAAAAGGATGTTCCTATACCCTTGGCTTCTTTACTCCACCTGAAGCTGGTTATGCACCTGATGTACCTAGCCTGTTGTTCAGCTGTGCTACTAGGTCTGACTGTTTATCAGGAAACATCAGAGAGGTTTTATGTTCACACATTGTAAATAATGTGACAGACCTTGAAAATATAATGTCTTTTTATAGCTACTGTATGCATTGTGAACTCAAAAGAAAACATCTCCTGAAAGTAGAGTTGAAAATAGGTTATTACATTCATGTTTCATGTTCACTCACATTCTGATTTTAAAAAATCCACTCAGTGTATGTTCAGACTGTGGGGAAATACATAAAAATATAGGAAGCAGGAAGCTAAAGAAGAATTCAAAAGCATACCTAGGAAATTCCTAAACTCATCCCAGGAATTCATCTGGTACTTAGAACCTGGGCGGAATACTTTTGTGAGTTCAAATGAACATACATATGCAGAGGTATTCTAAAAATGCATCTTTGAACTGTGAGTCTGAACCAAAGTTCCTGTTATTACAAAAATGCAACAAAACTCCTTGGTAATATCGCTTGCTTATGCATTGGCTTTTCAGTATAAGGAGCCCTATATTTGGGAACAGATGCATTTAAATTTATACATACACAGATTTAGTGTGCTATTAAAATTGCAGTGCAAAGCATGCCGTGAAACGTATAAAATATACTGCAATATAGTTAAGCTTGTGCTTAGCTGAGCTGTTTTCACCTGCTCTAATTAGAGAAGGCCTCACACAAAACCATCAAATCAGAGATGGAAGCAAAGCATCAGAAAATGCAGAAAGGCTGTAAAAAAAAAAAAGGAGGAAAGGCACAGAGAGATCAAATTTCAGCCTTTGCATCTTGGGCTTCTTTCTAGTTCAGAAGCCTCCACAAAAGCTTTCCCGAGGTGGGTTGCTTCTTTCAGTTTCTTCAGTCTAGAAATTAAAGCAGGTACGTATCCACAGGCATCTTTTCACCATTCCTGTTTCTCCCATCTGCAATGAGCTTCTTCACAGTACTTCTGTGCTTCCACTTTTGGGCCAAGCTGCAATGAGGTACTTACCGTCTAAAAAACTGATTTTATTGTAGCAGCTAGAGGTGAACAGCCCTCTCCTTATAAGATGAAGTAGGTGCTAAATTTTATGGTTTTGAAGTGAAGCAAAAAAAAAAAAAAATTTGGGAACAGAAAATGAGTCAGCCTCCTATCTGCATCTGCCTGCAGGCACTGTTCTGAGGGACAGAATTTATGACCATGAATGTCCCTGTGCAATTTGCATGAAAAGGAGGACAAACTTTCCACAGCAACATGCAGGCCAGTCACGATCTTGCTCTGTGGAAGTATCACTGGCACCAATAGTACCAACACCTTGCATTCCTCCAGCATCATCCATCAATGAGTCTCAGAGAGCATTAGAGATCCCAGAGGATGAAGGGATGGAGAATGACTTAATGCCTTTCCAAATAGCGAACTGTTATTTTCATTTTGCAGATGGGATGCTGAGGGTAAAGGAAACGAAGTGACTTTGGCCCATATGACAAGGCCAGAAGTAACCTCAAATTTCCTGAACACCATTTCTGAAACGTAGAAAGGGCCACTTGGCACTTTCACTTTCTTCACCCCAACAAAGACTTTTTCCATCACTACGCAAATCAGGGAAGATACTCTCATATGTTCCTAACCTCACCTTGAAACTGCTTCTCCTTGAGGTATATTTTATTTCCATCCTCCTTCTTTCACTGCCAGAGGTCTTTCTACATCAGTACTCGAGCATTACAGAGCAACTGCAAAATCTTGCAGTACAGCAGAGCAGAGGTTATATGGCCAAGACAACTGCTATTTTCATCAATTCTTCAGCAGTCCAGCTGATCATAACAGCTATTCTTGACTAGCCTGCCTTCCTAATACCAGTCGCCAGGAGAACACAGCACATACTATTGGCTGTGGCCCTCACTAAAAATACAGTGCATTCTTGCACAACAACAAAAGCTCCCAGTAGAGCCAATGGACAGCAGACTAAAAACAGTAACCAAAGGCTTTAAATTGCACAAATTACAAAGGTAGAAGAACTGAAAGCAGCATGCCACTAAAAGCCATCTGCCATCTTGGCCCGCCCATGTGTCCCTTCTCCCCAGCAGTGTTTTATATTAGTAATGATGTCTCTGTATTATGTATGACAGAGTCTCCGCTGCTTTGAGCAAGCAATAATATAGATGCTCCTTCAGTCCACTGCTTTGCATATCCACACTAGCTGGGGGAGCAGAGGATCTGCCTCCCAGTCTCTCTTTCTGGATATAGTTCAATTGGAAGGCAATATGCACATGCAGATATTCTCCAATGCATGTACATGCTGTATTATCAGGATTCTCATGCACATTAATAATACACAGAAATACATAGAAATAAGCATGGATTCAGACATGGTGTGGATTAGATGAGATAAGAATGGATCAGCAAATGGTTAGTCTGATTCCAGGCCCATCTCCAGGATATAAAAACATTGGTGTGTTTTTTTAATTTGTTTTAACTACTTCTCTGGTAGGTTAATAATTTTACCTGTCCTTGAAGCTGCCATTTATATAAGCCTTTGAAGTGAAGTCTCAGAAGATTTTTTGAAGGAAGACGAAGCCAACCACTGGACTGTTCTGAAAGATGCTGCAGAGATGGATGTGGAGTCAAGGCTGAGGCACAGCAGTTCAGTGCAGAGAAATAGCTGACAATTCTCCATGATCAAGCTTGGGTACTAGAAACAGCCTTTGCAGGTTAATGTGCACTGTGAGTAAAAAAAAAATAAAATAAAAAATATAGGAGAACTAGCCTGAGGAAGGTAACGTGCTGATTTGCAAAGACTGCTTTCACTACTTAAGATAACAGGCTAACTCATGTGGTCTTCACACAGTCCTGCCAATAACACCTGAGCCAACAGCCTGTAAGAAAAGAGAATGAACAGAAATGAGACAGAAGATGGAGGAAAAGGTGAAAACAAAGCATGTGAATTGGCAGATCCTTTTATGAATCAGAGAAAACGGTAGCTGGTTCAAGTGAAATGACTACTTCTGCAGCTGACCTCAGAAACTACAGTGGGTTATCAGAACGTTGGTAGAAAAATTCATTACAAGCTCATTTACTCAGATAATTTTGCAAAATACACTGTGTAACCCACTTTCAGCTGATGCACATTGAAGTCCATGAATACAAAACATCTCAGAGAGTTTGTGTATGGGAACCCCATTACCACAGCTCAGCTCACCTCAAGAATTAGATGGAAGGCAAGGGATACAAAGGCACATACACAGGGTAAAGGCAGGGAGGTGAAGAGGTGAAAAGATATAAAAACAAGGGAAGGAGGAGACAAGGAAACAGTGCAGAGAGAAAGGTGGAGGGAGAAAAACTAGCAGAGAAGAAGGAAAACAAGGGGAAAAAAAAAAGACAGGGAAGTCAGAAGTAATTGTGGATAGTCAGAAGGGTGGGGAAGAACAGAGTCTGCCAATAACTGGAGGAAGAGATGGCAGCTTGAGGCAGCTGAGCGTATAAGAAACGGGAAAGTGAAATGTGCTGTCCAGGTTCAGAAAGACAGCAGCAAAGGACATGTAGTAAATGTATTTTTCTTTCTCCCTGTTAGAGCATTTATCACTGTTAGAGCAGAAAGATGGTAGCACATGTGAATCATTCCACAGCTGAGTTTTGGATCCCAAGCCAGCACATTCTGTATTTCAGCACAGGATGTTATATATTAGCAAAGGTTCTGATTTCCAGAGGTCCTGAGCTCCCAATCTGAAGTCTCACAGCTATCGAAGGCAGCTGCTTTCCCCTGAAAAGCTGCAACACTGCACCTGAAAGTTATTTTGTTGGACTTTTACTCATGATTTTGACAAACCAGGCCTCAGCTTAGAGCACCACAGTCTAAGAACGACCATTTGGCAAGCACGTATAATGGGAATAAGGAGGGGTGAATCTGTTCTTAGAGGTAATATGTTTCAGGTATGCTTCCAGTCAAGATCCTCAACTGTGTGATGCTTCATACACGTGCAAAGAGAGCATCTGATTCCCTAACTTCTAGGAATAGTGGTCTGGATTTGTAACATGCATTGAGATGCTCAGAAGAAAGGTCTAATTTTAAGTCCAGAGAATTGACATTTACTTGATTTTTCCCAATCTGCTGTTTCTTAGAACTCCAAATCTAAAGGGAAGGGATGGTGCAGGCAACTGGCGATATCACTGTCATAATAGCTACATCATGGCACAGACAGCCCCAGCTCATAAGGCGGTAGGAAGCACACGAGTTGGTATATAAAAAAGGACTGGCAGCACAATGCAGTATGTGGATGCCAGATTCATTGCTCACTGAAAGCTACATTTTTAAATCCAGCATTTGCTTCGTGTCTGAGCTGTAGCTGATTGTTACAAAGAAAAAATACTAAAAAAGAATTTTAGCCCTGAGACTTTGTGTTGCTCTTGGTTCTTACGGCACCAGGAAGAAAGTAGGGTTTCTGTACTGAAATACTAGTGAAGTCTTTGTCTGAACTGAGCTTTCTGTTGGCATTCTGGCTGCTCCTGTCTTTGTAAAAACTATAAGGTAGGATTTTTTTCATTGTGAAAGATTTAGCAAAGCTGCAGACATCCATTTTAGCCAAAGTGATTTCATCTCTTTTTCCTCCAAGGCTGCCCAACTGAAGAATTATCAGACTTTTTTTCTACTTCTCATTGCATTCTCTAATGCCACTGGTTTGTACCAACCTTCTATTCATTACTACCAGCCCCTCCCCAGACTAGCAAACATCAAACAGTTCAGATGTTGACTAGGAAGAAAAATAGTACAACTTAAAAATAGTAGAGAAAATAAAAACACAAGTTATTCTTCAGGGATTTTAATACATTCTGCTTCACAGTGAACGTGTTTAAGAAAGAACAGACAACCTACTTCCCAATGTCTGGGAACACAAGATTCAGATTTATGCTTTGGCCTCATTTTGAGCTAAGATAGCACAACTACAGGACAGAAAAAGAATTGCGTAAGGATCTGATTACAGGACTGAGAGCCAGGAAACCATGAGCATTGGTGCTGTCACCAGAATTTTCCTGTGTAAATCACTTAATTTCAATTCCTCTGTCTGTACGAAGACAGGCATATTTGCCTACTCTTAAATAAGTCTCAGAGTTACTGGTAAGTTATTGGCAGAGAAATCCCAAGGCCCAAGTGCAGATCTGATGCTTGAGCTCTCATCAGGAGCTCCGTCTGTAAATACTGAGATTGAAAAGAGAAACTGCAGGTGAAAGGGGCACTTTCTTCATCCCTGAAAATGGCAGCCTGAACAAGTTCAGATTTGATCTTGTAGGCAAGGAAGTCCTTCTCTTTCCAGTTTGACATTTGTGTTCTTTTCTTGTATCACTGGAACAAAGCCAGAAGCATTTATTTTCTGCCACTTGGTTTTGCAAAAAACGTTCATGGAAAATTGTTCACTCAACAATCAAAACATTTTTTTTGCTCTTAAAAAAACATTAAAACATCTTTTGTAAAAAAGTTCTAGAGAAACAAAGATATTTCACTTCTTTGCACAGAACTTAACAGATAATTTAAAGGAATATCCCCGTTGGACAATATTCTCTTATTCCATACATCTCATGGGGTATTACAAAGGAGTTAGTACACGGATTGTGAAAGCTTAATTTGAGATTGAAAACCTGCAGAATAAAACAAACACACACACAAAAAAGCTTCTGCAAAGTTTGTCAGCCATCTTCTTCATCTCACCAAAGACTGGCTCAACAGATGTTTATTTCATCAGACATACTAAGCATAGACTAATAATCAAAATAAGTTAAAATTAGAAGGAATCTATATAAATTAATCATAGCATGAACTATTTGTCAAGATTAATCACTTTTTTAAGCATATGCCTCAAAGTAATTTTATCCGATACGTGGCACAACTATAAGTAGATATTTTAACGGCATAAAAACGTGGATCACCAATCCACCAGATACAGATACATCATGCCACAAAATGGCCTTCAAAATGCAGATCATTAGGTTCTGTCCATATAGTAGAAAACTACCCAGTTGCAATTTCTCTAAGATCCCTAAATAAAGTGGGAAGACTGAGCTCAAGTGTTTAGATAACAGACAAAACATCTCTTGGTGGTACATAGCCTACATAGAGGAAGGGTATCAACTCTTTGAAAGGGCTGATAACAGGACAAGGGGAGATGGTTTTAAGTTGAGGGAGGGAAGATTCAGGTTGAATGTCAGGGGGAAATTCTTTACAGAGAGAGTGGAACAGGCTGCCCAGAGAGGTTGTGGATGCCCCGTCCCTGGAGGTGTTCAAGGCCAGATTGGATGGGGCCCTGGGCAGCCTGATCTAGTAATAACTGGGGAGGTTGGTGGCCCTGCATGTGGCAGGGGGGTTGGAGATTCATGGTCCTTGACGTCCCTTCCAACCCTGGCCATTCTGTGATTCTGTGATGTTACTGCTGCTGAAAAGCACAAGCAGAAGGTGAGGTTATGAAATCCCCCCAGAAATACAGAAAGATGCTAATGTGAGACTTTGCTGAGTAGTAGTTACTGCAAATACTTCATTGTTCTCTCAGAGCATAGATGTCCAGAAATGGTCTAAGACATTCTCATTTTATTGAGGAGAACATCTCTTGTTCTCTGTGCCTTCAGAGAGCAGCTCCACTATAGCTGCTACATCAGGCTAAACTCATGTAAAATACTTAAAAGTGAAAAGTGAAAGGTGAATTGAAGAGCCTTTTGAACAAATTGATAAATGAAGAGTAACTAGTTTCTAGCATCAGAAGGTACATATCCAGTGATTCTAAATCAAAGACATTACTGAGTTATTAATAGAAGTCTGTACCTAAGTGCTGAGATCACCCGCAGTATCTTGAGGAAGTGAAAAAAATGAGACCATTTTTGTCACATAAGGACTCCGTAGAAATCTTGGGTAACTACAGTGTACAGATACAGTGTATCTGACCTCTGCAGGGGATAAATTTCTAGAAACAACAATAATAAATAAAATTGGTAGACAAGTATAAATAAGATATGCCAGGGAAGAATCCAACAGTTTCTTTCAAAAAGTCATATCCCAGAAATTTGATAAAATCTTCAATGAGCATATGGCCTAGGATGCTCTCTAGCCAATACAGCATAAGAAATCCCTCCTTGCTCTGAACTGAACGTTCATAGATCAAGAAGTTAATAATTGGAAACAAACTGTACTGATATGGAAAAAGGTTTTGAATGTGTTTACAACTACTATAACCACTATATTTATAACCAACCTGGGAAAGCACTACAAGTGAGGTGACAGTTTGCTGATGATACAGCACTGCTCAGAACAGGTAAAATTGTAGCTAAATGTGAAGAGCTGCAAAAGAACATCATGAACTTAGAAGAAATTCAGTGGTGATGGATGCAAAAAAAATAATACTCATTATAGACACACAGTGATCAGCAGCACTCCTGGGAAAGAAATCTTAGACTTACTTCAAATAATTAGAACAGGTCACCTCAGTGTTCAGCTGCTGTCAAAAATACCCAGAGCAGCTTTTAGAAACTACTAGGAAATAAGTTGAGAGAACAGCAGAAAGAATGAATGAATAAATAAATTCTTTCTGGATGAATCCATAGTGCACCTGCATCTTGAACACTCCTGGTCTCAATTTTAGAGCACATCATTTCTTGAACTGTTTTAAGGAAGCATGGAAAAGCACTAGAAAAGCACTGCCACTGGCACTAGCTGACTCAAGGCTGCCAGTATGATAAGATGCAGGGGGAATGAGGAAGATGTTTGGTGCTGGGACCTGTCTTACTGGCAGCTTGTCATGGGAGGAAAGTGACTCACAGTACTTAAGACCACCACGTCGGAGAGTTTTACTCCTCATTCATGCAGACAGTTGGCGCACATCTAGAGGATATTCTGTTCCTCTCTACAGTAGAGGACTCTCTGGTTTTGTAGCCAGGAGTGAGAACAGCATGTTTCAAACAGAGCACAGGTCATACATGGAGAAATAAGCAACTTAGGAACTATCTGAAAGGAATCTAAACTATGTAAGCTTCCCAGTGACAGATGGGGAAATAAAAGAAGGACCCTTCTGTTTTGTCACATCTCTTGTCACCTCTTGTCCTCCCCTATTAATCATTCCCCATGCACGTCATCTTCTTACTTCCTTGCTCAGTATCTGATATCACTTCTCCCTTTCTGACAGGTAAACACCCACCACCTTAGATTTTCCAGGGTGGATTCCTAATGACCCACAGAAAAAAAATTATAAGGCTTTTAAAAATGTCCTAAACTACTTTGCCCTTCCTCTATTTAACTGATTTGCACTGAAGAGCAGTACTTGCTCTATTCTCAAACACAGGGATCATTAAAGGCAACAAACATAAGTCGTGATAAAAGAATATGGAGAATTCAAATACTGCATTCTCAGGATCATTTCCTTTTTCAACGGAAACCTGAGTTCTCTGTGGATAAAAACAATGCTTTGAGATAAATCTAAAATAGAGGACTGAGCAGGAGGAGTTGTACTAGACTTCACTGGGAGGTACCTGTACTGTACACCTTTCCTGTGCATGAACACAGCATTTCAAAACATCCATACAGAACCAATCTAGGACTACTCAGAATACAGCTTGAAATATGGGCATAGATATTGTCATGCATTTTCGAAGAGATTCGTCCGGACAGCCACTGTAAACACTTGAAGGTTTTGGCAGCAGCATTTTGGAGGTGTACACTGGAGTTGCAGAAGTGTGTAGCCAAATCACAGACACTGCAGATACATCACAGCAGAGAACAAGCAAGAGCCCCAGCTGTAGGAAGAGAGCAACTAGAGATGGATGGAGTCCAGCCATAAGTATTTCCACCATAAGATTTTTGACCCTTGCATTTTTTGCACCCACTGGATTCAGCATCTCCATGAAACGTACTGAAAAAAGTGACATTTTGGGAAAGAAAAATTAGTCAGCTTTTGAGTGTTATGTTTCAAAACATTCAAAACATTCATATCAGAATAAGTCTGCTCCTATTAGGGAAAAGGAACACGTTTCACAAGGAAAAGCTCCAAGCCATGCTAGTACATGCAGTAGAAAAAAAGGAGGCCTATTTTCAAGTTTCAAGTTTAAAACATCATACGAAAGCAAAGTCACATCTCCAGCAGTTTTGTTGGGGTTGGGTTACATCCAGTTCCAACAATGCTATACAAGGCGTATGAGCCATTACAATGATACCTCACTTGATCTTACGCGATAGAAAAGGCAGATTGCATAAAACAGGTGCTATGCAGTAATGCAGCTTCCTCAGTTATCTGCTTCACAAACAGCAAACTCTTTAGCCCTATTATTGTTTTTCTCATTTGCCACATTCCAGCTCCAAAAGCAACTCTAGTTCTCTAAATGGTTAGCAGCTTTTATAGCCAAAGATAAGTATCCATCACTTTTAATTTTCATTGTTGCATCTGTTTTGTCATTTAGCTGCAGCAGGTTGTATCACAATGAGACGATTAATGAGAAAATGGATACAAACATTTTTATTTCAAACAGCAGCTCCTGGACAAGATTTGTAGGACAGAACCAAGGCATGTGACTGTAAAAAAAAATATTAATAATATAACCCATACATATATTTGTATACACACAAACCTAAACAAGTGGGAGTTGTGCCAATGCCTATGAACACCTTAGAAATGCAACAAAGATAAAGGCATATTTTTCACATTTGCCTTGTTGAATTTTTTGTTTGTCTTTTACAATTAATTTGGCCTTTTTTATTTCACATAAATGTCCAGCTCAAGTGTGGTACATCAACAAATGGCATCATTTATTTTCCAGGGAAAAGCCAAACGTTGTGCTTCCATTCAGAAAAGGCAGCATATATAAAATGTACTGCTAATATCAAAGGTTTGGGGAATGAGAAACAGTAACTTCTATTGCTGTCTCTAGGAGATTTGCTGTAAAAACTGTTCATTTATAATTACATTGGAACAAGAATATTCTTTAGAATAATTGTTACCTATAAACATAGAAGTCCCCCAAAATATTTTACAGTTTCTGCTGGATGGGAAGAAGAGTGTGATCTGTGGACACTATCCACAGAAAGCAGATAAGCTTTTCAGATTACCCATGCCCACCCTCCACCCCCCCCAAACAATCCTTCAGATTGAAAGAATTAGTTAAATTTCATTAATATTAACATTGTAGTCAGTTAAGATTTTTCTAGGAAAACAAAAAATATTCATAAAAATACAATCACATGAAACAACTATTTATCTAACAAACAGCACATTACAGTGAACAGCATATAAAAGTGAAGACTGCAATATTAGACTGAGATAAATAATCTAGCTGGAGACCTATTAGATTCTACACTTTCATGTCAATGAAACATTTGGCCTACCGATGCATTTTTGCCTACTCTGCCAGGCAGGGCTCAGGCTCTGCAGGAGGATACAGCCGCAGATCTCTGCAGGAAGAGAAGACCTTTTTTTCCCCAAGTAAAATGTTCCCTAACTCTGCAAGGGAGGTTGGCAGTAGATCTCAAACTCCGGCCTGTCTTTTTAATACCCCTACAATAGCTCAGTTGGATTGGGACCAGCTGTTGGTGCATTACCATTTGTAAATGCTTAAAGCAACTACTCCTTGTTTTCTTGGCAACATGTACTGTGGAAGAAAAAAAAAAAAAGCACTTTCATTCAGACATTAAGAATTACTGGATGCCAGCTTTGGCTTACACAAGCTATTGTTTGCACAGCTCTCTTCAACAAGTTTTCACAAAAAAAAAAAAAAAAAACCTGTAAAGATAAATTAAGCCCCTAAAATTCTGACTTGCACCATCCACTCAGCCTTCATTGGAAACAAGATCCCTTTTCTAACCCAACCATTTCAGGCCACAGATCTTTCTGAGTTTCAATTTCTGCAACATTCCCACAGAATCACCCATACTGTCTTAGGAATGATAATTATAACTTCCTTACTCGCTGTTTTAGAATAACAGTGATTTCTTTGCCTGTTAATATGAGCATAAGAAAGAGATCTGAGCTGTCATTACCCACGTTCTAAAATCAGATTCAGCACTGAAAGCCTGGGGAAAAAAAAAAACACTAGGATTATACTTAAGCATTTGAGAAATACTGAAAGAGTCAAAATACCAGAAAGATCCCTGATTTGGTTACCACGGCAAAAAGAGCCCAGTCATAGTAGGGAACATACACCAACATTTTTGTTATTCAGATGAAAACAGCTCCAGTGACCTTTCACTGCCTCATCCTTTCCAACCACCCCTACTAGAGCATGGTGTACTGGAAGTGTCTAAGCACGAATGCTAGCATCTCGGTGGTTGCAGCTGCTAGTACAATAGGATTAATTTGCCATCTACCAACTCTAATGCCCTTCTGTTTCATCTTCTTTCCCCACCAGGGGCAGTGGTGACAGCATCTGTTCCACTGTTATTTTAGTGGCGCCTTTCGTGCTGTTATAGTTAAAGGTCTGTCAGCATTTCCATTACACACACGCATGCACACATTTCTTGAGGGAAGGGACAGCTCAAATCCCTCTCTGGGAAAAAAGAGAAAGAAAAAAATAGTAAGAACACTGGGGCTGAAAATGGTATGAAAGTCTTAGAAGAAAACATTTATCTATTTTATTGTTGGAGAGAAAAAATGGAGATACAAGAAGTTCCTAGTAAACTATTTTGCATTTATTAATAGAAAACAATGGTGAAAATTTTATATGGGTTGTTGTATGGATTGGTCTTAGAGAAAGATATCATGTCAAAAAGAAAACAAAAAAGAAAAAAATGACAAAGCACATAATTTCTCCCCACCAACCACACTCTTTTGTTAGTTTTTAGGTGACTAATTTAGATGATAGGATATTACAGGATATTATCGCAGACAAGATTTGATGAATGAGCTGTTGATTGTGGCTGACCAGCTCTTAATAAATAACAGGTGCCCCAGATCTCTGAGCTGAGAGGGACAATGGGAGAGAAGCACTGTTTTCTGCAGGAGGTCAAATACACCAAGAGCCTCTCTGCTGGGGTCTGGGAACCTACAGGTTGGTACTTCCAGCCCTGCTGATATATGTGGCAGTGATGGTTGCTGCATCCTACAAGACAAGGGCCCATTCCACCATCGTTTCGTGGCAGCTGTTGCCCAGGAACAAGTCTGACTCACGAGCGTTACTTTCTATCCAGTAGAGTGGATAGGAAAAAAGGCAAGTGCTGAGGCAATTAGAGGACAGGTCAGCTTATCTCAGCAATGAAAATCCTCTGGAAAAGCAACAGGTAGCAGGTTAACCAGCTCAGGACTGCTTCACAGACCCCACAGGTGTTTTCTCTCACTGAGCTATGCAAGCCTTTCCATGCAAAATTGCTGGACATGTGCAGGTTCCCCCTGGTGAAAGAGAACTTTGAAACAGTATAACTTATCTAAAATCTCAAAACCCCTTTCACTTGGCATGCTTTAATACTGCAGAGAGGTATATCTTCAACAATAGAAAGAGGGAATTCTTATTTTACAAAAATCTCTTCTTATAGAGAGAAATTCACTGGCAATTGAGAGGGCCAGCACAGGTAGCAGTAGAGTACTTGCCATAGGATGACTGACATAATCTGCGTTTTCTAAGGGCAAGTTCAAATTTGTCTCCAGTCTGATCAACACACTACCATCATTTACAACACTTTCTGTAAACCTCATCCTCTTCCAAGTTCTGAAATAATAGTGAGGCACTCATCTTTCTGAAAAATACATAAATTAAACAAAGAAATTGGGGATTTTTAAATTCTTAGCATCCTAAGAAAAAAAAAAAAGCCTCACAAGAAACAGCTAAGCAATACAGTTGGCGGCAAGGCTCCAAAGCCATACAAATTTCTTTAGTCACATTGATTACCATCACAGTCCAGTCACTGTGATGGGAAACATTAATAACATGCTGTTTCTTTTACAAGTTACATGATCAAATACCTGGGTGTCCTTTGTCATATCACTTAACTGCTCTGCATTTCAGCATCCTCATCTGTGAAATGGAATAGGTAATTAAACACTCATGAATGCTTTGGGACTCTTTGGTGGAAAGAATTATGGTGTCTTATTACTGTGAGACAACATGCAATTGTCTCAGGTCTCTGTAACAGCTGAGCCTAAATGGTAAAGGAAAAAAAAATCCAAAAGCTCAACTGAGATCTTCTGCAAGATGCTGCTGCTGCTACTTCAATCTGATTTCTATGTTGGGGAAATCAATCTGAGGCTGGATCACACTGAAAAATATTATCAGGTTACTTGCAACCAGGTTGGGTTGGAAATGAGGAAGAGAAAAGAGAAATGAAGAAACATATCTCCCAGAAATATTACATTCATGAGCTGTAGGAATTATTTAAAAGATGAGTGAGCAGAGGAAGCTCAAAAGAAGAGCATGGAATACACAGCCTTCCTCTCACAAAAAAAAAAAAAAAAAAAAAAAAAAAAAAAACCAAAAAAAAAGTAAAAACAGCAGAAATCTACCCCCACTGTGTAGTCAATTTCCCAAAAGCACATGGCAATGAAAAACATTTTATACTGCCCCAAATTTGCCAGCAGTGAGATCTAGGTGGCTACTGCCCACCTCACAGCACTGCAGAAGCAAGTGCCCAATGGGTATCGTTCTCCATTATCTCTCAAACCTTTGCCACCAGTGTACAGATAGAAGCGACGGAAAAATGAAAAGTGTGTATATTGTAAGCGTTGGTTAAACAACCCCACAGTAATTCTTATTTGCTGGAGGTTTTAGAGAGCAGATGTAGGATTGGCAGGGGCCGGGAGCTGGCTACATTGTTCTAGCACATTTAGAGCCAACACGGAAAGAACACGGAAAGCTGCATTTTTGTGTGTGTGCATGCGAGTGTGCGCGTACGTGCGTGTGTCTGCCTTTTGCCATCAACTCAGCTAAGGTTTCTTGGATTCACACTGACACATACAGGGGAAAAAAAAACAGTGGGTTGGTTCCCTTCCAAAAGAAATATGACTTATATCAGCTGCTGCATGAGAGTCTCTCAATTGCCACTACTAAGCTGCCTATTTTGCAGTAGCAAGTGGCCATGTGCTGTAACACACTGATTGCCTGCTTTGGTGGTATCGGTTGCTAGAATAAGGGCAAACAAATGGGGAACCAAATATAAAAAGCAGCCAGCAGCACTGAAGAAGCATTACAGCTGCCAGGCAATAACTTAGATAGTTACAGCTGCCATCACCTAGTTCACGCAAGCTTTTTAATATCTTTTGGCAGCGCTTGGTGTCACAGCACAAAAGGAAAGTTGGCACTTCCTAGCATACTTTGTTTGACATAACTGTAGGCAGAACCCAGCTGATACCTTCATCAATGTGTATGTGTTTGCTCTTAAGGTACATTTTAGCAGATCAAACATTGTTTTTCTCTTTCTGTTGCACAAACCGCTGCTAAATCATAGGTTGGGAACCACACCAGATAAATGGGAAGCAAGCTGGAGCACACGGCCAGTCCCAGCAGCACCTCCGATAAGGAACACAAAAAAAATCCTACAAAAATATAGTACGGCAGGAGGGGCTGGGGAGGGAGGTTTAAAAAAAATAAATATACTGCTTTGCCAAAATGTTCTCCCGCCTCGCCAGTGGCAGCAGCAGCCTCAGAGCCAGGCCAGATTCTCTCCTCCATTTACCGTACTTATAAAAAAAACCCACAAGCACAAACACATAGACCATCACATACACATAATTAAAGCATCGACATCCCTTACTGTGATTTACAATCCACACCACCAGAAGTACACAGGCGCTCCCAGGATTTCATCAATGTCTCATCTGGTGCTCTTGGCAAACCCAACCTCTTCCTTAGACACAGCGCATGCTGCACCTCATTCTCTCAGAAATGGGGATGCAGAGCTCTTCCCCTTATGTGAACTAGGGAAGACAAGCACTAAATGTGTCAGCGCTGTGTGATTTGCTGCCGTGGGACCTCATTTTGCAGGAGATTAATAAAAGACTAGCCTGCAGCATTGACTCTTGAGACTGCTTTCTATCATCATGAGCCTTCTATGTGGCCCACAGATTCGGGTTATAATATTGTACAAGGAACTGGACAGCCTCTGCATAATGATACTATTTTACAGCACTTACAAGCAAATATACAGAGAGGGAAGGCTCTGCCCCCAGGAGCCTCCATTGGCTTCAAACACAGCAAGCCAGTAAACCTCCGCTTGAAATCATCCTGAGTTCTAATAATGCATTGAGTTGATTTATTTGTATTTCATCCCATAAAACAAATGAATCCCTCTCTTAGGCCTCTGTTGCTTTAACGGGCATTAATAAACTACAGCACTGAGATGAAGAGCATTAGAACACTTTTCAGGTGTAACACTGTCAGAAAGGCTAGCAATTAAATTTGACGGGGAATAAAGGGAAGGAGAAAATATCATTATTTTAATTTTAAAACAGGAAACTGAGGCACATGAAAGCAACAAGATTTCTCCAAGCCTCATCAAGGGCCAAGAACCGAAAGGCAGATCTTCCTTGTTTCTCATTCAGCATCACACCCCACAGACCTGAGTCAAGCAAGCTGCTCTCTGGGGAGCAGAAATGGCCCTGAATCCAACCTGCCTACTGCTGCACAAGAGCTAAAAACTCCAGTTGATCGTGGGTGGCAGAACACAGCTCCAGAAGCACCACAGGGACATGAGGGAGGTGCTGAATGTTTTCCTAACACTTTGCTTTGGGATCCAAAGCAACACTTTCACAGTGGCAGAAAAGGAAAGCTGATCCACAGAACATCCATGTGGCTCCCAGTTTGGTCCAGGCTGTGAACACATTTTGGAAGCTCTTCATATCTGTACCAAGAGACAATCATTTAGGCACACGTGTGCAAAAGGACAGTCTCAGATTTACAGCCACACACCAAGGTAGAACAGGTGGCTGTAATGCAGTAAAAATGTACTGTGAGGAACCTGTGAATTTTAAAAACAAGGATGCCTACAGACATAATAAATTGATGCGTCATTCTGTTAAAGCTAAAGCTTTTGCCTATCTTAAAATGACAATGCAGGGGAATTCCAGGAAAGGGACTGTTCCATCATTACTCATATCACAGCAATTTACTCCATTCATGCAGGTCACCTCCTTGATCTCAACGGGACAACACACGTCATGGCTTACATCTGCCACACAGGTAGGAAACCAGGACCAAAGACACCCAACAAAGTCAACCCCAAAGAATTGCTTTGGAAAATAAATGTTTCAATCTCCTGGCAAAGAAACTCAAGCCCTTCCCTTCCTCTACCATAAGACATTTTCTTTTCTTTGATTATTTTAAGTATTTCAGGGGAGTTGATGCCATCTGTTAGCCAAGAATTGCTTCCTCTTTCCCTCGTTGTCTTTTTAGTGGCAGTATACAAATTTGGAAATACTACAGATCAAAGTCATTTTTCAATAGTATGGGAGCAATAAAATAAACTGATATTCTCCTCTGCTACCCCCAAAAGCTAAAGAAAGAGTGAGCATCTAGATTTAACTTTGCAGGCAAGATATATCCACCTCTATTAAGATGCAGATTAACAAGACAGTCAGCCTTACAGCAGTTCACCAAACACTTTAACTAGGAAAATAAATAAATAAATAAGCTCAGGTGCAGTGGGACACTGAACAGAAAGAAACAGGGATAAATTGTCAATTATGATAAACTGGTTTCCTCGGTAACTATATTTATAACTGTAATGACATTGTTATTCTTTTAGTGATGAACAGGAAGGTTTGCTGCAACAGTATATAATTTGGGCATACAACCAGCATCTGTTTCATTGGTAAAGCTGAATCTATGTCTTAATGGAACATGGCAAACCTCTAAAGATTTTTAAATGCTTTAACATTTCTTCTAAATGTTTGTAGACTTCCTCCCAAGGAGGGGAGAACTCACGGCACTGAATTTCTCCCCCCACATCTGTGCCTGGCTTTATGAAGTTACTTCATGATCTTTCCTGGGCTGTCACTCCAGCTCCAAGAGACTGTGGGCAAAGGCACAAATGAGAGGAGGAGAAAAATAACAAATGAGAACAACTTGGGAGTGGTATTTGACTTGTTGAGCATACACATAATCTTCATCATATGCACACGCACAGGTGCTGTAATTGGACATTGCCTCCTATCTGCTTCCAAAAATGATTTCATCAGTAAACTGCCCCATCTTTTTGAAAATGTGCTTGAATTTCCACTACTGATATCAGAAAATCAGTTTACCAATACCCTTTTAACTGCCATTTTAACTGTTTTTGTAAGTCAATTGAAATCCAGGTATGAATCACACTCCATCCCCCAATCCAGCCTTCAGCTGCCCAGTGAAGCTGTGGTACCCCACGCCTGCAGGTGCTCAAGGCCAGGTTGGATGGGGCTCTGGGCAGCCTGAGTTGGGGGGGGGGGGAAGCAGCCCTGCCTGTGGCTGAGTGTGGTTCTGGGTGAGATATAAGGTTTCCTCCAACCCAAACCATTTTTTGGTTCTACAGCTTTTCATCACGAGTCTCTGGTCCTGAAAGCATGCCACAGGCTGGAACAACATCTGCCTTCTTTCCAGATTTTCCCCTGGTTAACACCAGCATTTAGGGATGAGAGAGGGTGAAGTCCTCTGAGTTTCATCCAGACTTACCATCAGGAGGCAGTTGGATAACACGTGTAGGTCGCCCAGCTAGACACATTTGTTAGTACCACAACTGGGCCCCATCAGTGACAACCCCCTCAGGGGCTTGTGATGGCAACAGACCTGCTTCAGCATCACAGTACCCTTTCTCTCCAACATGCCCCAGAGCAGCTTACAGTATAGTCAGTCAACTAATCTGCCCACTTCTGCAATACCTTTAATCAAGCACTTGGGCAGTTGGTGTCATTACTGCCCTCCACTCACAAGGAAGAGGAATGGAAATAGCAAAGCAAACCAAATCCTTTGGCAAAACAAAGACACTGTTCAGTTGCATCTGGAAGCAAATAAGCCTCCTGATGAACTATACTGCGGGCCGGGGGCTGCCTGTGTGTTTGATTGTGTGAAATATAAGCTTCCCCTGCCTAACTAGGCAGGCTTTTCAGTAAGATGCTCAGTACTGATTAATGGGAGTGCTAGAGCTAAAGCACTATAATGCTCACAGATTTTACCCTCCGCTGTGTCTTTAGGCCATTGCCCCAAAGGCTTTCATGTTCCTAAAGCTGTCATTTAAAACATTTGTGAATCAGGATGTGTGGACAATGGAAGAAGCTGGTAGAGCCAGGGAGTGCAGATGTGAAATAATTCAATCAACGGCAATTTTTCCATTTACTTCAATGGGTTTTGGATCACCCGCCTCATGAGTGGAACACGTATTGAGGAGGAAGCAGCCCGAGCCAGATGAACAGCCAAGATACCAAAGTAACAGAGTTCCACCAAACAAGAGGATCCACAGCAGCTGCAGCTTGAGATGTATGATGCAAACACGGACCTCGACTCAGCTAGCAGAATGGGAAAAGTGTATGAGAGAAAACTGAAAATAATCAAGGATTTAGCCATTTGAAATGCCATATGAGTTGCTGAACAGAAAATTTTTGTAGGAGGAAACATATTACATAAAGGAATAATAATACTTAAAGAGCTTTGCAGGATTTTTCTGAGGATGAAATGAAGGCACAAAGAAACAAAGTGAAAACTTCAGAACACTGAATTTATAATCAAATAAAAAAAAAACCAAAGAAAGAAAAAAGCCTGAAAGCTTTTTATTCCCTACATGGCATAAGTATCAGTCTGTGATGCTCACTGTAACAGTTATATCACACTGTGGTGCTGAGATCATTGTGTGCTAGATGACAAAGCTTTCCCTAATTGATGCAATTAAGTAATAAAATAATTATTGTACCTCAGATTATTGGTACTTCAGAAATGACCATTTCCACACACAAGCAGTGATGCGTTTCTGGCACACAGCTTGGTGCTGAAATGGTTAACACAATATATTATATGTCAGTAATGAAAACTAGCACTCAAGCAACGAAATTCAAAGCTAAGGCTGACACACCATCGTTAACGCAGCCCTTTGTGCTTAGCTACCACGGGAGTCTTGGAGCAGCACATGGTGTTGTACCCCACACAATATGTGCTGCTACAATACCGCATTCACAACACAATGAATCAAGGTCAAGTGAGTGACCTTAAAAAGAGCTTTCTTTTAATTCTTTAAAGAAACGCCCCATGATATGTTGGAGCCCATTAAACAAAGCTGCAAGAAGATACGGTAAACTTTAATTAGCAGTGAAGGCAATAACCTCACTTTATACTTCATAATTTCTCCCACCATGTTTTATTACACGGAACAGTCATTTTAGTACCTTTGTACCTAAGGCAGCATCTGTGTGGTGTGGTAAGGGATGTGTTGTTGGATATTTATTGTAATGGGGCTTCATGTGGTTGGAGGTCAAAGTGTAGGACTTTCATTTGTACATCACTGCTCTACTATCTGCTCATGTCTCTGGGTAACCTGATGTTCAAACCTTTTGTAAGGCAATTGCTGAGGAGGTTGTTCTTATTGTTACAAGAACTTGGAGAAGGGATGCTGGGCCCTGGCTTCGGAACAAGCTTACTGTGTGACACAAGGTAGTCTGCCAAAATTTTTCTCACACTAATCCCAGATGCTTCCATTTTTAAGGGACTCAAGTGCAGTTCCTACATTCTGGTCTCAGCCTGAGAATCAGCAACTGTTAGGGGCTTCTCTGAAACACTCAGAAGCAACTTCAGAAAAATCACAGATTTTTACCCCTACAAATCACCTGTGATTTTGAAACACTGGCCTCTTACCTCTCTGACCTTTGAAATATCCCACATTAAATTGGGATGGTAATCACCTACCTCTTAGAGCAGAGTGTAAACTGCAAGGAACACTTTTTGTCCTTTTTATATTAGATATTTACCCAATAATGGGGCATAATATCTGAACTTCTTGTATGTATAAGGGCACTCTCTGCATTTTACTGGTGGAAAACTCCAATACAAAGGGGTTCTGGAGCAGATCCACAGCAGGGCTCGAGCAGCTGTATCCAGCCTGTGTGGAAAAGATATAATCCTCAGAACACCCAGGAGTCTTTTGGCACATCAATCAATTGCATTACATATTCCTCGGTTTGTACAATTCTGTTTCTGTGCAGGCTTAGAAAATGCTGTCTTGAAAAGACTCAGTCACTCTGCGGTGATCAAGTATTTATGCCCCAGCAGGCATCCACACACCTCCATCTATCTCAGCATAACAGCCTGGTCTTACAGGTGCCTTTGGAACACGTCTACTGAAGGGGACTCGATACAAAAACATCATTGCTCTCAATTTCCTAGGCACCATGGCTAGAAGAGGAAGGCATGCCTAGTGGTAATGGCAGCACTTGATTTCCATTACATGCTTCACAGTTTCTGCCACAAAACCTTCCTTTCCCAAACAAGCACAGCTAACCATTGTGCTAGAGCTGGACTATTTTTACTTCCTTTTTCTGCCCCAATTAACCTTGAATTTCATGACAAGAATCACTTCTAGAAGAAGGATGAAGATCTCTTCTGTCATCCTACCCAAGACTAGATGGTAGTCTGATGTGCAGGATCCACCAGTTCTACCGAAAAACAGAATTATAGAATCACAGAAGAACCTGAGTTGGAAGGAACCCACAAGAATCAAGTCCAACTCCTAGGCAGGAATTAAGGCAGGAAAAAAGTAAAGTGAACTCAAAAGTCTTGGATGAATGTACTAACCAATAAAGCACCAGCTAAAAATACTGCAGCTTCCTTGTTAGTTAGTTCTTCAGAGGAAAGTCAGACACCAATCTTAAGAAGAGATTTTGAGGCTGAAAATCCCACATAGACAGAGGTAGCAAACAGTGTAGATTAAAGAGTCTATGCCTGGGGGAAACACCTTGCAGTGTTCTTCCACCAACCAGCTTCCAAAGTGCATACAGATTTCACAAAAAAAAAAATCTCTGCACCTAACTCCAGGCTGCTGTTCTCACTGTGATGTGAGACCACTGAGGATAAGTATTGTGACACCTGCTGTTGTAACTGTCAGTGCTGTTGTATCTACACAGTAGGACCAAAAGAACTTGCCAGTACTGGTACAGAAAATGTGCACAAAGGAAGAGGCACCCTGTGTAAAATAAGAACTTGTCCTGTCCAGGATCACAGCAATCAAGTACAACACTTCTTTTGGATCTGAAGCTACAGTTATAGAATCACAGGGGTTGGAAGGGACCTCAAGAAATCATCGAGTCCAACCCCCCCAGATGAAGCAGGTACCCTACAAGAGGTTGCACAGGTAGGCATCCAGACAGGTCTTAAATATCTCCACAGAAAGAGACTCCACCTCTCTGGGCAACCTGTTCCCAGCACTCCATCA
>JAOWBP010001760.1:17617261-17632850 GCA_028571105.1 Tragopan temminckii
TGCACAAAGGAAGAGGCACCCTGTGTAAAATAAGAACTTGTCCTGTCCAGGATCACAGCAATCAGGTACAACACTTCTTTTGGATCTGAAGCTACAATTATAGAATCACAGGGGTTGGAAGGGACCTCAAGAAATCATCAAGTCCAACCCCCCAGATGAAGCAGGTACCCCACAAGAGGTTGCACAGGTAGGCATCCAGACAGGTCTTAAATATCTCCACAGAAAGAGACTCCACTTCTCTGGGCAACCTGTTCCCAGCACTCCATCACCCTAACTGTAAAGATGTTCTTCAACTAACATGCTGAAGAATGGAATTTCCTATGTTTAAGTTTTAGCCATTACTCCTTGGACTATTGCTACACACCACCAAGAAGAGCCTGGCCTCATCTGTTTGCCTCCCACATCCTCTTAGATATTTATCAGATCCCCTCTCAGACTTATTTTCCCCAGACTGAACAGACCCAGGTTATTCAGCCTTTTCTTGTATGGGAGGTGACCCAGACCCTTACACATTTTTGTGGCCCTCTGCTGGACTCCTTCTAGGAGATCCCTGTCTTTTTTGAACCAAGGAGTCCAGAATTAGATACAGTGCTCCAGAGGTGGCCTCACCAGGGCAGAGCCGAGGGGGAAGTTAACCTTCAGGAGGAGTTTAGCAGAACACAACCCTCATGAAATGACAGGAGATGGATATACCTGTGCATTTCATACCATCAAATCTTCACCAACAGCTGTATCTGCAGTGCCTGAAGGACAAATTTTTCAGAATTCAGGGTATATCATTCTGCACAGGAACATGTTAGGAACATTAGCCTGATGGTAGGCATGCACATAGGCAGCCTGAAGAATATCCAGAAATATGATGCAGATGGCTGGGAGTGGGATGCAGAGGCTGCTGGATCTGTAGACCTAAAAGCTGCTTGTTCTTAGTAGGGCTGGAATAATCACTGAATCCACTCACAGGTCTGCCCTAGTACAAATGCTTGAGATACTTCGCAATCTCAGGTGTCTGCATAAGTCAAAAATTGCATTTTTAGGACAATATTGTAACGTGCAAGAAAAGCAGAAATTTTAAAAATGTGCTAACCACAAGGGCTGCACTGTTGTTTGGCTTCACCAGAAACACTGCAAGCAGCACTTCAAACACAGCTAGAAGATTTATACAATCTCTCTCAACCCAGTCCTTCAAGAGCAGGCATCCTCACCTTCACTGCAGCAAGTATGTCAACAGCATGTGGACCTGCACTGGGAGCAAGTGCAGAACACAGGAGCTGCACACTCTTAGCAGCAAACCCTCAGTGAACACTGGGCAGGATGCTCTGCTCCAGCACAGACTACTAAATTGCCTTTAGAAGTAGTTCTCGATGGAGCACATTGCAGCAGTCTCTACACAGGGACAAATATAGAAATAATTGTCACCAGAGGAAAGGGCAGAATATAGACAACTCAATACAGACTGAACAGGCACTTTAATACGGAAGCAAATGAAAAAAATTCAAGACAATTAATAGAAGATGGTTTAATTCTCTTTTTCTTTAAAGTCTGGCAAATGGGGCAGTAATGACTACTGGTAATTAATTCTTCCCATTTAGTGAAAGCACAGCAATGACTCACTTGGTACCAAGCAAGGATCGTGTCATGAAGGCCTTTTCAAAACCTGCATTACAGACAAATCTTTGTAGGGCCCCACCTGGCCAAGTACCCTCTCAGCACCTTTATATCTGTCTGAAAAATTGCTGTAGAACTGCAAGAATTCCTAAAACACTAAATTCCACTAGAAAACAACGCTGTCAACAATCCCCTTCCACACAACAAATTTATTCCTAGAAAATATTAAAATATATTCATTTAGATTCACCCTTGATGCAATGCTACCAAGTTTAGCTGTGGCAAATTTACATCAGGTGTGATTTTGCCTACATTCGAGAAACTTTCAGTGCACTGAGGCTAAAACACAGCAAGAAAAGAAACAACTAATCAGTTTCAGAAGTTCCAGGAATGCCTTCATCTGTGTTTTCCCTGTGTTTTTATAGTATATTGTTGCGTATGAGTTAAAATTTGTGAAAACATTAAAGCTGAGCCAACTACAAAATAAGCTAATATCTTGTGTTTTCTGAAAAATGCAAGTCTAATTAGAGTTTAGGTAATTAAAGCTTTCACAGTTATAAAAAATACAATACATTCATTTATGCAAATCTGCCACAGAGTGTGATTTCAGTAAAATACCATGTAATGCGCGTAACATCAGAATTTTGCTTACAATTGAAACGTCTGCAAAGCAAGTTCTCTTCCTAAATTTCAGGCACACGCACTGTAATTCTCTTGCATTATGGATTTAAAACTCAGATTGCTTTGTCTTCATTTAAAAATGATTAGCAGTTTACATCGGATTTATGTGCTGGCATAGCCTTTGTATCACTGAACAACTACAAGCTGATTTACAAAAGCCCAGATACACTATGTGTGTATCTACGTAACTACAAAGTAATATGTGATGGCAAGCATAACCAGCGCATGATTTATAATTATGTGATTAGCAATATAAGCCACTATTATTAATTAACGTTTAATGCTGACATTGTGCTTGGGGCTGTATAAACTACAGGTGTAAGGCAATTTCTGCCTTGGAGTGGCAAGGGGCTGAAATGACAGCCACATCTCCCAGTCCTGCAGCTTCTGAGGACCCCGGAGGAGAAAGCACACAGCAGGAGTCCTGCAGCCAGCTATGCACAGCCAGAACACCACAGGCTTCTGCAGCTGCCGACCCCTCTGAAATAGTAGCAGCAGGGAAAGCTAGGAACCCTTTTCTATAAAGAAAACAATTAAGACTCAAGTCTTACCAAAAAAAAAAAGTTCTCCAGCTTCTGTAATCCTGAGGCAGACACAACAAATCTATTTAATACAGAGAAACATAGACCTAGAAACTCACCCGTCTCGTTAGCGAGCAAGGAGGGACAGACAACTTTGGGGGCTGCATAAATTATTTTTGGTCCATTCTGTCACTGAAGAGCTGAGAACTGCTTTTCAGTGGCTCCAAAAGCCCGACACAAAACCTTACTGAGCAGCCCTAGTCTACAGGATACAACATGCCCAACAGCTTAAGAGCAAGTTCTCATGAAACAGCACCCAAGACACATTTGAACAGCAAAACATGAGTGAGAACAGTGGTTCAGAAACATTCGCCTGGAGCTGAGACACCAAAACCAAAAATAGATAATCAAGATATGCAAAGCTGCAAGAACAGCCACTATGTTTGAGCGGGAGGATATTTTCTAGGTAGTGTGCACATTTGAGTTTGTGATTAGATTAAGATTTTAAACAAAAGCCATATGTAAAAGAGGTGGTGCTGGTTCACAGCACTTAAGTGTTGCTCTATCAGCAGACACATTTCTTACTATGCAGAAGGATAAGAGATATGAAATGTCTTGCCATTAAACCATTGCATCTCCACCAGCCCCCAAGAAGGAATAACTGTCCACTATGCAATAAGGAAGAGCGGGGAGAATTTTTAGTACCCTATGAATTGGCCATGTGAAGCTAGCAGTAACTAAAACTGGGTTTAAAACTTTTTTTTTTTTTTTTTAAGTGGTGATTAGGCATTGAAAAACACCTCTAACAGATATTGTCAGTTTTCAAAATCCTCTGCTTCTTTCATGCTCAGTAGTCCAAATGGGAAATAATCCAACCTGGAAGTGTCCTTCATTATTATTTACATAGAGCCTTACCTGCTCTTTTGTTGATAAATTGAAAAGCTGTATTTGCAGCAAAATAATGATAATATACAGCTGCACAGACAGATTACGAAAAGCAAAGCAATCAGACAATTATTTACTGTGCTACTAGAAGACAGGTACAAACTTTCTTTACATCAAGTTTTAAAACTGTCACGCAGCTTTTAATTGCCATTAATAAGGTGGAGATAAAGCCCTCTGGGTCTTAATCCCATCATCATGGTGTCGCAAGTTAATGATACATTAGCCAGTGCCGTATATCACCAGCTTACAGAAGGGTCAGAAGGAACATTTCATCCTAGGCCATCAAGGCTATATTCCATGGGTAACCTCTAACCTATTGGGACTGTCAATCAACAAGCAGTATGCACGAATACCATGGTTCTGGTCTGTCATCATCCATTATTAACATTTCTTTCAGTTGTTACAACTAAACTGAGTTGTCAGATCTTTTCACGATAGAGACGGGTGATTTGCTATTGATCTTATCTCAGAGCATTAGTGATCTACTGCATGGCTTTGGCTAGCTGATAGCACTGCAAGTGGCACAAGATTGTTTGGCTTGCTGTAAAGAACCTCTGAAGATAACAAGAATACAGAAACTGTAAGAATCCTATAAAATTAAAGGAGCTATCAAGGAAACAGTCCTTCAGATGGATTTAGCTGAGAGATGAACTGAGATCACAGAAGTCAAGTAATGGAAACTAGCTGGGCCCCAATAATGAGCAGGACCTCAGAGGGGTATTGTCATACAGATAATAGAGATCTGCATCCAACCTACCGCAAGATTCATTGGCACTTTGATCAGATTAATGCCACCAGTATAGGTAAGGGCAAAAAAAGAATCCAAAGCAAAGGACTTTTTCTATTCCTTGCTATTGAAGTCTTTTTACAGAACAAGTACTCTGGAGACCAGAGGTTCTATTGAATAGTTTTACATAGGAAATATGACTGGAAATGTCCTCCCAGGTCATCCCCTGCTATGTCTGACACATCATATCTCATTGATATCACAACACCACAATCTCATTGATAGATTTCTCAAGTTTCTTCTTGAATTCAGGTAGTATTCTTGCCCCTGTGACTCCTACTGGAAGGCTGCCTCAAAACTTCATATTATTCAAAATCTTTATTCAACTTCCAAAGAACGTGTTCAGAATTGGCTCCTATCAGTCATTCCTACAGCATTCAGTATATATTTAATTTAAAGTGTTCTCTCTCATCATTTATCCTGATAATATATTTATAGGAGCAATATACTCCTACTCAGTTTTAGTTTAACAGACCTGAAGACACAGTTCCTATCTCAATTTAATAGCTCTTTTTCTGTATCACAGCATAATAGATGGGTTGAGGCTACCAGGGACCTCAGGGTCTATCTGGCCCAACTCCCACTTACACAGGGACACCCAGAGCAGGCTAACCAGGGCCATGTCCAGGTTGCTTCGTGAAGATCTCCAAGGAGGAGACCCCACAACCTCTGGGCAACCTGTACCAGAGCTCTGGCACCCAGGCTGCACCAAGGTACTTCGTGATGGAAACACCTTCCATGTTCCAGTTTGTGCCCACTGCCTCTTGCCTGGCACTGGGCACCACCAAGAAGAGGCTTCATCCTCTTTGCTCCCTTCCTTCAGGTACATACTTTGTTAAGATCTCTCCTGAGCCTTCTTTTCTCCAGGCTTACCAGTCCAAACAGTCTAAGCCTTATCACATAGGAGAAATGCTCCAGTCCCTTAATCATTTGTGTGACCTTTTGTTGGACTCTCCAGCATCTGTTCCTCTCTCACACTAGGAAGCACAGAACTGAATGCAGTTCTCCAGTGGCCTCAACAATGCTAAGTTGAGAATAAGGATCAGCTGTCTTGACTTAATACAATGCTTTGCCTAACGCAGTCTGAGACACATATAGCTGTTGTGGTTTTCTTTGCGGCAAGGGCACACTGCTGGTTTGTATTCAACCCTTTGTCCAGGACTTCCAGGTCCTTTACTGCCAGGCTTCTTTCCAGCTGCATATCCCCCAGTATGTCTTGGTACACGGGGCTGTTCCTCTCCAGGTGCAGGACTTTGTACATCTTGTTGAACTTGATGAGGATCTCCCCAGTGCCTTGTACAAAAATGTTCAGGAATCCCACATGTTTCCTGGATATGCTTCCCCTCATGCAACATCCAGGGGAACATCTCAGGGAATATTTCCCTTCCCTGCTGTTGCAGAGCTCCAGCAGTTGTCAGTCATTGTGAGATTCAGCAAAACTCTTTGCTGTTACTTCCAGCTGATGAGCCTCCTGCTCAGAGCAAAAAAGAAAAACATCTGCATGACCTTGTGCTTTATTAGTACTTAATTTTATCTGTTTTCCATTTCTGCTGTTGTCAGGGTCAGTCCTCTGAACTGTCAAGGCCTTTCAGCTTTTCGTCACTTACAAACTTTTTATGTGCTCACAAATAAAAATGTTAAGATAGGTTACAAGACTAACCATTAATAAGTTGCTAGTTGCTGTTCTTGTCTCTTGGCAGTTCTTTCAACTAGGTTCTCAGCAATCAGCCATTTCTTTACACTTCTAGAAAAACTCACATTCTTCAGCCCAAATTATTTTCTTTCACATAACACTCCATTAAATATTTCACAGAAGTCTTGATGAATTAGAGCTACCATAGCTTTTGGTCACAAACTCAGAGAAAGATAACAAAGGAATGGGACACAATTTACCCATGCTAACCCATGTACTACTACAGTATTTGCAAATTATGTTTTCTTCCAACAGATACACACACTTCCCCCAGTCTCACTCCACTAGAAATAGAGTTTTAAAAGTTACTGGAATTACTACAGTACATATAATTTTTTTAAAAAAGATTGAGACCTCACAATTTGGAACAGGACAGTGTAAACCCATAACTGTAATATCATACATAACTGTGGAAAGGATTAATTATCTCAAAATTATGACATCTATCTCAAATGAAAATAATTTGAAAGATCCTACTAGCCTCTAAGAGGTTTTGAAGCTTATGGCAGGCAGCTTCATTGGTCAGTGTTGTTGATCTGAGAAAATATGGATCGGTTGCAGAGAGCTACTTGCTCTGGAGCCCACAGTGAGAGTATGATATGTTGTCCTAAGTTATCCTTACCTTTGCCCCATCATTAATACCTTAACATTGGTATCATCATGGGAACTTTCGGAAGGAAATAGAAGGAAATAATTGCCATCGCTGTTTCTTTAGCAAGCCTGAAGAACTCCCAGGTGCCAGCCCAACTCTAACTATGACCTTGTTCTGCATGATGGTGACTTCAATATTAAAAACACACACAGAGCTCATACTGCTGTGGGCCCTTTCAGATAGCTACTCACCATGTCTGATGGAAACATAATATGTACAAATTGCTGAAAATAACATTCCTTTGTGAACTCCACTGCCTCACCAGGTCAATTTAATTACTCAGAGAAGATTAACAAAATAAGAAAAGAGTAGCATCACTAGACCCTAAACCATGTGCCATGTCCTTGCTGCAGGAGGATGATTTTGTGACTAAAACACGGCTGAGAGACTTACAGTAGGACTCTTAATGTTCTTTATAACATTGCACAAGTCACTTGATAACTTGATTCATGACAGTTAATAAAGTCATGACACCAATAAAGTCTCCATCAAAATAGTTCACAAAAATCAGACTCATTTTGAGATCTTACTTGTTAGAACTTTTGAGACACCTTTAGATCCTTAGTTGGTAGAAACTGTCAGTAAGTGTATTTGGATGCAACAATTTCTCTATTTCAGCTGAATCAGTAGGACTGCTCCTCATAAAAAGCTCTTAGCTTAGAAGCTGTTCATATGGGTTTAGAGGGCCTGAATTTCAATCTTGCTGAGGTAGCATGAGGAAAGGATAGCAGTGTGTATAGAATGTGGAATGTTGCCACATTCACTTCTCACTGGAAGCTGATAGATTTAGAAAAAGAAGCAAGCAATTGCAGACAGATACCCCAAACCCTGACGGAAGTAAATGGAAAGAAAAGTTTTAGCAAGGTTCGGGCATTTGTTCATTGGTCTAACATGATGAAGTACAAAGACCAGTTTCTACAAGAGCCATTCACCTAACCCTCATTATTGAATTACTCAAAGCTGATTAAACAGTCTAAATCATCATCTTTACAATTATACAATTTATTTACTAAGCTTGTTAGACCCAGGCTTGTGTGAGATTCAAGGGCAGTCATCATAAACTCCGTATGTATCTGCAGTATTCTTAACTGTCTTCCTGCTAGGTGAGCATAACTCTAGTTGTCTGGACTTCTCCAGAGAAAGAGAACAAGAGGAAAGTTCATTGTCTCCCCGACAATTTGCAAGAATATGCGAATTAAAAATGGAAGTTTTGTCATTTGCATGGCAAAGAGAGCGAGGAAAGAGAGGAAGTATTGTTAGGTATTGGTAATGTAAAAACATAAGTATGCTGTTATTTATGTAATTAGTTATTGCTTTCATTATGGGTGCAGTCTTAATGGTTATAGTATTTATGTATAATTACCTTAATATTCACTGAAATTTCCAAGTAGCTCCCTAATTAACTGTCTCAAATATATAATTACATTGCATCTTTACGCAAGACTTGCCTAATTAATGTAGTTACACCACTTCTTTGTGAATGTGCATTATTAAATGCTCTTCGCATCATTCTTCTGACTTCTTGTAATTCACGCTTTACAAAAATTAAGACCCTGAATTAGAAACCTTCATGAGCAACCAGCTCCAAAAGCAAGCACCAGATGATCTTTTCTTAACAAAAAAGAAATCTTACTGAGCCTCATTACCACCCCCTTTAACAAAAGCTTTCCATCTGGATCTCAAAGAAATCTCAGGTACCATTGTTTTGTTTTTTAAGAGGGCATAGAAAACATATTATAGTTGTAAAGAGAAGATTTTGCTGCCATCAAGGGTACAAACTCCAGACTCCTTAACTCATCTATCAACAAGCACATCTAGCAAAGGAATCAGGTGAGCGCATGAGAGCATCCCAACCACTTGGCAATGTCAGGTGGCATTTTCAAAATGCAGGAGGTAACAAGAAGTTCAAGACAACTCCAAAATCCTCCAGAATCACCAGGGCTGTGGTTTTAAATCAGTAGCTTTGACACTTTTTTGCTAACACCAGCTTCTACACTTTACACACTGCCTGCTGCTCTGAAGTGCCTACCATGGCACTGCTTGCCAGTACCACAGCTTGGAGGTCTTTCCTTAATCCTTAGCTCCATGGGATTGGTTATACATTGGCTCCATGGGGAAAGGACTGCATTCCACCCTTGGTCAGCAACATGTGTGAAGTTACAGGCCTGTTACAGTTCATAAGAATTTAAATGCACTTACAGACTGAATTCTTCTGATCCCCAGCATCCTGGACTGCTCTGTTAGGCACTTGAGAAGAAAGAGACAAGAATGAAGTTCTGGCATACTGTCCAGTGGCAAAAGTTTTCTGAGTTCATTTTGCCCATCTTCATCTGAAGTGAGGACATTAGAAAACTACTGAAGGATAGAAAGGCCATAGGCAGTTCTTTAAAGAGGAGGTGCACTGAAAAGTGGAAGAGCTAAAGAAATCTTGTCAGAGTTCTTACAGAATAGAACTAAATCTGAAATCACTAAAATGCGAGGACAGTATTTGTTCACATTGCAAGCTAGCAGATACAAGGAATTTGATTCTGCCAATTTCATAGGATGGATGTAGCTTATACTGTACTCAGCAAATGCTGTTGGCCATATAGGCATGACAATGGTAATAGTGCGCTCCAACAGCACAGAACTCCCTGTCCACATCTGGTCAGTATGTTTTTCACACCCTGGATTTGTTTGAAACAATTGGGTATGTTCCACAGACATTTTATAAGGATTAATCTACTCTTTAAATGGTTACCCAAATAATTAGGATTTGGAGAAAACTTTGCCAAATGTACTTGTAAACTCTAGAACTGTTGTAGCAAGTGACACCCACCCATGCAGCATGTGAAGTGAGGGAAGAAACACTTCAAGGACTTCTACTAAGTACACATCACTTGGAGAACCGAGGTAAAGATCCCTGACAGAGCTGTAATGAAGACAATCACTGTCTGTTTCAGACAGCCTTTTCCTTACATTAATTTGCCATTTCCAGAGTGAAATTTCACTTGGTATTTTTGCACGGCAACCAGATCTCAGAGGTAGAGGGACAAAACCTTCAGAGCTTAGGACTCAGGTTTGTTTGTATTTACCACTGCAAAGATTTCAGCAACCAGCTGTCACAGGTAGGCAATGCAGATACATAGAACGAAGTAGACCATCCCATTTCAGCTCCTATAGTAATCACTAAGTACTAGTACACAATATACACTAGTATACTGCATATAAACCACACTACACAAGAAAAGAATCTACCCTTGATAAATCTGTGTGGATACAGATAGAACTACTTCAGTAGGCAGAGTTAGCATTGCTGAGCTTTACAATACAGTAAACGTAGTTAGGCACAGAAATAAACAGCTTGTCTTTCAGAAGTGCCAAACGTCAGGAAACCAGAATAAGACCTACTGCATACATCTTCAAGTATCCTGCCCTATATCCATATATTCTGGCCACTTCATAAGTACATGTTTTTTTCCATAGAAGCCCGTAGTTCTGAACTGGTTCAAGCACTGAAAAAAATCTTAGACTCCTCATTGCTAACAAATCACTACTATTTTAAAAGAGCCTCTTTCTTTCTGAAATAACAGATACCAACTCATACTGAATGAATACACTAATTAAGCACTATGTACTTCAGTATTTAGATAGATGTTCAACCTGTCAGTTGAGCATGTTTCAGTCAACATGTGACATGCAGGTGGAAAATAGAGTATCATTCCACCGTGGGTTTTTTCCATTTCTTTTTTTTTTTTAAGCTCATTGTACGCAAAGAGTTACTGAAATAGCCAGTCATGCAACATCTGGGAGACAAAAAACACACACAGGAAAATACAGCAGAAGGGGAAGATTCATGAAAACAGGAAACATTAAGAGGAGAGTGAAAATATGTCAAAACAAAGGAGGCAATTGACTATCAGGACAAATGAGTTCACTGATCAGCAGAAGTTCCTCAAGAGCCTTTGGAGACCAGCAAGGTAACATAGGCCCCTCCTGACACAAAAGGCCAGCCACCTTTTTAACCTCTGTTTTACACACACGAAGTTTAGTGGTCTGCTCATAGACATGCTCACTGAGCAAACAGTTCCATTTTCAAAGCCTGTGCCTCATTCTAATGGGAAACATCAGCACTTAAAGAACCCCGCTAATAGCAAATGCAGATGTTTACAGCCACAGGTGCCCAGAGTAGGTGCTTGGACCTACTCTGTTAAGTTAAAGCATCACTGGCAATCGTGCATATTCAGAGGATTTTTTGCTCCAACTGCAACCAGAGCCTTTTCACCGATGCTTGCACAAACAGCCTTTTACTCGCCCAAAGCATCGCCAGCACTCCTGTATTTCCAGCCATAAAATAGGATTCATTTGCATCACTTGTCCTCCCTCACATTTCCACTCTGAACAGTTTAGTCACCCAGTCTGATGCTATCGATACTATTCTGAACACTGGAATAACTAGTTTCACAGCAGAATAAAAATCTGTAAGTACCTGAAGTGAGCAGTCCTCAGACCTAGCACTGCTCAGGCAATGTTTCAGTGACAAATGTGAGTGCAGAAACCAGGACGTGGTGCAACATGAGGAGCTGCGAAAGCAAAGGCCATTCTGCAAGAGATTACACGGGCTTTAAAGCCAGCCTATCAAAGTAGCCTTCCCCCCGCCTTTCTGAGGGAGGCCTAAGATAGACAGAGCCTTTGTAAGACATCATCTGCTCTTGAATCACTATAACTTCAGACAGAAAAGCAGCCAGGTATCATCTGCACAAAGAGAAGTTCCTTGTGTGGACTTTCTCAGTCTCCTTATCACAAAACAATGTAGGAGGATTTTGACTGAGGAGGTGAGGTATCTCAATTCTTTGCAACAAACCAAGCCCAAGCCTGTAAGAAATGAAAGATCTGAGGACAATTTAAAAAAAAAAAACAGACTTCATTTAGCCTCACCCACTGACTTTTCGCACTTGTACCAAATGTGGGCTCTTTCCATTTCACAGCACATATTTTCCTCAGACAAAAGCCATCTAGATACACAACTCCTACTGACTTTCAGAGGAAAGGTAAGCACTTAAATGCACTTGTGCCTTCACAAATCTCCCCCTAGTGACACAGCAGTAAAATTAATTCTCCAATAGTTGCAATAAAATGTATTCACTGATGCCCTACGAAACATCCCAAATAAAAATCAGGCTTATGGGAATAAAAAAATGCACAGGGTAAAGGCACAATGCTCCTTTCCCTCCCACCTGGAGAGAGGAGAGGAGAAACCTTTGGAGCCAAGGTCAAAGGGGGCTGTGAACCCCAAGCAGGGGCTGAGGGGAGGCAAGAACTGAAGATTGTGCATTGGGCTTGTAGCCAAAAGTTGCGATCAGCTTCAGTTCCAAAAGTAAAGATGACATCTGAAGGACACACCTTAATGAATCCATACCAATATGTGACCTCTAAAAACTCTATTGGAGGCATCTCAAGCTCTCTGGAATAGCTGCCCCAAAAGGTGAGAATGCAAATGGATGTTAGAATGTTAGATGCCAGCCTTGGTGAGAGGTGGGTTCCAGCATTTCTCCTCCTCATCTCACCAGTCTCTGAAAGACAGGGTGTTCAGGGATTTGCAGCTATGATGCTGGAAATCATGAACTTGAGCTCTGTTTGAGGTTGTGACTGATCTGCCATAACCATGGGTATATCGTTTTACTTTGAAAATATATTAAAGACTTATACAAACTCCAATTTAGACTGAAACAGACTCAAAAAGTCCACGTTGTTCACCCAAGACCTAAGCACCATCACAGAATAAAGCAGTACACTGGGTATTTGTCAAACTACAGATATTGGGCCAAAGCAGAAACTAGTACAGGGTTGCAATGAACTTTTAGGGTCTGTAACGTATCACATTATACACCGACCTGCCCATCACCAAACACAGACCCCCGCAGTTACCAGGCACACAAGCAACACCCCATCTTCCCCAGCTGTAAATACATACACAACAACATGCGCTCCAGAACCAGCAACCAGAAGTGCACATGCCCGCTCCAGTCCCAGTGAGCGCACAGCACTGTGCTCAGCAGGACTCCCACAAAGTAAATTCCTAACCACACATCTCAGTTTTAGAAAGTTAATTTTAACCATTACCTGAAAGGCAGTTCATCCACAAAGTGTAGATCATTTGCAACAACAACGACATCAGGAGAGATAGAGGAGTTTGGAAGGGGGGGAAGCCTCTTAATTACATACAGTGCTGCATGACTTCACAGAGCAAAGCTTTTCTTTAAGATCTTAAGACCACCCACAAGCATAACACATGGCCTGGAACCTGAAGAGAATATCTGAACAGGGGTCTCAGCATAAGGATGGGAGGCAGGCAGTTTTGCCTGGGCATATGCAAATGTTTGTTTCTATGGGATCAAATAAAAATTAACTATTTGTTGTGTCTGGTTATCATTTGTCTGAGCTGGGGGCTGCTTGGTAAAACATGGAGAAATAAACCTCTAAAACCTGAGACACAGGAGGATTATTTGTCTGTGCAAGGCTTTAGTCACGGTTTTTGGTGTTTTATGTATGGATGTTGTGCAGGAATAGGACAACAAGGGCTTTGTTCAACTTGATCATCTCATCAAACAAGGCTAAAAGAATAAAAGTTGGGATGCAAGACTAAATGGATATGATCTGAATGCATATTTGTGTTACATCTAATACAACCAGCATCATAGATGAACAAGATCAAATAAATGGTAAAACCTGACAAAGAGAAGAATAGATGGTGTGTGGAGCCATCTGTTTTGGAGGACACCCAAATCTGTCTGAATCAGGAAGGCCAAACTACCAGCTATTCTAAGATCCTCCATTCCAAGAGTGGCCTAATACGCAACTACACAATCAGCTTCTCTCACCATCACTTTGGCTGCAACTTTTTTGTGCAATTAAGTAATTTATTCCTTTCTTCATCCTCCTGATTCTAATGAATCCAAGCCACAAACAAGCCCCAGTTGCTCCTATTCAAGGAGTCTGATTGCATCTGGCAGTAATTGCTGAAAATCCTGAAGAGGAAACAGGGAAGGAAAGCATATTGTTTGTGGGGGTAATAGGTGAAGACCTGCCTCTCTTGACCTATAATACATTAGTGTCAGTGAACATTTGGCAGCCTTCAGATGATTAGCAATGAAGATGAATCAAGCAAAAAAAGAGGTAGAAATCTGCCTCATCTGAATCGCCAGAACTGCATAAATTTGCATGTTGATTAGCTGTTCTTTTGTCTGTGTTCCTAATTATTATGACACATTATGTCTTCATCATGCAAGATTCTGATCTGTCTTGTTCAAAATGCATGTAGAAAAAAGTGCTGTTTATTGATTCAACATGTAACTTTAATTTTTATGTTTGCTTTAATTAAATACATATTTGATTGCTTTTGACTGGTGTCTCAGATTTTTTTTTTTAACTCTTATTTACTTCATCCTGTTGACAAACAAACAGGTAACCTTTCTTTATTCTCAGATCAGTTGCTGATTAAAATCCTCCCTACCCCCATCCTCTTCTTCACACACAACCACCTTTGCTTCCATGTTAGAGCAAAGATTATTTTTAAAAAGTCCTTAAGTAATGAGTGGTATCTACAGTTCTGAGCAGGACTGCAAGGACTTGAATGACATTAACAGTAGCAAAGAAGTTCATGTACAACACGGTCAAGGTAGTTTTCTTACACCATAAATTCGTAAGCATTAAGACCAATAAAGTGTCTGGAAATGCAGACCTTCTGATCCACAGCATTAGTTACAACAGGCTAGATACTACCATGAATTCTTCCACTGACTTTCACAGTAGCAAGATTAAACTGCAGAGTTCCTGACACCAGAGGAAGCAAAGTCCCCACCATCCCAGTGACTCTTGCAAGATTTCAACAATCACAACACTCTACCTGCCTCTGGGAACTGGGAAACTACGTTGCTGTTTTTTCTTACAAGACTTCCTTGGTTAAGCAGCCGAAGAATCAAAGCCAAACAATAAAAAAAAAGTAAACATCCATTGCTTTGACCTAAAATAAGCTTCCAGAAGGTTTTCTTAGTATTAAAAAAGCAACATGATTAAATTTCAGTGAAAGATTTCATAGTATACTTCAACATAGTATACTTCAATTTATATTTTATCTCTTTCAAGTTTTGAGATAAAATTGAAGTCATTTTGAAAATTAAACAGCGTGTTAAAAGGGAAATTGGGGAAATGTATTTCATTGTAGAGCACACTGGAATGTATGGAAATGTTGAAATGAAACATGAGTATTTTTTTGCTTTTTTTTTTTTTTCCCAAATTAAAAAAATTCTCTGAAAGTGGCACAGATTCATGATTTGTTTTGTTTGACAGAAGACCGCATGTTTTAACCAGAACCTCAGCTTCAGATTAAACATCTGACCCTCTTCCCTGCCTACTAATATTAGTCTACCTTCACATGTGTATTCATTATGGAAACTGACCTGCCTGTACTGAGGTAAAAAAATATTTCTCTGGATTTTTTGTTCCCGATAAAGAAAAATAAAGTCACTCTCGTAACTTGAAAAACTAAGTAGCCCACTGAACTTGGCAACAATTCCTCATACTGTGGGCCAAATATGAGTATCAAGACTTTGGTTAACTTCCTTTAAGCATAAAAATTATGGGGTTTTTTTTTTTTTTGTTTTTTTATGTTTTATTATTATTTTCTAAAATCCACTCTTTCAAGGAAAGCAGCAAATAGCCTATTA
>JAOWBP010001760.1:17637469-17692201 GCA_028571105.1 Tragopan temminckii
TAGCAGGAACAACAGGTTTGATTCTACCACATATATTTTCCAACCCTGAAAGTCTTTCTATTATTTTGGTGTGGATTTGGGGATAGGGGGTGGTTGGTTTTTTTGGGTTTTTTCTTTGTTTGTTTGTTTTTGTTTGTTTGTTTTGTTTTGTTTTTTGTTTTGGGTTGGGTTTTTTTTTGTTTTTTTGTTTTTTTTGTTTTTTTGTTTTTTTTTTTTTTTTTTGAATTTCAGGTTACTTTGGGCATTTTCAACTATTTTCATTAGTGTGACTTGCTGAAATTTTAAAATCATGTGAGAGGACCAAACCTTTCCTCACTATGGTGGCAAAACTGAGGTTGGAACTTAAAAACAGTAGTTGGCCATACATTTTGCCAGACATGATCCACCCACTCAACAGAAAAACCCACCAGACAGGGGAGATGGCATTTCCCAACCTTACCACATTCCTGCAGAAGAACCTTCCCTTTATCTTCCACCAGCCTGCAGAAGTCATGCCACCTCCCACTTCTCCAGTTTTCCAAAGGCTGGAACAGATCAGAGAATATGTGGCTGCTGCTTCTTGCTATAAGCAGTATTATTTTGGCCCTGAGGCATGGAGAACTCTCCAAAAATGCCTTGAGCAGTCCACTCCTTGCTGCCTCCAGCCCTGAGGTAGCACAGCACAGCGTGGCCATGTCCCCCTGGTGGTGAGAACAAGCAAGCAAGTTCACCTGCAGCTTTAACCATGGCCTCTGGCAGGAGTGGTTAAATCGCTCTGAGGGATGTTAGGGACAGTAGTGCATACCGATAAGTGGTTGTCCAGTTCCTTCAAAGTGGAGGATTTGTGGGTGCTTCAGCTTCCCCGTGTCCTCAGCAGGAGGGTTACCTGAAGCCCACACAGGCAGGAGAGGCATAGCCGTGCCCTGCTGCTGCCATCAGCGCTGGGCTGCCACTGAGAGAACAGCGCTTTTCGGCACAGATTATTGTTCCTCATATTCCTTTGTTTGCCATTGTAATCTCCGCAGTCATTCTCGTTGATAAACAAACAAGTGAAAAGATGCAATGAGGTGTAAGAATAGATTTGCACAGGGCAGACAACTGAACATTTAATTTATTTACCTCTCCTAACAGATACCTGGGGTGACATTTATTAATAAACGGCATTATCAGGTGTCTGATATGTAGCTCACAGAAATTAATTACCCAGCCCATGGTAAAACCATAACAAGCCTGCAGTGCTGTAACATTTGTGCTAATTGAAAATGAGATAAGTGCTGTGGGTGCAATTTGCATTCAATGCAGTGTATTAATTATCTTCAGCTCTCTTCATGATAAATATACCTGACTGAACCGCTCTGCTAATTTACTGGGTAATAGAGTCATAAGTGGATTCCCTTAGGTGACCAACTACCGGCACTGGGCTCTCCACAACATCAAGGCCTTCGTCTCTTCCAAGCACTGACGCTGGTTAGCAGGCATTATATGATTTTCTTGCAGACTGAGTTGAAAGTACACAGCAGCAAACTCCTTTTGTGACCTCTCCGCTGCTCCATACGAAATTAGAAAACACATCTCCACACACAAGACTTTGTACTTCATCATAAAGCAAAACAGGACATATTTCATTTCCATTAATGACACGCCGCGAAGTTTGATGGTGGCTCTGTGAGGAAAGGCCTTTCCCTCCATGCTCCCCATCCCTCCCCAAGCATTTCACAGTCATGTTGTTGTGGGATTTAATTAGATTTCTCTGTGAAATATAAATGAATTAACTCTTGTAATACCTGTCACGATCAGGACAACTCAGATTTAAAGGTACTATGCAGTTCCAGCAGATTAAGGCACTAATTGTTGCGCTCACAGGCTACGATTTATATGGGGATCAGGTTACAAAACCAATATGTGCTCGAGTTAAAGCTCTGTGGCACCGTACAATTAGGACTAAAGGTTTTCATAAATGAGCCCAATAACGCAAAAAGCTCTTTGCAAATCCCAGTCTTTCTACTTCAGAGGTCACACACTGTCTAAGGCAGCTGCTAGTACTGTATGCGGCCACCGTCCTTTATTCACCCTCCTCCTCTGTGACTTGGGCATCTGAATTTGCCGCTAACCTTGGACGCGCTGTTACTAATTTCAGGGTAGGTGATGGCAATGCAAGGAGATCAGGGCCAGCGCCTCACTGTGCTGCCCCTGGAGCAGCCCGGGCACGCTGTGACTGAGCGGTGATATCTGCCTCCCCCAGCTCCCCTTCGGTTTGCAAGCTGCAGATGGGGTCAGCTTTTGGGCTCGGCTGTCAAATAAGGAGACATGCAGGGCAGCAGACGGATGGAGGTGACAGTCACACTTGCAGCTGAAGGTGCCAGAGGTGGTGAGCACAAATCTCAGCCCCAGGAGCGCACAACTGAGGCCTGGTTGCCTAGAGGCAGCCCTGCAGGCAGGGAGACAGAGCGAGCACGTTCTGCTCTCCTTCATCCCAATACACCACTGTCTCAGCAACAACTGAAGGGTGAGAAATATCAATGCAATGCCAGCAGAATCAGTTAGCTATCTCAGAAGAACATCCTAGTGCAAAAGAGCTGGAGAGACAATACACTTTTGCCTGAGATATGTTCACAATGTTCTCTTTTTAAACAGAGGAGTCTCTCCAAACTGTTACCTATCATCTGTTTCTAAACACACTAACTGCAAATACAAGTTTGTTTCTCAAAGCACTCTTTGCTTCTTGAGCTTGTGTGGCTCATTAAAAAAGGCAATTTAATACTAAAGTACAACTATAAAATTTTAGAGCTATTTTTAACAAGCTGATATGATCTACGCGCAACTTAGCAGTGACATCTACAAAGGCATGAATTATATCTCCCCAGCACTGTTATTCTTCTCTGGTAAGAAATTCTTTGGAAAGATAAAACTGAAGAAATCTTTTTTTCTTAGAAAGCTGTAAGGAAGAGGGGGTAGATTTGCAGTATCTTTTGGTTCAGATGATAGCCAAAATCAGAGAGGATAGAACCTTGGCTGTGCAGAGGCATATGAGTTCTCCCAACCCAAACCTCTACTGAAAAATTTTTATGTCACTACACAGATAGAGGGCATTACCTCATTGAGAAGGATGTGGTGGTGTACGGGGGTGGCTCCTCAGCCCAGACTGGGGGCAGTTATCCCACCCAGACCCATTTACAAGCTGAAAACAAGCAGGCCCAAGCCTTAATGCATTGAAGCCACCTTTATTTTATTATTCTTCCCATGCATTTCCAGACTGGTCTCCTCTCAGCTGCAATCCCCCATATGGGCTATGAATCCTTTTTCCAAAGGGGGAAAAAGCCCAGTGTGGCAGGAGAGTCCTGGTATATTCATAGTGCTCAAGGATTCCAAGTGTAGACAACTGGGTTGCTTCCCCACAGAAAGGTACTTCACTCCTCACCTCTTGCCACCACACAGCCAACCAACAGCTTCAGCCATGCTGCATGCAGCCCACCCTGGTTTGAGCAGACAGCTGCCACAGGGTGCTGCGGGCACACTGGTATCCCCATTTTGTGGGCAAGCAGGACAAATCATAGAATCATAGAATTATAGAATGGCTGATGTTGGAAGCGACCTTAAAGACCTTCCAGCTCCTACCGCCAGCTGTGGGCAGGGCTGTCCCCCCCCAGCTCAGGCTGCCCAGAGCCCCATCCAACCTGACCTTGAGTGCCTGCAAGGACTGGGCAGCTGTGCCAGTGCCTCACCACCCTCTGAGTAAAGACTTTTTTCAGAACATCAATAGAACGCAGACATGCAGCTTGTCTGGGATGCTGCAGCAGGACTAAAATGAAGCCCAGGTCTCCTGCATCGTAGTTGTCACACCAGTGTGCCAGGCCTAACCGGCTTTGCACCCACACTTTCCTGCTCTTGCAGGAGAGACAAAGCTGCATAGAGAAGTACGTGAGGTGCAACAGAAAGAGGTGGGGGGAAAAACATGAACAAAAAGTCTTAACTTTTCACATGAAGCACACATTTGCTAAATAGAATCCTAATGGCATTATTGTAGCTAAAAACAGAGACTTGAAAATGCTGTATACATTATTATGTTCATTATCTACGAACTGCAAGAATGCTGTGCTAAAACTAACTCAAAACACCTCAGGTAAGGTAATTGGTACTAATGGATTTGAAGTGTGTAAAATTGAGCGTTATTACACAGACATCACATTCTCGACTTGGTGAAGCTGTTGGATACTGTAGTTACCAGCTCACTCGTCTCTCAATCAGGGAGGGATTTGAGGAAAGGGCAAGCTCTCTTTCAGTCAGCACTGGAAGAAAAATTCAACAACAACGGTATTAAGGGCAGCCTGCGCACACTTCTGCAGCTCAGATGGGTCAGTGCTTGTTTTATAAACCACTGCCTCAGAAAAACATCTACAAAAGTTTGCTCCAGAAACAAATCACTCAGGGGAGATCTGAGAGTAAACTTTGCCTTTTGTTTATACTTGCAGGTCTAGAGGAAAGAATAGGAGAGCAGCCTGCAAAATTAGATCTGAATAAGGAACCACGAGTCCACATGATGTATTCTGATGCAAATTAAGGGCTGGCTCCTCAAGATATCCTAAGCTACTATAAAGCCCTGCTGTCTAAAGACATAAAACTATCTTAATATACCTCCTCCTATTTAAGGGGATGTCCACAGGCCAAGGACTGTGAACCTGAACCTTGCCAAAACCCAGGTGTGTTTGAAACATCTGAGTCACCTGTTTGAAAAATCCCATATAACAAAATGTGTTTAATAAATTTAGTTGAGTATTTTTGCACTGAGGGAAGGCAGGATTTATTTGCTTAAATGAACGATTCTGGATGAACACATGAAATTCCAAACACCAATTTAGCTCTTTGCAGTCACATCACTGGTCCACAAATTAACCTCAAAACAGCAGATTTTCCTCTCTTTCATAAACATGAAAAATAAACTTTAGGAGACCAAATGCTTTTTTTAATCTTCAAGAAGTTAGATTAAGTCCATTTCTTATTTTAGTTACAGCACCAGAGCTACAAAGTGGTGTTTGGACAAAATGATTTCAGTCAATATTTCAGTCAATATGCAGAAAGAATGTGTGGCTGGTACTAGTAAGTTTCAGTTCTTTCTGATTGTTGTGGAGGAAAGAAATTAAAAAGGCTGCGTAAGAATGGGATTATAGCAGTCTCTATCCAAGTAAAGAAAGCACAAAGAAATCTGAACTCACAGCTGCAACTGACAGCAATGGGAGCTGTGCTTTGAACAGATAACAAGCTGAAGTTCTCTGAAAAATCAGAGCATGCATCTCAGATTTCTTAAAATTAGTGAACACTTTCCTACTTAATCTCTTTCTGCCTGAGTTCTTCATCATGAAATGGGGATAATACCACCACCCAATGCCTCACTGCAGCGCAGTGAAAATAAGTTCATTAATGTTTATGAAACATTCAGTTACCATAGCGATGAGTTCTATAGAAAAGCCCATGTGGAAATTAATATTTCTGTCTTCAGAGCAGGGTTTGAATAGAACACATTTAATAAGCCCCAGGGCCACAAAATGAGGAGAAAGGAAAACCGTAAATAACTTGCCATTGAAAAATAAAAACAATAATCAAATCAAAATAGCTTGTTAAACCTATTTTTATAGAAATTCTTCATTTTGGTAAAAGTTATTTGGTGAGAAATTTAAGATTTTTTTCTTGTTGGCTTTCTCTCCTCTACTTTTCCTCTTTGCCTAGTACAAGGTTGAGGATTTCTTAAAGAGAGCTTATGATGGCAAAAATCTGAAAAACTGGTGACATTTTTAGCTATTTGCAAAATGTTTTGATTTGATAATACATTTTCTGCCAAGAAACGTACGACATCAGCCTTGCCTAACCCCAGAAGATCAAGACTAGCAGTACCTCTGGAAAAGGCATCAGGTGTACATAGCTCCGTTCCACACCTGTCATCGGCAATCACTAAAACCAAATACAGATATACTAAGGGAATCAATAAGAGGAAATTACCGAGGGAGTGCAGTCTTTAAGACATAGATAATGAAAAATCATTTGCTCTGTGCTCTCTGGAAGCAAGAAATACAAGAGAGTGAACATACACCACGTGTTTTTTGAAATTCACACTTTCTAAAGTGATGTGTTGCAAACAGAAATTGCATAACCTAAGCAAGGCTATATATATACGTTGTAAGCCGAAATTTTCATACTGAAAATATCCATCGTGTGGCAAAAAATGTAATACATCCAAAAAAATATTGAAATACCAATACATGATTTGGGTATCTAATTACAGAGAAGACACTTAACTAATGAAAGCATTTTACTTATTAAGCAGCAAAATAATGAAATAGAGAAATTTACCAGAGAAATAAGATATTAACAAAAATCTTCAAGATGTTTCTATATAACATCATATACTGCATCTTCATATTCCAAAATCTGAATTCCCCATTCAGAAACTAACAGGAAACCTTCAGAAGCTCTGAAAGATTTCCATTTTAGGTTCCTGAACAGTTCTGAACTGTTCCATCCAGCAACTCTTCTCACCGTACACTCACTAGTCAGTGTGCAGATGGAGTGATATGGTTTTCAGATTTTGAACTGTAATGCCTGGCGCTTGGCTTGAGTTGGCTGCTTGCATATCAGCTAGAGCTGGAGCTGATACCACCACGGCAGTCAGCACAACTAATCCCTGAAGTTGAGTCATTAACATATTGGTAATGAATAAATCACAGGCAAAACCAAATGAATTGTTTTTAAGTAAAAAATGCAGTCTTTCCTTTACAAGAGAATTTTTGCCAAAAAGCAAGCAATGAAAAACAAAATCTACATTCTGCATTAGAATTCACCTACCTTTTGTTGAAAGTGATCATTCAAGTCTTTCTCCTTCTCTGCTTTAGCTCTCCTATGCATTTCTGCCATTTTATCTAATAGAAAACAGTGGTAGAGTCTTTTGAATAACCTTTATTTTCATTTGGCATCCACACTGCTGTCTGAAAAATTAAGTTTTGAAACACTCCAGGACCACAGGATTCAGGTGGTGGAGAAAAAAAACTGCTGCCTTATATGCTGGAAGTAAGTTTTGTGTTCATTTATTGAATCCGATACCAAGCAGGGCACCTTTTGTCTCTGATGCATGTCCTGTTATCAGCTATTTATGTAGAACATATCTCTATATACGTATTTACAGAATGTATCTCTACTGTCCTTACAACAGGTAGCAGATGAACCTGTTCATTCATGCTGAACATCCATGGAACAGGATTCCCAAGGCATGTGGCTACAAGTGCTGTTAACCTCTAGAGGTGGGTACCTCTACTCATTGCAAGCGTGGGCTGCATCTCCTAATGCACAAGGCCACAGCAGGCATGGGCCTATTATGGAGCTACAGCCAGGAGCCAGCACTCTCAGCAAAAGATAATATTTCTAGCTAAGCGTGGTGTTAAATAGGTTTGTGCAATCCAAGCCAAAAATCCTGTTAAAACTAAGACACTAACAGGATTTTAAAAACAATAATTCAAGTAGATCTGGTGAAAGCAGTTCAACTCAACAAAGATGAAACAGGCATAATCTTTACATTTCAAAGCAAAATCTGAAGCTAATTGAATTTTGCAGGAAACTCCACCTACAAGAAAATCATTTCAGTTATTTACTATACAGATGTGATTCTCAGACAGGCTGATATGAATAATAGTGAATGACAAATACTCAGTTCATAGAATCATAGAATCATTAAGGCTGGAAAGACCACTAAGATCATGTAGTCCAAACCCTAACCCATCCCCACCATGCCCACTGACCACGTCCCTCAGTGTCACATCTACATGGTACTTGAACACCTCCAGGGACAGTGGCTCCACCACCTCCCTGGGCAGCTTGTGCCAGTGCCTCACTGCTCCTTCTGAGAAGAAATGTTTCCTAATATCCAACCTGAACCTCTCCTGGTGCAACTTGAGGCCATTCCCTTTTGTCCTATATTCAGAGAATATTGGTGTCATTTCAGAACTCCTATATTTCCTTATGAGACCACAGACTAGCAAATGGCAGCACTGCTAGCACTGCGTGCTTGCTGAGGTGTGCTGAGAGAAAAAAGCAGCTACGCACTGAGCCTTCAGCATCCTATTGCAGGGACCCACTGCACAGACCAGCCAGCCCACAGCTATAATTTGCTCTTTTGCAACAGAAAATTGTGCTGGCCTTTTTCACTAACTTTCTGGAAACTTCTTCATCAGGGCTTCAGAAGCTTTTATGTTTTCATTTAAGAAAAGCTCTTCTAAGCTAGGGAAACCTAATTATGAGAGCTGCAGTCTGCTACACAGCGCTCTTGTACCCAGAAATGATGTGAGGGCCAATTGCCAGGACTAAACATTTAACGCATCAACAGGTGTTACATGTTATGCATCAATGAGGTGTACATCACTGAAACATAAAGACCCAGCAAGGCGTCAGCACAACTATCAACCAGAACAACACAGCCATAAAATCCTAATTAGCCTCATACACTTGTTATGGACATTTTTATTTATTGACACGGTCAAATTAACAGGCAGCAGCATTTTATTTTAATGATAGCCTAGAAATCAGCCCACAAAGAAAGTTAGCATTAATGTTCAGATACTGCCTGCCATTCACATTTAGCCACGTGAACGTATTTTTTTAAATATATAAATACTGTCACTCTGATGGAGTTACCTTGAGCAGGTAAAACCAAGCTTTAAATTGATGCCTATCTCATATATTCTCCTCCCAAGCTGTGCAGAAGAACTGTTCAGCAGCAGACAGGCCGCAAGCTTCATAGCTCCCCATGCACATTGCCACAAGCCTGATCTCTGCCTGCTGGATGGAGCAAATTCAGGCAAGATGGAGTGAAGGCATGAGGGATCCATGGTCTTTTATCTGAACACAACCAGCCAGGGAACTATGTAAAAAGCACCTACAGGTTGGCTGTCCCTACAGGAGCACTGCACTGATTCACACGCTTCCAAAAAGCAGGTGTTTCACTGAGCACTACGCTACTGCTATAAAGATTTATGTCCATTAGCAGAGTGGCAGATTCCCATAAAGCAGACAAGATAGAACAGACACTAAGCACTAGGGTTAGCTGTCAGCAACAGTTTACAAAGCAGGAGGGAATACCTCAGCTTATGATTATTGCAGTGGGGAGTTTAGGTGGTCAGCCTGATCACTTCTCAAGACACATAAAGGAAAAGGAACTGAACAGCATTAGGGTTATCAACTGAGTTAGAGAAGACGAACAGCATAAAGGAGAATGAAGATTATTTTCCAAGGTAATTTAAACAAAATCCTATTTTGCTGATGGTAGTAGAAGTAGCTTGGAGGTGAGCACTTCTGGAAATGAAATTATTTCATAGAGTTCAAATGTACTGAGTACAGCTGCTTTCTCAAACCAGCTTCACCATTTTCAAGCTCCTGATTTACCCACCTCATCTATGATTGTACCAGAAATTGCAAAGGAATACTGGGAAAGTATCTGTGTGCAACAGTTGAACAAAACAGACTACATATTTTGCATGAATTACATACTATACCGTGCTATGCTTATTTGTAAATCCTGTTGCGTACAAACGATCAATGCTTCAAAAAGAAGCAGCATCACTCAAAAGTGATTTGAGAGTCTAATTTCATAGTCCAAAGTGCTGATGTCCTTTAAAAACACAGCTTAACTCACTTCAGCAAACTACAGGCTTTTATGCCGAATCCTGTTCTGCGGCTGAGATGTGGGCAGAAAACTGGAGAAGGAGAAAAGCACTCCTAGAGGTTTCTTGGTTCATTTGACTTGGTGTTTATGCATATGCATGAGGACAAACCCACCCGCATCTACTTTTTGTTAAAAAAGAACCAGAAAATCCATTTTCACTTCAATTTTCACGGACAGATTATGTTGCTTCAGGGAAAAGCAGGCCTGCAAGCTTACCCGAGAAAAAGTTTCACACTGCATTTTTAGTAAAGGTGGTCATGACATGCAGAGAAGGACAAGACAGGACAACAAATCCTGCTTGCTTGGGTGCAAGCTCAGGCTCCAGTTGCTGCTATGGGACAAGAGCTTCCAGAGGGGTTGCATTAGCCCAGCTGCTGATATGGGACAAATGCTCCCAGAGGGGTTGCATTATCATCCTCACACCTCCCAAGCCCAGCCAAACTGGGATACATTTTATGGCCTTTCTTCAAGTGATGGCAATATCAAGAGAATGGCCAAAAATGAAGGGGGAAAAAAAAAGCGGAAAAAAAGCAGTTTCCAGTATTTGTCATTATTATAGGTTATATATACAGAAAGAAAGTTAATTAAGCTTTAAAAAATCCATCACACATCAATGGCTGCATTTTAATGAGTACAAAAAGTTGAGGTGTTTACTGCCAATTAAAGTGGTTTTTAAATAAGCATTAATTAACACAGAAATTCAGAAGAAAGTTATACCTTGTCAAAGAAAGGCCAACGCAGGCTATGCCCACTTCTGCTCCCATTCATACTCAGATAGTAATTACCACCAACCCTATATTTTCCATAATAATGAGGAGAGGCTGTCATGGCTGTCAAACAAAAACAAAACAAAACAAAAAAGTAGTGCACAAAAATATCCTTAAATTGAAGTAAACTTTCTTTTAAGAGCCAAAACTGAAGGAGAGTACCTGGTACTGTCTGTACCAGGACAGCAAGTGGGGCAACAGGACCACTGCCTCAGGAGAATCACAGAGTCATGGAATAGCCTAAGTTGGAAGGGATCAACAAAGATCATGAAGACCAACTCTGCCTCCACACAGCACCACCCAACATTCAAACTCAATGTCTGAGAGTGCTGTCCAAGTGCTCCTTGAGCTCCAGCAGCTCGGGGCCATGCCCACTGTCCTGGGCAGCCTCTTCCATGCCCACCGCCCTCTGTTGCAGACCCTTTCCCTAAACCCCAGCTGCCCCTCCCCTGACACAGCTCCGTACTGTTCCCTCCGATCCTGTCGCTGTCACAGAGAGCACAGCTCAGCTCTGCCCTCTGCTCTCTGAGAGGAGCTGCAGCCGCCATGACAAGGCTCTGCTCCTGGCTGAACAAGAAAAGGAACTTCACCCACTCCTCGTACACTTTGCCCTCCAAACTCTTCTCCATCTTTGTTACCCTCCTTTGGACACACTAATAGATTTATGCATTACAGAAGCATCAGAGATGCTCGAGGCAGAGCCATCACCAATTTGGGGTCTTTCCAATCTCAAACCTTTCCTCCCACTGAGGGAAGACAAAAGAAAGGCCAAAAGATGAGCAGTTTCATCCCTGGAGCCTCAGGTCCTGGAGGAGCCAATTCCTCATCCTTTAAGGCTTTCTGAACTCTCAGCAGGAGTTTTGTTCTTCCTCAAGTAGTCCCTCAGCAGGAAGCAAGGAAAACAAATTCTCCCATTTTTTGTCAGGTACATATTCAAAGATTTTAGGAAAACCTTCCCTACCCCAAAGCGCATCTTAGGCATCAGTGCCCAGGAAGTCTTTAAGCTGCCTTACTGAAAATGATGTATCTTCTGAGCTGTGGTCATACAAGAACATCACTGCTACCCCAGCTGACAGGAGAGAAGTCCAATTTCCAGCACTGTAACAAACTTTGGACAAATCTTCAGTGTAGTAATTTTAAAGATAATAAAAAATAGAGTGGATATAGAGATGCACAGCTCCTGTTCCCTCTGTCCCTTTCCCCTGGCACGCCACCTGTACAAGTTATATCACTTAGACAACACGCAGCCTTGCTATAAAGTGCATTGCTTGCTTCTATCAGGCAGTATCTGGGTGCCTTTTTCCTATTCTATGTCCTCAGGCGGTATCTGCAGTAAAATAAAAGGAGTACATTAAAGCCTGTGGAAGTTTTGTTTAACTCAGCTGAACTGGGCCTTCAGATCTTTCACTAATCTTTCTAACATATCTGATGGGGCTAGAGAGGAACATTTTATTGCTAGGAATAGTTGGGCGATTACTTCAGAGAAAGGACGGACGTAACACAAAAGAGTTTCCAAGTACCGACAGGAAAGAGTGTTGCTCATTCTAAATTCCACATTAGGCACTACAATAATAATAAAAAAAAAACACCGGCCCTTGTGATGTCTGAACTCCCCGACACTGATGTATGGAGAGGGGAACAGGGAGGAAAAAGACAGACAGAGCAAAGCAAATACGCGGGGATGCTTACGAGCAGAATACAGAAGCCAAGTGCCACAAGTTGACCCTTTGTGTTTGCACTGAAATTTGACCACTCCAGGCAGAAGTCCTTTGGCATTTTTATACCTGTTTTGATTTTTGTTGATAAGCGGTATTTCACGCAGCATTATGATATTTAATGTTGATTAATCAAGATTTCAGAGAAGGAACTAATTTTAATTACTAAAAAATCCTTTGTTCACATTTATGTTTTCTTTAGATGTATTTGCCCCAGCTCTGATTAAAGGCTGCAACACATAAGCATTGTGCATAGAGGCACGTAATCAGAATACATCTTGTTTCCTAAAAAATGGCCATACACACCCAAGGAAAATGCTCAGGAAAATGCAGCAAAGCCCTGTCCTCTGCTGGAAAACCTCAGACCTCCAAATAGCCTAGCAGTAAGTAGCAGCAACCTCAGTGGAGCCCTCTGGGTGCCCTTGGTGTGCAATTGACATGGGGTTTAGCTTGCGGCTGCAGTCACCCATGTGTGAAGCTCCCACCAGAGAGACACCTGAACACCAGCACTTTGGGGTTTTTTATCCACAGTTCTTCATCACTGAGGAACAAGGGAAGTAAGTCAGAAAGTTGTGCTGGATATAAATTATGTTCACCTTATATGTTACAGTGAGCGTGGCACTGGGCTTAGAAGTGCAAACCAAGAGCCTAAAGAAGGAACTGAAGTCCCCAATCCCAGCATGATCAGCACATAAGAAGCATACATAGTGAGAAAGGATGAGGCAATTAATTTTGAAATAACATGGAAGCTGTCCACTCTCCAAAAGTTTCAGCTGCAGTTGGTTGGCCTAAACCATAGACAGAGCTGGCCACACTCATAATAATGCACATTTATATTTATGTTGGTTAAATTAGTGTAAAAAAGTAACTATTTGCTCTGACATCAATGGAGCCTGAATTCATCTGCAAGCTGCAGCTGACAGAACCACGCTACTGAGGAGACAAAATTTTTCACAAGTGAGCACCACACATGCGCAAATCCTCATCGCAACTGGCCTCGTGCATCAATATGTTTAAAACTGTGTTTAAAAATGGCAGAGAGAATCACAGAACCATAGAATCATAGAACATCCCAAGTTGGAAGAGACCCTGAAGGGGCATTGAATCCAATTCCACACAGATAGATAGCACTGGCTTTCACTACTAGGAAACCAAAAAAACTCAAACAGTAGGAGCACCATCAGGCTCAACTCCATCTGTAGGTACAGTCGTAGGACAGAAAGCTTGTCACCAACATCTTCAAGCACCTCGGCACTTACGTTCTCTCCTGAAGGAAATGTCTCTCTCAGGCACTGACACATAAGCATGCAGTGACCATCTCTCTAAATCCTGAAGTGGCATTTTTGCTTTAAGTCTTTTTCTGACTAAAAAACAAGCTCACATTTCAGTGAAGCATTCTCTTTTGATCAGCCCTCAAAAATAAACCTTTTGATTAAAAAATTATCCACACACCAGAAGCACTTTGAAAGGGCCACTGAGATACTACAGAACGAAGAGGGTCTGCAGGAAGTCTCAGAAGGCATCTCCACTTTGTTTCCTATTGACAGCGTGAAAGGAACCCTGACTTGCAACACTTTCTCTCTATTTAAGTGACAAAGGTCACTTCAAAATTTCCAAAACGGAAGCAAATCTTTAATTTTAGACACTATATTTCCAAAGATGAGGCCAACAATGTGACAAGATAGTATGCTGGCATGAAGGCGGATATTGTTGTGAAAAGGGAGGGAGGTCAAAAAGCCGCCCCAAGCTACGGACAGGAGGCAACCAGTAGCACGAGTTCCACACCTTGGTGCCAGAAAAGCCAGCCCAAAACACACACACATCCTCACGTGCCTCTGTGCACGTGCTGTCTGAGGACCGAGGTGGGACTGTGTATGGGGCCGTGCTGGTGTGGGGGGCACATCGTGGGATCTCTGCTCTGCTAGGAGACCTGAGAGAAACATGGTAAAGCCAGGCTGCCAGGGTTTTATTGTGCAAACAACAAATAATACTATTTCTAGGGAAGAAAAAAAAAAAAAAAATTAAAAAAAAAAAATTTAACCATAGTAGTACATCTCTACAAGTCTTTGAATTAAATGGCATCCTGAAAGACTCACATTTGCATCTTTCATACGCATCATATTGTGAAGCAGCAGCGTAATTGTTTCAGAGCCCTGGATGAAACAGCACCAGTGATTAAACAAGCAGGTTTAACTATCTCGCACTGACGAGGCATTTGTCAACACGGTCCCGGCATTTGCGTGTGCCGGTGGCACGTACTGTGCGGCTGCAGAGCCGAGCAGCTGCCTGTCAGCAGAGCGGTTCCCTGCGAGAACACCGCAGTGCAGACTCCGTGCGACCCTTGGACCCTCTTTCAGCTGCCTCCTCCTTCCCCATCCCTCCGGAGTCCTTCACCGGCATGTTCTGAATTAAAAGGGGGGAAAAAAATCATATCAGAATATTTCTGTGCATCTTCATATTAAAAGAGACTTAACCTTAGGCAAGTCTGCCTACACGTGCGAGTCAGAGCTAAAACAAAGTTGGGGAAAGGCGGCTTTGATTCACAGCTCGCGAACAGCTCCCGACAATCCCTTTAATAGAGCTCACCACATTAATGCAGCCCGAGCCGCTTGTGACACCCATTAGGGCTAGGGAGAGCTCCCATACATGTATTTCAAGTAAGCGGCGCGTTCCCCGGTCCCAGAAGCTGTCTTCATTACAAAAGTCTAATATATCAGAAGACAGAGGAAAGCTCAGCTTTTAGAATGCATTTTTTATTATTCAGCCTTCAGTGGAAATGTCACCTTTCTAAAGCAAGCTGTTATCATGCGTTTCCCATGCCAAACACATGGCCTCCAAGGAGAGGGTTTTATCTCTACATTTCTAGTGATTTGTATTTCTCTTTCAAAGAGCTCCATGCCTTAAGGCACCCGAAACGCTCTCAGCACAAGGAGGTAAGGTTACACGAGACACCGTCGAGCAGGACAAAAAGCAGGGCCGGGAGACCAACAGCGGCCGGATGATCCCGGACCCTTTGGAGGCGTCGCTGCCACCCAAACCCCCGGTTGGGGCCCTCATGCCCACAGCAGCCATGGCAGCAGGGCCAGGCCAGGCAGCTGCCCCGCGCCTGCCAAGCAGCCAGATGCTGCCACGCGCTGGCATCTGGGGCCTGGAAAAGCGGCCACCGCCTCCATTTGGCGGCGAATCCCGACCCCTCGACTGGAGACAAAAGGAGGAGAGCAGGAGGGGGAGAAGGGGCCTCTCCTGACAGTCTCACTGGTGACGATTTAGACAAAAACCTATTGTTTAAGGGCTAGCCAAATGAATAACTTTCGGAGGGGGAAAAAAAAACCCACCAACCTTGTGCATTCTCAGTGCTGTCAGAGTCCAGGGTGCAAGTACAAGGGATTATTTATGAAAAGAAATAACAAGGAAACCAGACGCCGGCCTTTCTCTGCCCCACTCTCTTTGGTCCCCTGAAGGGAAAGGAGCAGTACTGTTATGGCAGCCTCTCCTCATCCTGGCTCCGGCCAGACACCGGCACCCGGCCCATGGCCGGTCCCAGCTCCTGCCACCCGCACAAGGTTCCACCTGGGCTGGGGTAGAAGAGCTCAGCCCAGTCAGAGGCTGTGGCTGAGTGCCATGCTAACTGCACCCTCCAGACCTGCAGAGAACACTTTGGCTTATTTCTCTAGGCTGCGTATCCCTGAAGCTGGAAAGCAAATATAATCTCTATACCTCTTTTCAAGAACTTGGCTTCTAAATCCAGGGCAAACCCTTGACCCAGTGAAACCTCCCGGCAATGTGAAGAGGGCTGAGATTTCACACTGTGCACTGCATTACCCTGTGGGAGCGTAACAAAAATAGTGAAGGGCCTGGAGGGCGAGGTGTGTGAGAAGCGACTGAGCTCTCTGGGTTTGCTCAGCGCTGAGCAGAGGAGCTGAGGGGAGGCCTCATGGCGGCTGCAGCTCCTCACAGGGAGCGGAGGGCAGCGCTGAGCTCTGCTCTGTGTGACAGCGACAGGGCCCGAGGGAACGGCATGGAGCTGTGTCAGGGTAGGGGCAGCTGGGGGTTAGGGACAGGGTCTGCAACAGAGGGTGGTGGGCATGGAAGAGGCTGCCCAGAGTTGTTTGGACAGCACTCTTAGACACAGGGTTTGAAAGTTGAGCAGTGCTGTGTGAAGCCCAGAGATGTATTTGATGTTCCTTGCGAGTCCCTTCCAACTCGGGATATTCCATGATTCTATGTGGGGCCATTCCATTTAGGATTGAGGAGCTCACATTTGCTTGGCTTGCAGGACGCTCTGAGGGACCATGGTCTGGGCTCAGAGGACTTCTCTTGAGATCAAACTGGGGCTGGGGCTGGAAATGAAGGAGGCAGAGCAGTAGGGAAGAAGGTTAAAAAAAAAGCCTAGAGAAAGGATATACACCATTTGGCTCCTGATCTTCTCCATGCCTGGTTTGTAAAGTAAGCTTATGAGCATGCAAATGTCAGAGCACAGTGCTCAAACAGGACCACAGGCAGAGTGCAGCCAACCAGCAGAAGCCCCTAAATCACAGTGCAGTGCTGTCCTCTCTCATGGAAGCTTCTTCTCTGTTGTTCCACCACTGTGCTGGGCACCATAAAACTCTCATTACTCACATGCTTCTGGGGTAAGCTATTTCCTAGCCCTTTTACAAGCCCAGCACTTTCATTCTGTGGGAGCAATCCTCTCTGTTTTCATCGTTACATGGGTATAACAGCTGCATCTAATAATCCACTCCCAGGTCCCAGCACTTTAGGACAGCATATCAGAAGCAGAGGCACAAAAAGAGCAAGAAAACCTGTGGCCAGGGCTGAAGGACACAACGCAGGACATGAACAGAGGCAGCTGGGCAAATCTAGACAATACCCTAGAGGGAAATGGCTCAGGGGTGTGAGAAACCAGCAGAATAGGGCACAGAGTTTAGCTGGGAAAACTACTAAGCAAGTGATCAAAATAAAACCAGAGCTTATTCTTCTTCACCTCACACTGCGCTGGTGAGGCTCCAGGGACACCTCCAGCTGCCTCTTCAGCCTCCATCCCTGCAGCACAGGAGGAGCCATCAGGTAATGCAGCCAGCAGAGCCACTCCTTTTGTCCAGCTACATTCGACCTATTTTGGTTTGTGGCTTTTTCCTTTGCCACCATGCAGCTCCTGCAGTGAGGTCATATTGAGGCACAACTGCTGTCTAGTATGTCTAGCTGATCTAGTATTAAATGGGGAGGTTGGTGGCCCTGCACGTGGCAGGGGGGTTAGAGATTCATGATCCTTGAGGTCCCTTCCAACCCTGGCCATTCTGTCTCCAAGGCAGAGCAGAACAAGGGTAGCAAGGCTTTGCAGAGGACTGATCAACATCTGCTCCTTCCCTGGCTGGCCCATCATTATCCCACTTTGCCACTTGCCAATCAGCTTGCCTACTGTATTGCCCCCAGAAGGACATTTCCCAGACTTGCCAAACTTGGGATCTCACAAAGCATCAAGGCACCTGCCTGCAGCCTTCCCAAGAGTTTGCCAATTCCCTGCTGCCCAGCAGTATGCACATCCCCAGCCCTCCTGCCCATCATGGTGCCACCACAGCCTTCCGGCAACAGCTCTAATCCCTCCTGACAGGTTCCTGGGCCAAGAAGATGGAGACAGAGCTGCCTTTGGAGGAGGAGAGCCTCTAGTCTGCCAAGAAGCCATGAGGTCCCATTGGGGCAGCACATGGAGCTATCGCCCGCTGCTGGAAGGCTGGGCCATTCTCTGTTGTGCCTAGCTTTGCTTCTTCTGGCCCACAGCAGCAGTGCAATGGATTTCACTGCACAGCACTAGCAGGTTGGACCAAATCCACCACTTCCTCCACCCACAAGAATTGAGGTTTTTCTTGGGGATGCCCCACATTTGGGTCTGGGCTCCCCAGCTCCACTCTTGTAGGTGGCCCAGGCAGCAAATGGCAAGAGATGGCTTCGTGCTGCCAGTCTGACACTGCAGCCAGTAGCAGCTGCACGGCCCCTCTGAGCAGGCACCATTCCTCCTCCAGGAGCTGGCTCTGCTCCCCCTTCCCAAAGCTTCCCTCTGCAGCAGAGCTGCACCAGGCCCCCGCCCACATTTGGTGGAAGACATGGCCCAAGCAACAGCCCAGAAAGGGTTGCATTCACCTCACAGCAAAATCCACGTGGAGAGCACAGATGCCAAGAAATCAACAAGTGCACTTTTTCATTTTATTGCTTAAATCGCTGCCATAAATCTCACCAGAGAGGAAGTTTCTGTTTCTCCGGCTTCCTACTTAGTGTCCTTGAAAAAACAAATGACACCACACTCAAAAAAAGCCCTCAGAGGTTTACTTCGCACTTCCCTGTGCGTTGTTATGCTGAGTGCTTCATTTAGAGCAGGCTGACCTCCCAGCCTTCTTCATCCCGCTGCCCTTCTCTGCGGGGACGCACCAAGGAACAGGTTTAGAAATGGAGAAAAGAGCCGAGTCGATGTTCCAGAGCAGCTAACCCTGCCAACTCAGCATCCCAAAGGGGTGCGGGGAGTCAGCATGACAATAACTGCTGTCTGAGAGGTGATTTTCACAGGAGATAGAGGAGCTGGGCAACAAGCACAGCAGCTGTGAATACAGCCATATAAAGCAAACACTGTTACATCCCCTACATTTCACGAGAGGCAGTTTCTTCCTTAGGTTTTGAGGGGGCTCTGGTGTGCTTCACAGCAACTCAGCTCAATGCCAAAGGTCAAAGATCAGGAGAAGCTCAAAGAATGTTGAAAAAGCTCAAAGAAGGGGGAAAGAAGGTGGAGAGGGGACCATGAGCACTCAGAGGATGTCAAAGCAGGCCAGGGTCTGTCAGAGAAGAGAAGAGCAAAGATGAGCAGAGCAGAGATAAAGGGGTTTAAAAATGAAAATGGGAGAAGGGATGGTCAAAGAAAAGACGGTCATGGGTGTCAGAAGTCCGTGAAGAGAACATCGGACAACACAGGGAAAAAGAAGGTCAGAGAAGAGCAGACAACCAGAGGAGGATAGAGAGAAGATCAAGGAGAGGAGGTGAGAAGGAAGCAGCCCAAGAAGACAAGAGAAGGTCAGAGAAGATCCAAGAAAAGCAGAGGTCAAGGAGGGTCAAAAAAAAAGGTGACAGCAGGCCATAGACAGTCAAGAAGAGCAGGGAAGAGATTTAAAAGTGAAGACGGGACAGAGGGGAGAGGAAAAGGTCAGAGAAAAGGTGGTCTTAGAAGGTCAAAGAAGATCAGTGAATAGGAGGCTGGAGATGGTGCGATCAGAAAAAAGGAGGAGGTCACAGAAGACCAAAAAGAAAGAGAAGGTCACAGAGCCTTCATATATTTTCTCGTTGAGGTTTTTTCAGTAGGAGACAAAAACATAACGGAGTGGTTCAACTGGGTGCAAGGAATTATCACTTCCAGACATCCAAAGCGTGTTACCTGCTTCACCTAAATAGATGAGGAAAATCTATATGTGTATTCTACTGTACTACATCATTTCACAGGAATTCCTGCGAACAAACTGGCAGGTTTGCTTTGCTATCAGCAGTCAGGTGTAACAGAAGGTGGAATGGATGCTGCACTCCTCAGCAGTCAGCAAAACAGAGATGTGCACCATGGGGCCTCATAACAGGCACGAGAGAGAAGATAACCCAGAATATTTTCCCAAGTCATTTAAGCCATTGATTAGGTACAAAGGAAATATAACATGTAAATATCAACAAAAAATAGAATCCACCATCTATCTATCTATCTATAAAAACAAGATTTTTAATGTGCCATTAACTCCAGACTGTGCTTTCTTTAGCAAAAATCAAAATCTGAAGCTGTGGTAAGGTTATGAATAAAAGTAGCATCGCAAAGGCGCAGTTACAGCAAACTGTCTTAACAAATGTTCTGTTCCATCTAGACTTCCTCGTTACTCAGTGTTGCACTTGAAAAAGAAATATTTCATTGTGTCACTACTTAAATCAGTGAGAGTCACTGCTCACTTGGTTCCTACTAGAGCAGCGTTTTCCTTCTGCTGCTTGTCCTGCTGTGCTTGCTCACACTGCTTTCACCTATAACCAACACTACCACAATCTGAACAAGAAAATGTTTTAAGGTAACATGGAAACCCCCTTTTTTTTTTTTTTTTTTAAACAGTTATTACCAGGCAAACACAGTGGGACAGCCAAATGGAACCAACAATACGACGAGGTGGTACCAGCAGGCAGAGCCGCCGGGATGGAGGCAGGTGGCAGAGGGATGGAGGCCTCCCCTGAGCAATGAGCCCTCCAGAGTCACAGCCGGGGCAGCGCTGGAAGGAAGCTCTGCATCAGCTCGGATTCTGCATGAGAGATTTCCTACCCTCTCGGCGCAGGAAGTCGTTCCTGTGGCTCACCTGAGGGAGTTCCTGTTATGAAGCCAGAGGGTGGTAGGTTGAAGCACAGTTTCTGAGAGTGATGTAATCTTGGACAGTGCTCCGTAGGCGGTGATACCAATGACCTGGTTACAACCTGCAGTGTTGTTACAGCCCCTCTGCTGGCCTGGTGATCACAAGAAAGGGAAGAAACAAAAAAAAGGGGAGTGGAATAATTTTAAAAGGAAAAAAAAAGTTTCCAGATTTCCTTTGTTTAAGTGAAGCATTTTCCTTTTCCACTTTATTTCAATACACCGACCTGGTGTCTAACAGATGGAGACTGTGCAGATGCACTTTGGGGAATGCTCATAAAATGCGCTGCTAAAATACAAATGGAAGGATACAACTGCCCCCCCCTCCCCCCACCTCAAAAAAAAAAAAAAAGTCAATTCAAAAATCATTGCTGTCACCTCATTTTCCCAAAGGAGTCTGGTCTTTGTTCTCCGGATAAAGCTGGGGAGAAGTTTTGTTTTTTTAAAAAAAAAACAGAGAGAGAGCAAAGGGAACATTTAGAAAAGAACATAGATCCATAATCTGTACAACATTACAGTGTTCAGTGTTTATACATCGGGAACCCATACAAGCATGGCTGATTAGAAGCAACCACAACACACAGCACAATATTCTGCATCCCTTGTGTCCTTCTCCCATTCTCTGAACCTTACCAACAAGCAAACAGGTCAGCTAGCTGGCTGGCTCGCTCCCAGGTCTTACCCACCAGGGTTTGCTCAGAGATGACACCAAGTCACTCAGTGTGAGCAAAGCCCAGGCTCCTTCCTGCTCGAGCAGCAGAATGGGTGAAGGCTTTCTTTGATTTATTCAGATCATTAACAAATAGAAAGTTCAGAAGTTTCCTCAAGCAGAACACAAGAAGAAAGGATTTTTCCTGAAGAAATAGTTAAAAATAGGACACTTAGAGGAAGTGAAGTTCATTAAGTGCTAAGTAGTGGCTGCAGTGACGAGAGAAGAGCTTTTCCTTTTGTAACCTATACATTTATTTAGCACTGTGTCTTCTTGCTCCTTATCAACTTGCAAAAGCAGTGTTTATCTGGCTGAGGGAAAGGTCTCCCTTTCTGTAGTGACGTTAACACATAGCTCATCAAATATAACAGAGTCAAGAGTTTTAAACAGACAGTGCCAGCCAACAAAGTACAACATTTGACAGGATTATTTGCCTTTTATATGCTCTTTCCACTGTTTGAAGTGATATGCCATTTTCAAGACACATTCCACAGTATTATGCAACAGCTTCCTTACTTTTTAATGGATGTACTATTTTTAATGTGTCAAGTTTTGCAGAAAGCATTTTAGTATTTCATTCAGCATATACCATTAATAAATTATTTGTTCCCCTCCCTCCTCCAGCTGCACTTAGCATAGGGAAATGGTCTACTGACATACAGTATAAAAGATATTTTCAACTGGCACGCTCTACAGACGCTTCCATCACCAGACAAAGCACCAGGAGGGCACTGTCACTTAGTTGACAGTCTGGCAGCGCTAAGCATGCTATGCAGCAGTTTCATCACAAATCACCCTTTGGTGAAAAGACTTACACACACATAGCAGCCAGTTGCCATAAAAATAAGCTAGCACCCTGCACAATCGGTGAGTCCTGTTAAAAGTGTTTGCTTTTGGCATGATTGGTCCAGCGTCCTTCAGTTAGAACGTCCAGGGATTTGGGACACCCGAAGGAAGAAAGTCGGTGTTGTTCTGTGCCAGAGAAACTTGTCCACTTGACCTGAGTTTGTTCAGAGGGTGAGCGCATCTCTCATTTTACCAGATCTGCCCATTCTATGAGGGCAAAAAATGGATGGGATTTGATGTCTTCAACACCAGCAACGCCAGCACCAAGACGCTCCGCAGGATTAAACTGCAAAAGCTTGATATAAAAAGAAAAAATATATATATACGATTCAGTGAGTAAGAACAAAAACAACAGCTTAAAAGTTCCGTAAAGGTCTAAGGTAAAGGATATCCCACCGTTTTCCTGCTCTTTGAGTTACTTTCAAGAGTGTGAAGCATACTTGAAATTCCTAAAATGCAGTAAATGGAAGACTCTCTTTTCCTTGAGTCTCAGTGATACAGTCTTCAGAGAGTACTGATCACAGCATGTAATACCCTGAAGCACTGTACACTGGGACTTCATTTTAAGCATAACCTCGTTTTTAAAAAGAGAACAGCAGCCAGAGCCTACATCTGTAGAACTCTGGCCACTGCATTTGCTTCATGTTAACCTTTGCTCACACCACTGCAATAAGGCTACATCAGGGACGCTGGTCTGTAACTTTCCATTTCATAAGTTGCGAGTTGTTCCTAAAATATGGCAGTCAGTTCTTTGTTTCTTTAAAAAAAAAAAAAAAGTTTTTGAAGAGTTCTACAAATGCATTAAGATTGAAAAATCAAAATCCCAGTGGTTAAAAAAAAAACAAAACAAAACAAACAAAACAACAGCATAAGGGCTCCATGGAAATTTCCTGAGATTCAGCACCTCATTCCCTTTCTAGTTGTACATCACATGCTGAATTCATGTGCAAAGGAAATCACAATATTTACATCTGTTTAAAGATATCAATCCACATAAAAGGGAATGCAAAGGTAATACTCTGAAGATATTAATAAAGACGCACAAAAATATTTTGCACTTCCAGAGAATTGTTTATCCTCTATTCAATTACACTCAGTACAAAGGCACAATTTCTTTCTTGCTCTTTCTGCAATAGCTAATAGGATAACTTCTCCCAGTTGTCTCCTGGAACAACATGTACTCATATCTTAATGCACTCAACATCTAAGTCAGTCTACTTCCATAAACATACGAATTTACGCATTCTAAGATAGCTTTGCTATTTGCAATTGTAATGTCACATAGTAAAGGTAACTTGGTGACAGTGAATGGTGCTGCTCTGAGATCTTCCACAAGACAGCACAAGCAGATGCTGCCACTGTCCCTCTGCCTTCTGCTGAACTGTAACTCTGTGTAGCTGAACGCTGAACCCAGAGAGTTATTCTGTGATGCTTTGACCTTGGCAGTAGAGGGAAGGAAAGTCGCAATGACAAATTGCTATCCATGCCAAGAGAGCTTTCTTCCTTTTCCTGACAAGGCTTCCTCAACAAATGAATGGCAGCTTCCTTGGATAGTCACACAACAAAAATGTGATTTACTAGCTCATAGAGCTGAACCTCCACCTGACACGTCACCAGCCTGCATCAGAAGGCTTAACCTAACAGGCACTAGGGTAACTGTCCTCTGAACAGATTATGGTCTTGCAATATATCTGGAAGTGACAGATACCTCCCTGCCACTTACATTCCAAGTGGCAAAAAAGCCGCCCTTTGGCATATATGAAAACAGGCAGTACATTAGTCTGCACAGAACAATCCTGTATTGGCAGGGAAGAGTGAACTGGATGACTTCGTTTGTCTTCATTTTCAGTATTAGAAGGGAAGAATTCCCTTCATTGAGCTGGTTTTGCTTTTCTTTATCCATTTAAGTCACATTGCACTTGTAGGTGAGGGCAACAGTTTGCTACCATCTAACAAAATAAATGCAGGTTCAACAAAAATTGGATTTTTCTTTCATCGCTTCCCCTCCTATCCTTGCCAGAAACACACACACAGATGCATGTGAAAGCACTTTCAAATCTGGAGGTTCAAACTTTGGGTTGCCTCTCCACTCATCATTCAACACTAACAGTGCAGAAATCAGTCATTAGGGCTTTTGACTTGCTGAATATTCAAAAGGTCCTTCCTTCATTTTCTTCAGAAACTATTTTTCCATTTTCTTCTGTTCAGATCTTCATCTAAGAGATGTCATTTTGTACATATTCACTAGCCAAATACTCTCCACTCAAAGCTGAACACCACAGCTCATGTCTATTATTTATTCAGCTCAAATGGAATAGGTCTGATTCAGGCCCCACTTGCACAGTTAGGTCAAAATTAACTACAGGGAGGAAGATAGTGTTACCTGAAATTCAAGACTCTATACAGACAAGTTATTTATTTTCCTCAGTTGTGACAACTTAAATCTAATTAGCTTGAAAATATGTGATATATCACTCTGGAAGTTTGTCTGTATTTTAAAGTTTCCCACTTGGCTTTTTGTCTAACCTAGCAGTTATCTTCTTCTTACAGAAGTCAGACTATCCACATTTGGAAGTCCTTCACCCAGAATTTCCTGAAGCACAGCAAATTTTCAACCAGATTTTCAACAAGTGGTTGACACTTAAAATCCCTGTCTTATGGGTTTCATGGCACTTTGAGCCATCTTCAATATTTTCAAGTTTAATTCACTTCATCACAAACATTTCCATTAACAGCTAGGACAGAATTCCTAAAATGGGCGTGTATCACCAATAGGTGTTGCCAAAGCACCCAATATTGACCAAACTTGTTCTTTGGAGAAACAGCAAAGCACTCTGGTTTTCTACAGAAGCACCGGGAAGTAGAAGTAAGTTTTTAGATGCAACAAACCAGTCAGGCAAAAATCATCACTTGCTTTTTCTTTTTACAATAATTTCCACAAGAACAGCTCAAGTATACAAGTATTCATCTAAACTGCATGTGTACCCATAGAAAATGATTTTTCCCCCACAGTTACCTGCTGAATCAGTGATCTGGCTTCCTTTGATACATGGTCTGGTATACTTAAAGAAGTATGAGTGTTTATTCCTGATGGATGGCACTCGACCAGGGTCTGGGGAAAAAAACCAGATACATTTATTAACTCAAAAAAATGTAGTGCTGGATTATCTTCTAGTATACACGTCAATTAACACACACGGCTAAAAATTCAGTGCTTCCTAGTTTGAAATATTGGTTCTGAAAGGAACCTCTACAGATACTGAAGTACCCCTAGAGATTTGCCATTAGAACATTTACATCATAATGCTCTTGCTCTATTGCTCAAACTTGAAAAGTTTTGAAGTTTGGTGAACTTTGCTTTTCTCACATGGAACTGCCAAATAGCCACTATTTTTCAATTTGGCTGAGCACCCTGTCTTCACATACTGAAATCAGCATTCCTTAGAGGTGGTGGTATCTTCCTGTTTCAATGTGAGATAATTTTGCATTACCACATCAGCCTGAGACCTCCCAGTGCAGGCAGTCCACCAAGAGAATCTGCTCAGACTTGAATTAATATGTCACTGCAACACACAGCATTTAAACTATCCCAGAGAATAGTGCTGAAACAAAAATATCTGTGAGGGCAAAAAAAGTATTAAATGTTCAAGAGGGATATTAGAGAGCTTCAATTTTACTGTAGTTGAGAGGACAGCATTGGTTTGGGGTATTTTTTTAATCCTGAGCTCGATGCAACTTTATCAAGTTATTCTGAAGCTTGAGCATGCTTAATTTCTCTGGCCATGAAGACATAGCAGATCAAGGATACTCCGCTATGCAAACCACATTTGCGTACAAGAAAGAAGAAAATCAAAACTGGGCAAACCACTTGTTAGAAACTATTGGCCAGCATGCCTGTTTTATAATGTAGCTTGTCCCCTACCTTCCCTGTGAGCAGTTCAAAAAGAATGGCACCCAAGCTCCACCAGTCACAGGCTTCTGTCTCTTCTAGGATAGCTCCAACCTCTAAACATGAGACATTTCGATTAATATTAAAAAGGTCAGTTACACCTTCAGAATTAACATATATTTACAAGGTGACTGCTTAATGCTGACAGAACATATACTAAATACCACAGAGCTTTCATTACGCCTGCAATTTAGTTAGCCCTTTAGCCACCTACAGATTGCATTGTTCAAACACAGCAACACTATACATTTCATGCATAATTTGCTTTTTCCTTGCACACACAGGCATTTTCAAGACTTTTAGGAATTATGGTTAGGATTCTGCTACACTGAAACTGGACAGTGACAGATGGTAAAGCAAAACACATTTACAGAATTTACTCTGGTTAGAAGAGCTAGACTGGCAAGTTTGACCTGAGGCATCCATAAAAGCAATACAAGAGAGTTTATAATCGTCAACTGCACGCTTTAATTTTGTCTTGGAGGGCAGGATTCATCTCATGGCCAACCCGTACTCTGTGCTGTGATCACCATAGCAGGCTGTTCACAACAGCCTCCTGTCTGCTGAGAACTAGATGGAGATGCTAAATCTACTTCGCATAGCCTAGACATCGGCAGTAATTGCACTGCTACAGCTCAGCTCGAGTTCACCTTAGCTACCTAGGAATAAAAAGTTTTCCCTAGCAACCAGCAAGAATGCAGTGCCATCTTTTGCTGTCCACGATCAAGCCGTAGCAGAGAGGTGAGGTGGGACTTGTGTCAGCCATTCTGTGTATAAGAGCACGATGCATGCAGCAAACTTGGCCTTCAATGACTCAGGCTTTAAACTGCAAAAAATACTAAATACAAACACACCACACAGTCTGCTCTGTATCAGTCAGAAAAACAGATTGTAACAAAGATGAAATCTTCATTTTGACTGTCAAAGATGCAGAAGCTGTACTAAAACAGATTTGGTGGCAAAAGGCACACCAGATTCCCAACGAAGGACACCAATTAGCATACAGTCACACAGCCATCACTGTGAAAAGCACTGCGGCTCATTAGAAAAATCTTGCTCATCAGTTTATGGAGTTTAGTGTGAGCATGGCCAAGGAGAGCTACAGATGAGTCAGACACCAGCATCAGGGAGAGGAACACCATCGTCCCAGAGCTTCGCTAGCAGTGTACACACTGAGCAGGGGGTGTGCAGAAAGTTCCCTTTGGAGGAGATGCTCAGGACTTCAAAGGATGAATCTGAGGTCAATGTTGCAATAGCACAGAAGGATGGATCACACATTGCTTCTTTAGATAGGACATCACTCCTAGTGAAGTTTTTTGTACAGTTAATGGCATTTGACTCTCCAATATATCACTGTAAGGGTGCCATATGTTGGCATTTATCCCACTCCTTACAGACTAATACTTCTATCAGTATTGAGGAACACTTACAAAGATATAACGGCAGTCACATGACAAACTTATTGGTTTAACTGTATTTCATACATGTTTTAAGACCCCAGGCATGCATCTAAATAATCTCAAAGTAAGTTGAGACAAATTATACGAAAATCAAAATCTGCTCCTACAACTTAATTTCATTTTAGAAAGAGAAACCTTCCTGACATTTGTCGTCCGAAAAAAGAAGGGAAAAAAAAACCCTCAGGCCTTTCTATGTTAAATGGCTGCTAAAGGGTTTTTATAGCATCTCCCAGTAACACCTATACAGTAGAAATGCCTTTCCAGTCTGAGTGTGACTTCCTAGTGCTAAATGATCCAATGCTGTACATTCAAAAATAGCATAATATGTAAACTAAAATCTAAAGACAAACACTTCAGGCATCTTTAGAGTTTTCTTTTCTTTGTGTCTTCCAGACAAATGGATGTTTTTATTGTAAGTGCAATTCCAGAATCATTCAAGCATAAGGACAGTTAAGCCAAGAGTTAATTACAACTGATTACTACATTCTCAACTCCCATACTGCCAGTAACTTCCCCATATCGACATACCTTAAATTTTAACATAATGCCCCAAAAGGAGATACTCTATTCCCCCCAGTGACACTGAAGGAACCTCAGACCTAACATCTAAAGGGGATGGACCTCTTGAATAACAGTCTAAAATAAATACATAAATAAATAGATAAGCCATGAGTGAAAAAACTGTCCTTCTGATCACAGAAAAGAAATAATATAGAAAATTCATTTCTAATTTTTGGTCTTATTTCCTTTCATGCTGGCAGTTGGAGGTGTTGATGCAGTTCTTTGAAGCATCAAACTTACAGTGCACTCTTCACAGAAATACACACTGTGTCACAAGAAGTTGATGTAACCCTTCTTCATTGATCAAGCAAGTGGACACAGAGTAAGAGTCAAGAACCAGAGTCTGCTTCTCCAAAATTTGAACTCATACTTTTAACCACAGAAACACTTGCAGTATACACCAAGCCAAAATAAACATCATTGCAGAACTCTTGCAAGAAGAGCACTGAACTCTTCCATCCCTCTTATCTGTGACAAAACAACAGAATTGGGATAAAAAGAGAATGGCCAAAGTGTGGAGGCAGGGAAGTATGGAAAGTCTCTGGCTGGGTTCTCATACACAGAACAGAAACGGTTCTGAGATAAGTCATCTAAACCAACACAGAAGAGAACATGGAAAATTCAGCTGAGAGGAACATCCAAATACCCTTTTTACAAAAACTAAATGTTAGCTCCACTTTTCTCCCACTATCCACTGCCTGCTGTCCTGCTGCTTTCCCTAGGTCCCACAGTTTCCTTACTTTGGACTAACATGAATGTTTTCCTTAAAAATAAAAACACAAAACTCAATGTGAATACTACAGATAAACATGTGTTGTTTACATTCCCTTACTTTGAACAGGTCACATTACTTCTGATGCAGTACACCGATCGTAAGTTCAGGATATCACATCAATATTACTGCATTTTATCTCAACTACACATCATGGGAAAATTTAGAAACTATAGATTATGAAGTGCTTTCAAGTGATACAGAGTAGCCAGCTAATGTAATATACCACACAGGGCATATGCTTTTTTTAAAGCTCTAATGTCGCAATAAATCTGAACTACAATATCTGCCTTCACTAAGAAAACATTTTCATCTCGATCCATCAGCAAAGTAATTTAAACAATAAATGGTAGTGACCCATAAGCCTAAGTGAAGAACATGGGGATATTTGTGCCAATTCTTTACTTCATGAACCTTGAAATCAAGGACCTTGTCCACATTTGTACAAACATAAACATGCGCACACACATGCATAGTCTTGGTGTTTCTAGGACTAACACCATAACATTTGCAGAAAAAAAATATTCTGATTTTCAAATACAAGATCCTTTTGAACTGAATAAACAAAAAGCAGGGTGAGAAAATAAAATCAGTAGCTCTTCCAATTTTATTCAACTTCATTAAAAGGAAAAACTTGCTTCTCTTCCTTTCCCAGCATATGTCCGTACAGTAGCTAGCACCAAATAGCACGTGTGCTCAATTCCAGCACAGAAACAACAGTAACAGCAGTCGTTGGGGTAAACTGAAGGGAAGGAGATTTGTAAAATGCTAACAGGTTCAGACTGAGGCAGATGGTTCAGGTAAACAGCTTCTCTACCCAGCGCTGTCCCTCCAGAGCAGCTGGTCCCAACTGAAAGGCCATTTTTTTTTTTTAGTGTTTCCATACTTATCTCAATATTTGCACCTCACTTCCTGATACGGGATCTGTAGCTGACAGTGTGCTGTGTTTTCAAACAGAAGTGCCAATTCCAAAGTAGAAGAGCAGAACTTCACATCTTTTGAACACACACGCCCTTGAAAACATTATTAACACTGATGCTGATATTCTTTCTACTGGACCTTAACCCAAAATACATCCTTTCATTCTGAAGGATTTCAAAGGCTTTTACTACTATCCCTCAAATATATTCTCCTAAGAATTGTTTCTTCCAGGGCTCCTGACCAGCTCACACAAACGCTAAAACAAAAGAAGCCAGGTTTAAAGCTGGCCAGGTGAACTTGGAAATTCACTGTGCAACTGAGCCCCCGTCACTCGCAAATGATAAGGAACATGAAGTCAATTAAACTTTACAGGATAAATTGTAACATCCAAAAATGCATCCAAATTAGGAACAAGACCTGAAATCAGCTCATGAGAAAACAGGGTCTACACGGAGAAACTGCTTATCCAAACACCTGAGAGTCAGAATTAGCACTGCACTGAGATGGAATTAAGAAGGCAGCATTTGAATCTAAATGGATTGATAAGATTTTCAAAAGCCGAGGGATCCCTTTCCCTTATTCCGCATTTCAAGCAGAAACAGCATACCTTCAAGTACTGCTTCTGCACTGATAGGAAAACAAGGGCATCCATCTGAACTGCCATCAGGTGTCTAGAACAGTTAAGGAGGAAATGGACTTGTCCAACACCCTGAAAACACCAAACACAAAATTTTCCCTTCTGCTGCCATTAAGATAAACAGCACTGCATGAAAATCCATTAGAGTCGCTTCAGAAATTCTATTTACCTTACACTCATTTAATTTTAAAAGCTTACTATTTTATCTTATTTTAATATCTATAAATGTAAAGAAGCATTTGCAGAGAACCAAGGAAAATGAATCCAAGCTAATTTACTCTATGTAGATTCAGTCAGCCAAGATGTAAGATACACTCACTAAATAATATATCACGCAAGCAGTCATAATGCTTTGCCTAAAATGCTTTAGCAATTTATAAAGCACAGTATTGAACCATCTACTCTTAAGTATAAAAAGTTTATCATGGTCTTTAAACAATAAAGTAGTGAAGCAAGTCCAATGAACATCTGCTAAGATCAAATGAAGTATGAAAATAGGAAGTTTCAGCTTAAAGGTATCAATAACATACGAGCTTCTACATTCCTCTTTGGAAGAAATTTCCTCACATCATTAACGTAACAGAAAAAAAAAAATTAGAAGCAACTCTTTTTTTCTGTTTCTTTTTTTTTTTTTTTTTTTGTCCTCTTAGCAACCCAAGATGGAATTAAAACTTCCTTTAAAATAATCAGGTGGCCATAGAGACAAAGAAACCTTTTACCGCTCCGTTAACAAAAGAAAGCAAACACTGTTTAACCCTTCAGCTATCTCCATTTATTTTCGAAAGGCATCTTTTGTACTATCTTCAAGTTTCAGCTCCATTATTAAAACATAACAGCAACAGAAAACAGAAAAAATGCAGGTAAATTACAGTTTCTTCCAGAGTTGTTAGATGCCCTTTATGTCAGCCAGATTAAAAGACTAGATTCTTATAAATCAACAGCCTCAGTACATCTCACTGCTTACTAGTTAGAGAGTCTGCAAAAGCCAAAGGAAGAGGTATTTCAGTTACAATGCACAGTTACACGCACAGCGTACTTGCAGCACGCCTGAGTGCCCAGCCACATCGTGTTGTTTTCAGAAAATACCTGCTGCCCTCTCCAAACTTTTGCTTTCAACTACCTTCTCCAGGCCTATGACAGCTTGCTATTTTGGGAGCACTCAGCTGTTACTGTTCTCTTTGGGACACTCCGGTGTCTTTGGAGAGCTGTACACCCCTAAAGGGTTGCACAGTCGTTAATCCGAGCTTCACAATCATTACTTTTTTTGCAGCTTCAGACTTTTCCTCCTTATTCACAACAGCCATATAGTCGTCACGTTAACATTCAGTCCCATTTCCTATTGTCAGAGCTTTTAAAATCAAGACAGCCTGTCCTTTTACACTTGCTGCTCTAAATCCATTCATCTGCCCCGTTCCCCCGACCCTTTTTTTCTTTAGGATCATCCTGAAACATTAACGTCACACAAAAAGCTACAACAGAGTCAGAGATAACATCGAGGAAGTCCAGTCTCACACTAACCGTGAGACAACCCACCCCTCGACACCTCTCGGGGTCAATGGCACTTTAATCCACCACCGCTATTTTGCTTCTTAAACAGTCTACTCCAAATTAAACCGCTATAATAGAGAACAGCAGAATTTAATGAGTGCTTGCAAATTCCTACTGCAAAACACATACACATAACGTGCAGGTTTTCCAACATCAGATATCTATTTGGTAAATAGAGGCAGACCATTTTTTGCTTTCTTCAGTAAATAAAAATTATAGCATTCACTCTGATAATAGCACGCTAGCAATTTTTATTTTAATGCCATATGTTTTAGGTTATCAGCTGCACTTCGCATCTGTATTTTCAATTGTCTGCAAGTAGACTGTTTGGGAGTATGAAAATCAGGTTGCACACTGAAACATACTGGTCTGCTTGGAGCAAAATCATTTACCTGCAAAGCCTTCTTTTTTTAGCTAGGTTTCCCATTGTGTACAGTTAGTACCAGTTTCGATCTAACCAAATATATCACAGATTTCTGTGCAGGCTTCTGCGAAGGCTAGTTTGTGTAAATAAGGTTTGATTATAGCACACAGCTTGTGAAAGCATCTGACTAACATGATGCATTACTGATGGCCAGTTTTCTACTTACATTTTCGATGACTCTAAGCTCACTTTTTCTACTTGCATTTTCAATGAATCTAAGCTCACTTTAGCTTTACAATTTCAACAAATCTCCAGTTTTTAGTAAAAAGAATCCAGAGAAAATTAATGGTTTGGATAAGAAAGAAAAGACTCCAAAGAAAACACAGCTCTGAAATCTCATCCTCTAATAACTCTACAGGGATAAGACAGAACTCGCCTCACTGCTGAAAAGAGAACTTAGTGCAAATAAAACACCTCGTTCACAAATTGCATCCACGTGTTAGGTTAGACCAGCAAGCCACTGTAACATCCTGCTTTACAGGTTAGATTGAAAAAGTACCTAAAAGATTCTTCTTCATGAGTAAATCCTCAACACAATCTGTTTCAGCTGCAAACAGGCTCGACTAGTCTGTGGCTCTAGGCAATTCTGTCTTTCTCACAGGTATCAAGCATACTAGGAAGGGGCTCTCTGGGAAAAAAAAAATAAAGTTACCAGTTTTATTTTAAAACTCACAACTATCAAAAATGGAATATAATTACTACTCTTTTTAAAAGGTAACAACACTTTATATTTAAGATCACAAAGATGACAAAACCAATACTTAAGTAACAGAAGGTAATCATTTGCATTTCAAAATTCATCTATCTTGCTTTTCCCTCAATTAGACCAAAACATGTTGATTCGCAGGTTTGTGTGCGCGTTTGTTTCTTTTTTAAACTTATTTACAGTGCAGAATAATGGCCCCCCTGCTAGGCTGGCATTTGCTCAAGTTTCTGTCCCTGTAAATTGAATCTGTTACTGGAATTTTCCCCCTTCAGAATACCTAGGCACATTAACCAAGAGATAAAGAGATACACGCTGCTGATACTATCAGCAACCGGGTAGGTGGATAATGTGAGGGATTTTCTGTTAGTTTTTGTGGGTTTTTTTTTTTTTGAACAAATACGTGATAAGAGTTCTCAGGGGGCACAGAGAGCAAAGGGCTGTTTAAACAGAAGTGAATCATTCTCATCTGATCTGCTAATAACTTTGTATTCAGACATCAGGACACTTTAAAACATCCAGAAAACAAAATCACTTTCAAGAAGAGGAAGGGGAAAAAAAGAAAGAAAGAAAAAAAAGCCAACCAAAAAAACCCAGGTGGATCTCACATTTGTCACCTTAACCACATGAGTGCAGCAGAACAGCTCACTTACGAGTACTTAATTTCTTCTTTAAAAGCAAATACGTTATTTTTGGTCAAGTCCCCGTCAGATTTACTTGAAGCGGTGCTGAGTTTACAGGGATGATTTATAAACCATCATTTCCCTCGTGGGTTAGAGAAACAACATCTGACTTATCACAGGTGAACAGCGAAGCTTTAGTTTGGCCGTCCATCAAAGCAGAGCGCGGGCGCTACTTCCAGGCATCTGCAGAGAGCCCTGTTGTCCCGGAGCGGCTCCGGCACCGGCTCTTTGACTGAGTACAACTACGCAGCAGCGAGGCTTCTGCCGTCGCACCACGGCCGAACAGCAGCGTAACACAGCACGGCTCCGAGCTCTAAGTGCAACTCCGGAGGTGCGAGTCGCTGCAAACAAACCTCGCCTTCAGCCTGCAGCCCAGCCATCCTCCAATGGCACAATGCCACCTGCCGCCCCCGGAGGAGAAGTGCAACTCCTCGCAAGACAGCCGGCCCCGCTTGTAATTTATGCACGATGAAAACTGACAATTGCTCTTGCAAACAAAATTAAGCACGCTGGCAGCAGGAAATGGAGTGCGGCTATTTGAACTATTTCTTCTCCCATCCTTCTGACACTTCTACGCTTACAATGTTTGCATTTGTTCTGTTAATTTATACCTACGTTGCATAATCTCTTTTATACACACGCCGTTAACAATTCCTCTCTGCTTTTCATAGGATAACAAGAGCTGAGCGAGCCCCGGCTGCTCGCCGCAGAAAGGCTCTGGCCGCTGCCTCTGAACCAAGAGCCCTTCCTCGGCTTTAACAGAGCCCCATCCTCGAGGACTGAAAACCTCCACCACCGCCTCCAGACCCACGGAGGGGCACTTCTTCCCTCCTCAAGTCTGAAGAGCTTCGGCATTAATACATTATCATCCTTACCCCCTCCGGAAATCGGATTCTGACATAGGAGTTGTAGGATTTAGGTTCCACATTTTCCTCCAACCAATAAAGCAACTTAAAACATAAATACGCCCTCAGGAACTTTGCTGCTCGGTACTATTTACGTATCATGTAAAAGAGTAACACCTGTAACCTTAGCAATCAAAAAGACAGAATGATTTCGGATACATTTTTGTACTTTTCACATACCTCTGCATAACTCCTACCTTTTTTAAATTGAAGATACCACGTCTATTTAAATTCCACGTTCATTCTCTTTTTTTTTTTTCTGCCTGTGAAATTTGTTTCTCAACAACTACTGCAGAAAAACAACTGCATCTCAAGAAGGGTCATCATCTGTACTCAGTCTGTAACACCAGACCCTAAAGGACAGCGTTTTGACAAAGACTCCTTCCCTTTCTTGCCTGCTTTTAACGAGACCATTTAAATAACAAAACGTCAAAAGTCTGTTAAATACAGGCTTTTCACACCCAAATCCTATTCTATTCTGAATTCAGATGAAAACAGACACCAAACTAAACACACAGAGGTAAAATTTTACAAGCTGAGTTTCACTTGGTTAGAAGTGAAGTGAGATGTCAGGTACCCGTAGGCACAGCACCACAGCCCGCTGTGCTGCTGGACGCGTCAAAACGAAATGGAGATTCACTTGGAGTTATTTTATCATTCACCGTGTTGCAGTGATGATAAAAATCATAGGGCCTGGCTAAGTTTTGTGAAGATCACTTGTTCATCTCTTCCTTCAGCAGGAAAAAGCAAGCTATGAGAAACATTTACAAACAATTTGAAAGAGCAACTGAAGAAGAATATAAAATCCAACTTTCTCAATTTACCTAAGCACTCTGAACTGAGGCACAACTAACTTCAAAAAGGTTAACCCAAGAAGCAGCTCGAGGGGCAATGCTGCCATGATCAGGGGGAGACGTGGGCTCCAGGGTCATAGGATGTTTCTTAAAAGGAAAAATGACCATCCACGTAAGGCTTATTTTCCTGTAACGTAGCAGTGGTGCTGAGGAAAGCCCACTAAGGGGAGCTTTTTTAATAACAGTTGGATGTTTTGTAGCTGCCATAAGAAAGCTACTTTCGCCTCAGCTGCACACATTATCTAAGGTGCACATACTAAACCTTAACTCAGAATAGAAGGCGTACACTTCAACAGGTAACAATAAGATCAAATATGAAAGGCTCATAGGGCAATATCAATCCTGCCATCCTGCATCCAACACTTGCACTTGCAGATCTTTGTCTTGCAGCTCACCAGTTACAGACATGGAACAAACTTAACCAAAAAAACCCCAGATAGATACCACACCTGTGCTGGGATGTGGAAATAACGATGGCACAGAAAACTTTATTCTTGTATTTGGAGATTTCTAAATATTATCTTGCCTGCTTCCTAAACAATTAATTGCAGCAGGAATTGGCTGGTTGAAGCTCGGGGGCAAAAAAAAAATACCTCTCTTTGGATCCTCATTAAAATACAGAAAAATTAGGCTTTGACTTTTACAGCTTATTAACGGTGACAGGGTGGGAAAAGGCTGTGCTTCCATCTTTAAGACAGCTCAACTGGGGAGAGCTTTGTACAGGCCTGGGTTATGGAGGCAGGAGGCACCTCTTTCTAATGCAACAGAGTGCACACTGGCAAGCAGGACATGTTTCTGTTCCACAGCCACAAGAATTGCTGGGGTTCTCAAATCAAGGGTTCCTCAGTTTTGCTGCTCTTGAACTAAAGTGGGATGAGGGTAGAACAATAGTGCTGACTTTGCTTTCATTTAAAAGAACATTTGTTTTCTGTTTTTCTGTAATACCTGCCACTTCCCTTTTGACTTGCACCTGGAAAGCAAAGATTTTATTTACTGTTAATCTCAAGAGCTGGAATTCATTTTTTTTTGTTGCCATACAACCATCTGTATTCACAAAGAGCAGTTTCTTACTGTATTTCAGTTGGGGGGAAGCAAGTCACAGAACAAACACCTGCCAAACTAAGTTCACAACTTTTGCCTTGTGTCGTTTGTGTCGTTCACTCAGCTTCAGCTAATTTTTTTCAAGCCCATTTGCAGACTCAGCTTGAGGACTATCTGCACACCAAGTTGCAAAGCCCAGCCAGGCCACGCACTCAGCACAAAGCGTACACTGGCATTTCAAATTCAGTACCAAAAAGACGAACTGAAAATCTGAATAGCATCACTGCAGTTACTTCAACTCTAAAAATCGTTTCTTCAAGCTACCTATAAAATGTTTAAAATGCAAAGTTATAAGTAAAATATCTGATTATAACCATCACTACCATTAGACAACTATAATAGCAGAAAATAAATTGGAAAGAGGAAAAGAGGGAGGGATCAGTTTCAAGTGCCATCCTTGCTATAAAAACCCAAGAGATATTGATTTTATCACCCTCATGATTGATGAAAGCAGTTCTAAGAAAAGAGCTCTCTAAACTATTTCAAAGCCCACTGTAGCTCATCAAAAATGTCAGAGGCATCTCTGAGCCTATTAGGGTTGTGTATTTCAAACTGCGATATGTTTTTTTCTATGTTCTTTGCATGTATAAATTTCATGGTGTCATCTTTTCACTCTGCCCTTTCCCCGTTTGCTCATTCCAGTTATCAGGATGTACTCACACATAACAAACCATTGAAAGAACACGCATTTTTTTAAATTTCCTTAAACAAGACATTCAATGCAATTACACTTTACGGAAATGCTCTAACAACAACACAGTTCAACAATAAAGCAGTTACAAACTCTCTTGCTTTTTAAGATATTCAGGAAAAGAAAATTCTATTAGATACTGCATGTTCTCTGTTACAAAGGCTCTGTGAGAAAATGAAAGCTGCTTATCTACTTTCCAAGTGAAACATTGTAGGTGATTGTTCTAACCTGGGGCACAGTACATTCTCTCTATGGCATCGTTGTCACAGGAATCTTCAACCTCCCTCCACCTGCTAAAATACGTTAGCTGAATGTGTCCTAAAAACAAAACGACAGGAGAAATCAAAACATTTTTCCCTTCCATTTTCTGCAGAAGTGAACTGTAATTACTCCTTTTGTAGCTAAAAACAGTATCATTAAGAATAATGGCATCATTAAGTACTAGAAGCTATTACTGGGGGTGAATTTGCTGCACTGATAATGAAGCTCTAGACAGGAAATGAAGATACTAATTACAAGATAAAACGCCTACTCAGTTAATTGGAAGCAACAGCGAATAAAAAGAAATGCATTTGCAAAAGTTCCTGACCTCTATCATTCAATAAGATGTTGTTTGGGTTCAAATCGCGGCACACAATTCCTTCTCTATGTAAAGCATCAAGGGCTACAACCATTTCAGCTGCCCATCTTTGAATGCAGTCCTCTGGGATATAAAACCTGGAGGTTATCGCTAATCTTTCATCAAGGTCCTGAAAAATTTGGTGTATATCCTTCTCCCCTGCTACTGCTATTTTGTCTTCCCTCTTTGCTGCTCTCTGTTCACTTTCAGCTGCTGGTAACAAAGACAGGTCTGTTTCCTCTTTCCCAAAGTCTTCAGTTTGATCAGAAAACAGCAACACTGCTTCGTTTCTTATCGCGTCTCTGTCCAAGCCAACCTCTTGAGCACCTGAGAGCAGGTTGGAAACAAACACACTTTCTTCTTTGCTTGTCATGTTTACGGAGCAGGCTGCAGGCCCTTGAAACAGAGCCCCGTCTTCTGAACTACCTACCTCTGGTTCAGAAGTAAAGAGGGTCCCAAGAGCTCCCTGAGTGACACCGCTTTGTCCATTTACTTCCCTGGGGAGAGGATCACTCAATTCTGGTGTCACGTGATTTGGCTCTTGATTAAATGCTTTGCATTGCTCTGCAGAACTATTTAATTGTACAACATCGGGTGTTTCTAATAATTTTACTTCTAAAACATCCATATCAGTTTTTGTAAACTTGGCAGGCCTTGATTCTGCTGCCTCCTCAGTCGCATCAGACATACCAGGTAAGTTTATCAGGAGATCAGGCCTTCCTTCATCAACACTACTCACATCATCGAATGCAGCATCCTTAAACGAGATAACTGGCACAGAGTCGTTTGAGCCCCTGCTTACGGTGTCCTGAGCTCTCACACCCATTTTGTTCTCCAGGGCATCCAAGCTTCTGTCATGGCCTGGCATAGAGAACAATGGCTTCAAAGGTTCTGATTTCAGGTTATACAATTTTTCTCCCAAATCCAGTCCCAGAAGCTCACTAGCGCTATCTTTGCTGTCAATTCTGAAGAGTTCCATGGGGCTTTTCTTTGATTTGGTTAGTGAGTCCAATATCCTAGTAGGACTGGCTATTTCTGATTCAGCATCATCAATGAAAAGTTTTAGCTCCTGAGATGGAACATGAGAGCTGAAACTATCACTGCTAATAACAGTGCATTTCTGTAAAGAACTTTTCTCTTTAATATTCAGACTTTGACTCTCCACTTTAACCATAGGCTCCTCATTGAGAGAGCCAGAATCAATTTTTTCTTGCCCATATTCATTACATAACGTTAAATAACTTGTGGTGCACTCTTCTTCTGAGCTGGATGCTGAGTCCATCCATTTTGAACTCTCTTGTCCATCTTCCTGGTTGCTGCTGTCATCCTGAGAGCTCGGTGTCAGGCTGCTCCTCAGTGGGACCACCTTCAGCATGTTCTCCCCATAGCTTTCTCTGGAATCCGTGCTGCTACTAATTTCTTTAGGGCTGGGCGTCGGCCGCTCCAGGTGAATTTTAGTTGAACTGAATGTTTTGGGTTCGGGAATTTCAAAGCTCTGTTCAGGACTTGTGTTTAAGAATTTACTGACATATGACCACAGTTTTCCTCCTGCAAGAAAAGAAGTCTCTTAACATCACTCAGAACAGAATCAGTTTAATGGTGATATAGGAAAATGTCAATATTGACAGAACACACTATCTCCTTAAGCCCATAAAGCAAGTTGGATCTACTTCCTCAGGAGGAAGTAATTACAGGGACCACAACTTGCTTTCCAAGCGGATTTGTATTAATACATAAATATTTAAATAGCTGCATCTGAGATTAAGCTTTTTTAAAAAAATAAAAAAATAAAACCTTCAGTAAAGTCTCATTTCAGAGTCTGTCTCAAGTTGCATGGTGGCGACTGCTCTCTCCATCTGCTGCCTCAAAAGAAAGCAAAAACTAGGAAAGATCAAATGGTTTAGGGGTACCCATCACCAGGTCTGCCTGTTCTGAATCACAGCTTCAAGCTCATAAGCAACATCAGGGAAGACAAGACTGAAAAGTACTGATTAGTGAGTTCAGTGAGGGGAAGGGAAATACCTCGTATTAGTAGGGTATTTTAAGGATCTGTTTCTCTTTTAAGAAATTGATTTTTTTTAGTTAAGTACAGATGAATTTCTCCCTTTAATGTCAGGCTTTAAGAAAATTCCTTATGCCTTCCTGCACTAAGCAAACATTTTCAGTATTTTAAGCGATACGGGCAAACCAGTTTCTTCATATCAAAAACTAAAAAAAAAAGATACAGCTCCAAAAGTAATCATGAAATTAAAAAAAAACACACTCTAAAATTCATTTTCTAAATACCACGCATTTATAAGAAAGATTAGAGGTTACAAAACAGAAGTTGAAAAAAAATGAATCAAGAAGTTACTGCTGCATCTCTTGCATGCGGCAAAGAATTTGTCTTTGAAAAGCTAGAGAGCCACCTTTACTAACTCAAGGAAAAATGTAAAGACAAGACATTTCAGTTTAAAAATTTTATAAAAATTCTAGAAAGTACAGTTCAAACAATCTTTGTAGAAGAAAAGAATAAATATTCAGCCCGCTGGGCACCTGCAAAGTTTTTGGTGTGGGTTTTTTCTTTTTTTACTTCTTTGGGTAAAACAGAGATTTATATTATGTTTTTCCAAAATAGAGCCTTTAATAGTTATTTTTAAGCACTCTCCTTATCAGGCAAAATTCCTTTAAAAAGGACAATGAAAGAAGAAAGTATTTTTCACTGCCTAGGAACAGGTTTTATGTATTTCCAGATATTTCAAAACTAAGTTATCAAAGGCAGAAAACCCTTGATACTTTAAAAATGAATTTGAATAATATAATGTGGAGTTTTCTTGCTCTTCATCCCCCTGGCTAAGACAAGACTTCTTTTTAAGGGAAAAAAGATATCTCAGTGGTTGTGGTAAAACTAAATATATTAAAAATATTAAGAGGGAATTCTAACAGCTTGAGTCTAGTTGTAAATATGACAAATTTATTAGTCCACAGTTTCTGCCTGCAAGCTACAAATTGATGTAGTGGGTCAAAATGACTCTTGCCACTTTCTAAGGCAAGAAAGTATGTCAGGAACAGGAACAAATGGAAGTGATGCTCATACAGAAGGAAAGAAGAGCTGCTGTATTTGCCGCTGTATTACATAAGCATTTCAGATATGCACCCAAAGATGTAGAATCACTGAATGAATCTTGAGTTGGAAGGGACCAACAGGGATCAGTGAATCCAACTCCGGGCTCCACACGGACCATCCAGTGTTCGAATCCCATGTCTTGAAAGCGTTATCCAAACACTCCTCAAACTCCTGCAGCTTCATATCATTCCCTCAGGTAATGTCACTGTCACACAGAGCAGAGCTCAGTGCTGCCCTCTGCTCCCTGAGAGGAGCTGCAGCCGCCACGAGGCCTCCCCTCAGCTTCTCTGCCCTGGACTGAGCAAACCCAGGGACCTCAGCCGCTCCTCCTCATACCCCTTGTCCTCCAGACCTATCACCATCTTCACAGATTTCTCTAATAGTTTTACACCTTTCTTGTTTTGTGGTGCCCAAACCTGCATACAGTGCTCAAAGTGAGGCCGTATCATGTATTCAAATACCTACAAACATGTCATGCCACAACAGCCAGACAAGGTTCAATGTTGTCTCCCAGCACAGCCGGAGAATCACCTGTTGCCAGTGTCACCAAGCAAGCTGCCTCCTGGGACAGTAATGTACTCCCAGCTTGCTTGGGTACAAGCAAAGTAGCTGCATGCATAGGAAAGAGTCGAGCATTCCAGTCCTGCCAGCAGCACCACGCAATCAGGACACTGGTTGTCTTTGTGAGAAGGTGGGATCCACATGCATCCTTAAGATGAAGCCACTTGCCCCAAATATGACAGCACTGCCAAGCCTTCTGAAGACCGCAGTCTCCCTGAGCCTTCTGAATTGCTATTCTTAAAGCTTTTTGGTAAAAATAAAAGCCATTCTTTCCATAGTCACCAATTCTTTTTCTAATCTTACATTTTTACATGTATCCATGCCTTTGCTAAGGACTACCAGGGAAAGAAAATAACAGAAAGGTGAAAAAGAAAGGAGAAAATATTTTTATTTTGTCTGAAAGATTTTCTCCTCTTTTTGCACTTCCAACCAAGACAAAAGCAACAGCACGAAAGTTTAATTACACTAGAAGACTCTGATGGAACAGTATTTTTACAACAATTTTTTTTTAAATTATTTCAATTAGATTATTTTAAGTAGACAGTCCTCACAAAATGATTTTTCCCAATGTATTAATTAGACAAGGAATTACTATTGTTCATACTGAACAATAAAATCTCATTTGAAACCACTCTTCTGCATTTAATAAAGCATATTATAGCTCTCCACCTGCATTATATTTATTAATACAAGCAAATATTATTTCCATCTTCATATTACTAGTATTTATTATCCCAGTACTTTTTGTAAGAAAGCACCAATCTCAGCTTTCAAAAGGTGCTCACATAACATGACCAACGAAGACTCACTTTACATTTTTGCAGCATTGCACAGTGCCTGGCGCAACGGCATCTCAGCTTCCAGGAATGGCTTTAAATACAAATATTGTCACAATCAGTCCTTCCTCTGTAGTACAAAAATTACTTTTTAATGGAGGTCTGGGTTGAGCTTAGATGCAGGGATCCAGAAAGCTCAATACACTGTTGCTGTGGTCTATCGTCACATTCTTTTCCTGCGTCGTTACTGGATACCAAGTATGCTTTTGCATGTCACATCTGAAGGTCTCTCACCGAACTAAATGCTTCATACCCTATGCTAAGATAGAAAGGAGCTGGACTGTATGGCAGCATGAAAAGTGAAAGAATTCTCCTTAGCAATACCTCATTTTTCACCCATAGGTCAAGCTGCTCTTGGTGCAGTTCTTGTCTTCTGCTCCCTTCACCTCACTTCATGCAAGATTTCATTCAGTCTCCACTACATCTTGGCCTCTGCTCAAAATCTTAGTATAGCTTAAGAAAGGAATCAAGAAGGACTAAGGAAGGAAAACATATGTTGAGATCAGCCCTTCAAAACCTGACAGAAAGCTCAATGGAAGAGTCAAGAAGTTCAAACTGTTTTTTAAAAAATGTTTGATTTTGAATGCTTTCAGCAAGAATAGGGTTTGCACAAGACAAAAAATAATCTCTCTTTATCCTTATAGCTTTCAGAAATTCACAACTGTCTACCTGTGAAAACAGAACTACAACAACTCATTTTCCATTAGTTAACATGTTATTATCTTACCTTCTTAAGAAAGAGGTTGCTTATTAATAATCACTTGGATTGAGAAATCATAGTGAAAATAACTACTTCCTGCAACTCCAATTTGTAGTTAAATGCAAGTAAATACAAAAAAAAAAGTTATGTCCAAATATGTTTACACAGAAAATATTTCAAGACTGGCCTCCTGGTCAAATGGAACTATGTAAATAAATGCTATTCAATAATTGTGTTCTATAGTGAAAAACAACAATTTTATTCCTTTTTGAAAATGTCCAATCCAGGGTCAAACAAGAGTGATATTTGTATCTGGGTATATAATTATGCCTTTATGAATGACATACTAATAATCTTTCCCCCTCTCCCCATGTGTTGTGTAAGATCAAGAAAACCCATTAGCAAGCCATGCTAATATAGTATCAGGAATCTATAAAAACTAAAATTACAGAAATCAATCCAAACAAATAAGCTTTGGTCACTGTCATATAGTATAACATACTAAATAACTATAAAAGCTATGATTTTAAGCTAAAGTTTACTGGTATTTAATACAATTTCATAAGTACAGTATTAACATAATCAAGATTTTATTTTTGTTTTTTACCATAAATAGACACTATAACCAGTCTAGCTTACTCTTTCTAGTTTTACTGGCACACAAAAATCAAAGCTACTTCTGCAGGTATTAAAAGTAAAATTACTTGTCAGAAGTGCCTTGTTTCACCATATTTTCAATACTCTGAAGGTAATATTTGTGCTTCAAGAGGCAGAATCTAAAAAGTTAGTGTTAAAAAAAAAAACACAATAGAATTTCAAAATAAAGTGATCAAGTGGTGAAGCTGGATAGGAATACTGTTAGTTCCTTTTTTTTTTTTTTTTAATATTCTATCAAACACTTCTACAGTTTTTGTTATTAATAGGACTTTGAAGCAGGTACATCAAAGAGAAGATATAGAGACTATACTGTACACACCACAAGATAAAAGGAAACCTAACAGATCAGCAAATTTAGTCTCCTAACCATGTTTTTGCTCTAGCTGACATGAAAAAAATCATAACCTGTTGGTCTTTTCCTCAGCAGGTACTCGGTCACTTACTATTTCAGTTCCACACCCTGAAAGACTGGTTAAGTAGATGTAATTCAAAACAATTCATTGGCTTTTGCTATCTTGGCCCATGAGTTTGCTCTGAAGGACAATATTATACATCAATTCCTTCAAAACCAGAATGTAGTTCAGAAAGGTAATCATATTTAGGAAAATCCAAACAAAGGGAAAGTGAACAGCCTGAGCTTTCAAATAATTGTGATTAAAAAAAAAAAAAAAAAAAAAAAAAGCACTCTAAGACATCTGCTTGAACTATTCTGCAAAATCTGGCTAAATTCTCTACATCACTGCATAAAAATTTGTTTATGGCCAGGGCTGCCATTCAAAAGTTATGTACTTCATGTGAAATAATATTCCTTACTGGAAAAAGAACAACCTTATGGTTTTCTTAGAATCACTGTCCTTCTTTTCAGTAAAGACATGGCTGCAGCTAAACTTCATCATATTAATATACAATGACAACATATAATTATCCTTGCATAGTTTCTAGGCCAAAAGGGAGCCAGACATGCAGACATTATCATGATAAAATAACAATATTTCACAGCAGCCACAATAGTATTGCAGCATACACAGGAACTGGAAGCTAATCTCAACCTAATCTCTAACACGACAATAGTTACAAACTCCAGAGCCTCATACACACAACTGCTGCTGGTGAATCTCTGCTATGAAGTTTGCTAGTTTAGGCAAAGCTCCCACTTCCCAAAGCACTTCAAGCAAAAGCTATTATTTCAAAGCAGCCTTCTGAAAAAATCCCTTGCCAATGACTACATCACCTTTCCTACCCCTTCTGATCTCTGTCAAGTCCTTACAGCTAGAACTGTCTCCTTTCCTACAACAACAACAATAAATCCAAGCTTTGCAAACCACAATGTTACCACCCTGTTGTCTACCAATTCCCACGTGCAGCAAGCCTCTTCAGTGTGAAGTTTCTTGAGTGCTCTCCAGATTGATAGGAACTCCACCTTATTTATGCTTAAAGAGATTTGACAGCTTCTAACAGCCACTTCAACTTTGATGTCCGATGGAAGCCCCCCAGCCTATTTTTGAAGCACCTGTTTCTAAAAGTCCTGGAGTTCTTAGTGCCAAGAAGAAGCGAGGCCTTGTTAATATCAGATTGGCTCTCTACCACAATAGAACTCGCCAAGTGCCTTCCAACAAAGCTGCAAGATAACTTCACTGACTTTTGTGCTTCTAAGGCCCTCTTCAAGGCTCCAACTGCAGTTATGAGAAAAGCCTGTTAGAGGACCCAAGACCTCACTCACCAATCTGAGCGTGTAACAGCATTATGACTTACTGAAAAAAAAAGGTTTTCATCTGTAGCAAGAGTTTGGGGTCGAGCTTTCAGAATTCCATACAAAACCCAACAGTACTGAACTTACTAATGCAGTTAAGGTGTACTGTAAGTAAGAGCTAGCAAACTCCTTACCAAATACATAATACCTAACATAACATTAAAACACCCTCTGAATTAGTTATAATTCAATCCATAGCCCACTTAAATTAATATTTTATCTGTGAACCACTCAGTGATACTGATAGCATGGCTAACATAATAGATCACCACAAAACAATATACTTATAAATTAGACTGGCAGCATTTTCCATTGGAACAGACCTACTTTGAGTATGAATGTTAAGAACATTCACAAAGTGATGGAATAAAATTTCAGAGATTATCACTTTAAAAGCATTGTCCTAGAAATTTTCACACTTTCTCAAACTTACCTACAAGCACATTCTCTATTTGTATTTGGTTTGAGATGGACAAAATTTTTTAAGAGAATATCTTTAGATATTCCTGGTATTTTCATCCTTGTTTAAAGGATGAGTTCTACTAAGAAAGGACTGATGCGTTCGAGACAATCATCAGTGGGTTATATTTTTTTTCATGTTCTCTCCAGAGCTAGGAAAATCTACAAGACAACCTCAGCATTTCTGCTGAATTGCTTTCCAGCATTGGTCTCCTGGGACATGGTGAGGTGCACAGGTCATGCAGTTCCAAAGCAACACAAAATTATTGCTCATTAGGGATTTGGGATCAGGCCCTGCACCTGCAATATAATTTTTGTACATGTTCTTGAGCAATTTACTCATTGATTTGTGCCCCAGTTCTCCCTCTTTAGAACAGAAAACACCACTTATCTTCCTCTCCCTTTGTATGTTCAGAGGCCAGTCAATAATTTCATGAATGCAGGGGACTATCCTTAAAGACATTAACCTTGTTAACTCCCTGGTCATTAGGAAAAAATACTTACAGCGGTGGAAAAAAAACAGAGGCGAATCCATCTCCAAACAACTTGTTTTTTCAGAAATGAGGGGAAACTCTTTGCAGTTTATTAACTAATACTCAAAAGTGTCCAAGTCGAGTGAACAACACATACCATCAGTAACAGCCCTAACCCACATGAAATCCTTTTCTGCCAGCTCACCCATTCCTCCCCAGCACATTCTGGCAGTCCTGCATCCCTGCAATGCTCCCCGGTTCTTCCCATTTCCCCTTCTCACTGTTCCTCTTTCAGAGCTCTCTTCAGAAAGTACTCCTATCTCACCATCTCACCTGCATACTCTCTCCCACCTCCCTCTCAAAATAATTTATCTCCCTCCTATGTTCCCTGCTTGCATGCACGACCCACAGCCAGGGAAAGGCATCATGAGCTCTGGCCGCTTCCAAGTATTTGTTTGCCGACTGCCCAGGCAAAATGACAATGACTGACAGACACCACCTTCACCGCTGGCAAACCAAGCAGATATTACGGGGTGCCACACAAGACTCTAAGCTGCACAAATAGGATTTAGCAGACACTTGGTGAATTAAAGATCCTCCCACCGCAGAACTCTAAACCTTTGTTACAGACAGCGTTGGTAAGAGCAACACATTCAGGCCAAGAACATTTAACTGGACTCGTGATCAGGTCAAAGATGACTAGAAGAGAATTACTCTTTCTTAACGAATATACTCCGTCCAAGCATTAAGCTGAAGCTTCTGTTCTTAAATGGAAGAGCTCTGATCATACAACATCTCCATTTTTATCACTGTCATCACAAAAAAAAATTACCACTTTGGGGAGATTATCTTTGTCGACCAACAAAATTAAATTAAGCCTGCCTTTACATTTTTGTTCTCTCCATATGATCACTACTCCCCCAAATTCCACTGTTACGACACCCGGTTTTCCATCTGTCTTGTGAAGGGACATTCTTGACAGGAGAACAACAAAACCGTAGGTCTTCAAATACTGAAGAACTATTAGAAACAGTTGTAATTATTATTGTATCTGGTCTCTAATTCTTTCATTACGCTAGTCTTAAGGTCAGCTGGTATCTGCCTAGGCTTTGTTGTGTTTTGTTGTTGTTTGGATATTTATTACTTCTCAAACTGTACCAGCTTACATGTAAATTACAGTTCAGGTGATGGCTTCTAAATTATTTGGCTGAGTTATACAGACCTCAAAAAAGTAGCACTGTACAGAGTCACAGCATCACCACCAGTACGGTAGTGTGAGGCCTTTCTTCATGCAACACTCGTAGCAACAAAACCATGTCACACGTAGCTTAAAAAGTTATTCCTGTTTTAAAGCCAACTTTAGCTGGCCTCGTGTGACATAAATTGCTCATAAAAATGCTAAAATCTAAGTTATTAGGAGTAAAAACAATAATATTCAATGCAATAAAATTATCTTCTCTCTTTGTTAGCGTAGTTCCTTCAAATCATCCATTGTGTCTAAATTGTTAACGTTTCCTAAAAAGAGAACCTATTAGCAAACCCAAAATTTATATTATGCACTCATTCTAAATAAATGTGGGTAATTACATTTGAGGAATATTTAAATCCAGGTGTTAGAGGAAAAAAATCAAGATGTAATTATTTTTTGCCACCTGTTCCCCGTACATTTAACAGGAATTTCATAAATAGTTTGAAGGCACTGCTCTGTGGTTCTGCTTTGAACTCCTATGTGATGCCACTAGCTATTTTCTTAAAAATCCAGATCAGAATAACTATGTAATATTAACTACTAGGCAAATGTTTATGGCTTTTTAGCAGACAGTTATTCAACTCTTATGGGAATGCTTGTCACTTAACTAAAAATTTACTTGCCAAAGTTTACAAAAGTAGCCAAAGACTTAGTTTCTTAAAGATGACTGTAAATATTACAGATATTTGTTGCAGTTAAAAGCACTCACTCTCTGGTAGAAATTAAATAGTTGGTAGCTTTCAGTAATGATACAGTGCAACAGACCCATCAGGATTAGAGACTGTTTGAAAAAGGAATCAGATCTACCACAGAATGAAGGGAAAGAAGAGGAGGGAGGATGTGAGATATCTTACATGACATCTCTAAGGCACAGGAAAATATTTTAATTAGATATACATAAGAGATTGATTTGACACAGAAATGTATGATTGATTAAAACCTAAACCTTTGACTTTTTCAGCAATATACTTAATTGAGAGACAAACCTTCTGCATGCTGTAATACGAGAAAGACAGACTCCTCAGAGATGATGTACTTGTGCAGGCACACCATGTTGGGCACACAGCGGGGGATGATGGTCGTTCTGCTCCTGCTGTACTCACTACTTTTCCTTAGACCCTGACAGAGAACAAAAAGGTCAGTTGTACCCTCAGTTGCCTTTGGAGCCTGCTGTGCTCTGTGTTTATCAACCAAACTAATCTATCCGAGTTACTCTGGGCTTCAGAGAAACCACTCATCTGCTGCTCTATGCCCCTCAGTCCCCCGAGGCTGTGCTGATGGCATCTGGCACATTTCCAGAGAACAGAAGATGGCACAAAGCTGCCATTAAAATCAATTACATGGGTCAATGTTTTTATTAGAATCTCTCTCAAACTAAGTCATCAGGATGACACTCAGTTATTTCCCTGTGACCTTTTTTAAAAAATTTATTTTTGTGCGTGACCAAAAGACACTATTAAAAAATTCAATTCAAGTTCTAAAGACAAAAGAATGCCCTAGCCTTACAGGTAATCCTCACATTTCCATTGTACTTCAGTAAAGACAACAGCAACAACCACAACAAAAAGGAAAGGAAAGGATTAATCTCCTTGAGAGGTAATGATTTTTGGGAGGTAGCACAGAGATGAAGTTGCCAGAAGTGAAAAAATTGATGTGAGAGGAAGAAAGGGAGGAAATAGGGAAAGGAAAAAAAAATTATGTCAATAGCGTGACCTATTACAATATTGATAAACATAAGCAGTGAAATGGGAAATTCAATGTTTCCCTATCTGCCAGTAGATAAAGTGAGGTTCTAATATACAATATTCACAAATAATCTTTTCTGAGGCACAAAAAGGTTTTCTGTACCCTGCATAAACTTAAGACAAATCACTTCAATTACCAAATGCACTAAGTTAAGACAGGGTCGTAAGCCAGTCCTGAAGCCACGTTATAAAATGTTAGCTAATTATAGTTCCATGTCTGGGACATCCTTTTTCAGCCCTTCCTCCCATCAGTCATGTCATTAATTTCAATGGGAGTCTGAAATAATAGCCACAAAGACAAGACTCAGACTAAACCAACTCTCAGCAACACAGATGCTCGAAGTATGTTGGGATCTTCATCTGAGCACTTTCTGAAACACAGAAGAGTAATATAAAAAAATTTATCCTCATCCTTTAACTATTCGGCAGTTCAATGGCTTAGTAACATTAAATTCAGTTTTCAGAGTCTATTAATGTAAACCATAAAAGAGCAATTTTGGATAACACCAGTCATCCACTTCATCCAGAATCCTCTTTGGTAAATACTATACTCTTCAACTAAGGGCAACCCAAATCTGATGAAGAGCTGTGGGTATACTTGGGCTAAGGAGAATTTTCATCTTAACTTCCTCAACCAGTAGCACATGTACGGCTTGAATCAGCAGAGTCTGATGGCTCTTTTACGAAGCATGTTGAAACAGTGATTCTTTACCAAAGCCCACTGAGGTATTACCATCAATAACAAGTGGCAAATCAAGTGAGTAAACCAGCACATACGAGAAGTTACAAGGAATGGAAAAGATTGAATACTGAGAAAAACGATTCCAGTGTACTTAATATGGATATATACAACTCGGCACATTAGATGCAAAGTGATCTTGTGTGGTTGTATAAATTAGGATGCCAGTCTGTTTAGAGAAGTAATAAGACTTTACTTACCTTCAGTATAAAAGTCTGCTGTGTTCTAGTGTCCATTACAAGTAAAACCTAAGCAAAAAGTGTTCAGAGAAACATTTAAAATTCACATGAGTAAGATGACAATACTAGATTCTCAAACTTAATATTGAAATATTCTTGCAAACAAAGTGAAATATGTCACGATGAAAAGAAAATTAAAGCCCTGCAATGCATATTTGCTAAATAACTTTTTTTTTTTTAAAAGAAATAAATTTGACTGAGGATTGGATCTTTAGAGAACTACTAGAATGTTGCCTGATTCCCAATCAGCTAACTTAAAGAACGAATCTTAAAACTGATAAAAAGAAAACACTACTTTATAATTGTAGAAATAATTTAGCAGAATCCAAATTACAGAAATGCAATTGTAACAACAAAATAAAACACACAAAAAATGTCCACATAGCATTAGCCTTCTATGTTACACCACTTGTATTATTTTCTTCTCTCCTAATTCACTGCACCTACCTTCCTACTACAGTATTTCCACCTCCCCCTCCCCTCTCCATCAAGCTTCCTATACATCAGATGCTTTTCCTGCTAGTAAAGGAATGTTTCAAAACCAAAAGTTTTCAAACTGCCACTCCTGTCTCATTCCTCAGCTGCCCTTTTATTTTGCCACACTCATAAACCACAACAGGAATGGCTGTAAGGAAGTTCCTTTCATGTCCCTGTAAAACCAGTATTAAGGTAACAACAAAAAGAAGGGTTTCTTTTGGAGAAAAAAAAAAAAATAGTGGATGGGTTTGCTGCAGAAGTACACCTACAGCCATAGAGAAAATCTCTATTAGGACTGCATTACCACTGCTGAAAGTACAGCCCAATGATGACAGGAGTACTAGACCATGTTCTGCCTCCTAGCAAGCTCTGTTTACTTACATGTTGAAAACAAAACAAATAAGAATTATGTACATATATATTTTGGGAAAAGTTTATCTTTGGGGAGCTGGAACTCTCTGTACCTCTTTCTTCAAATCACACACACACTTAGGAATTGTTTGTAAACTCCAAGAACACGGATGTACTTGAAAAGCACCAGCTGCAAGACTGCCACAAAAACAATGGCAAACACAAGATCAACTCTCCTCTAGGAACTAGAACAAGAGTACACACTCACTGCTTATTTACAATAGACATTGTAAATACCTGGGGTAAATAGTCAGATTTGGTTACACTAAAATACTTAGGCTGAAAAATTAAAAGCCTGAAGGGCTGAAAATGTCAGCACTGGGGTTACCAAAATCAGCGTTCAATGGACGAGATGCAGCAACTGCACTTAGAGGTTCATCAAGAAAGACTCCTTGTAGAGGAACAATGTGTTGGAGCAACACGGTTCTGGGTTCGCCAGGTGACAGGATAAGCACAATACAGCATTCAGTCTCCTCAGTCTCTACTCCGTGGGACAATGATGGACCCACTGGCCCTTGTAGGGTAAAGCCTACCAAGTTCACTCACTGATTTTCTCTGCACCTTCTGACTTCCTCTTCTGCCAGAAGAGCCACCACGTGCAGTGCCTGCAACAAGGTGAAGATGTACGTAAGTAGCACAAGGGGAGGTTTCAGGGCAGCACTGCGCAGATTTTCCCAAAGCTGTGGCTGCAGCAAGACAAGTACTGCTTTTTGAGATGGCCACTTTCCAAACACTGCCCTCGTTCTCTCTCCATTTTACTCTAGTAAGAGAGAGTTGGAGTCTTTCCACATCATTGCTCTCACCAAATTTCACTGAAAGAAATAAAGGGAGAGCCGCTTTTCCCTCTCGAAGACTTCGTCTTCTACTAGGGTTGCACCCAGTATTCAAAGCTTTTCTTTATCTTCTAGTGAAAAAATATCATCAGATGTTGCTATTGCGTGACAATTTTTGAGAAAGAAATGACATGTCATTTCCATGCCAATGACATATGTCCCTACATCACAGAGTTTCCCCGAACAATCTTTCAGGTCTCTTGACTGGATCTTCCAGAAACCAGCTGAAGAAATGGTAACTGTAAAACTGATTTTTACTTATCCTTGCCTAACTGCAAAGGTACAGAATTAAAATGATACACAAACAGTAAAGAAAACCTAAAGAGAAAAATAAAAGTCACTTTGCAAGAGGTGCCAGATGAAGACAGATAAAAAACAGTTGAAAACAATCATGTGTTTACCGTCACTTTCTTCTTATCCCAAGTTTATTTGTAACTAGACACTGTTCACACTGAGGTAATAAATACAAGAACATATGTGATTTTTTTTTTAAATGTGCCCTTTGACTGTCAATATCTCCCAAACAGGTGTTGGCTAAATGATTATAAATTGGCCTCTGGATACACCTCTTCAACTGAGCCGTACCAGGAGTGGCGATAATATAATTAGACCTAAAAACATCAGGCTGGTGAATGCTTTCCATCTGTTTGGCAATAATGTTTAGTTAACAATAGTCTTTAAAAGAAGCACCTTCAACTTCAGTTCTTAAAGTTATTTATAGGGCCATTCTTAACACACCAGCACTCTTGCTAACAAGAGCTTTAGCCACTTGGAAATTATTAGCCATACAGCTGCATAGGAAAAGGAATGGCAGCATTTAACATCTGTATCTCTCCAGATTTACAAGCATCAACCTCATTTAAAATCATATCTTAATGAACAGTTCTGTGGTCTGTATTAATATTACAGTTGCACGCACAAAGATCATAAGGAGCCAAACATTTTTTTAATACCAACAGTAGGCCTATCAGTAATGAAGCTGTCAGCATAAAGGACAGAATAATAGCTTCTTTAACCCTCAGACAGGATTCGTTCATTTGCAGAGTAGGAGACACCAATTTAAAAACTGCTCATGGGTTTGCTCACCTTTATAAAGGCAAAAATCTAATTTGGTACTAATTTGATACAATTGTCTTTCCAATAAAAGTCTCCTAAAGCCATCCTTTATTTTATGATAAAACAACTGCTATAACTAAAACTGTCATGAAATAATTACCTTTGATAGCATACCTTATTGCACAAATACAATTAATGTATTCCTCCCTTTCAATTTTCACACTTGCTTATCAGCACTGTATTAGCATATGGTGAAACAGAACAGATTACTGAGCCCTCGCCCTATAAGATGACATATAGAATGACTACGACTAACGGGAATAAAGCAGACAACGGGTCCCTGTAGGGCTGCCTTCATCTGTTGTTATATTACAACATCAAATTGAAAGTAGCAGCTACAGTTTTATAACAGTAATAACAAATAATGTTTGTGCACTTCTGAGGTTAACTACCTAGATAGACTAACCAGTCGTACTAACCAGCTTCCCCATCAAGCATCATAACTTTCCCCCAGTGATGATGAGCTACAGCTCCACTTTATTTAATACAAAATTATTTGTTTGCTGATTCAATACTTACCTTTCCACAAGCTTGTTAGCTTCACAGGAGATTGATCCCAAGCAGCCCAGCAAGAACCATGAAAGGAACTTTTTGCCCAGTGATACTGCATTTGAGCCTGGCAGACCAGGGAATTTACAGGGGCCCATGAAAACCAAGAATCTATTTCTAAGAGAGGCAGTCTGCGTGCATATTACAAAAAGGTGGTTTAACCAGACTCATCCAAATAATTTAACAAATACAAGAGTGATTAAATCACTGACCAGGAAACTGATATTTTAGGAAGGCGAAAGACCAGGAAAGAGACTGTCACAAGCACACTGACTGATCAGATGAACAGAGCAAAGAAAGGTGAGCAGCTCTTAGATGCATAATCCAGGCTGCTGCCCAACAGTAACATCATCATTGACCCAAATGACAACTTAACTTCCTCGCTTTGCTTTTTGTAGCCAGGTTCTGGACAGCCATGTACCTATTTGCATACCTTCACATTTTCCTCCCATTGCAAAAGGAAAATGCTTGCAAGTTCATCAGCAATTCTTTTTCTAAGAGTCCTTTTTCAAATACGAAACAACAAACCTCCACCAAAATGACACAGCAGGACAAAACAGGATTCCACAAAACATTCCCCATTGCGTAACTCTGTCCTTCCCCAGAGCAGATCACACTGAGATGCCTGTACTAGAAACTGCTCCTGGCTTGCAGTAAGCTGATGGAACCTGTTTCGCTGATGACAACTACTGTGTAAGGTGTAATATTTAATACCTCATAACAATGAGCTGTCAACTGTAACATGCAGCATCCTATCTCGGGGGGAGGGAGAAAAATGCATAGCAGGGCATTCCTGGGCACTGAGCAACTAGACTGTGACACAAAAGAAGACCAGGCAAAATCCTATTTGTAATACTCATGTACAAACACAGTCAAGGTCT
>JAOWBP010001760.1:17692301-17730013 GCA_028571105.1 Tragopan temminckii
GCAACTAGACTGTGACACAAAAGAAGACCAGGCAAAATCCTATTTGTAATACTCATGTACAAACACAGTCAAGGTCTACACATCATGCTGGTTTTCGCAGCACTGTTGCTTACCCATTTTTCCCTTATTTTTGTGCGTTGATGACGAACTCAAAATGGTAAAAATAAAAATAAAAAATAAAATAAAAAAACCTGACAGCAAAATAGCAATTGCCATAAATGTATATTGTAAATAAGTGTCTACACCATTCGCCCCAATTTTGTGTAAGCAGTTAAGTTCTCAGGCACATGCTAAAACACAGGTGAACAGAGCAACACTGCAAGGCAGCAGACAGCAACACTTTTCTACTTGTGATTTTAAGATTTTTGTTTGTTTGGGTTTTTGTTGTTTGGTTTGCTCTCTTGGGGAGGAGGGTTAAGTCAAGGCTTAATACTGACACTGACAGTAGCTACTTAAAAAATTTAGCTTCTTAGATTTAATTTACAGTGTATCCAACAGCTTAGTAGAAAGTAAATTAAAATAAATTCAGTGCAGAAGGTACAATTAATTGGAGAAAAATAAAATAAAACCTGCTTGGTAAATAATGATAGTCTGGCTTTAAGAAAACAGTTAATTTTAGGATTTTTAAATGCACGGAAATTAGCAAATGTTTCAGTATGCTAATTTTTTTTAATTAAAAGATATTTCTGCAGTAAAAGCTCTTTCATATGCACTACTGATTCTTCATCAAACGTTAAGTTTCCAACTTAGCACCAGTATAGCCGGTGGCAGCCTGAAGGTTTACCATCTGCTGCCACCCAAAGTCACGGTGGCCACCTTCAGAACATATGCATCAAAGCCCAGAGATAAGAGACCGAAGGAATACTGCAGAAGTCAGCATAAGGGGAATCACAGACCCAGAGGCAGGCAACAGGCAAGTCACCAGGAAAAAAGAGCGCGGTGAACCATCAGTCACCCCACCAAGCACCCAGCCAAGGTCGCGCGGGACACTACTGCAAGAACTAAGAACTGCTAAATGCGCTGCTCTCCTGCAGGTGGCTTTAATATAAATGCAGCCCTCTAACATACCGCTGTTATTTGCTTTCCCAGACCTCCTTTCTTTTCTGTTTTTGTTTCTCCCCCTCCCCCCAGTATATAATATTAATGTTTTTCCAGAATCCCTACTTATAGAACATGGCACAGAACATATTTGTGCCGCTCGATTTACTTGAGCAAGGTTTAACACTGATCAAAATAAACACCTCAAAACATTCACTTACACAAACGTGACTAAGTTCACTAACATAGGTTGAAAATAAAACCGGAAAAAAAAAAAATAATAAACCAAATTTGGAAAAAAAAAAAAGAAAAAAATATAATATATATTTTAAGCAGTCCGACCCACGCGGCCGCGTCCCCACGCGCCTGATCAAATAAAAAAGAACAGAATTCCTTACTGTTTTGAAGATACACTACAACTGAGGAGCTACTTTAAAAGCTACTCATTTTTGTTTTTTAAATTGCTGCTCTACATTGAAGACACCCCACATAACAATGTCACTAGTGGGTCACATAATGATTCTGGTCTTTATCTCCTAAACAATTGCAATCTCATCAGAGGACAGATCCTCCGGCAGAAGTCCAGCAAACTCACAGGTATCAGATGCTCACCTAGGATTTTTTCCTTGCATTTATACCACCAGTGAACAGGAAAATCCCATAACAGGTAGTGACAGACAACTAAGAAGGAGGCAAGTTGGTGACCTGATCCTAGGACAAGCACTTGGGACTTCATAAAAGCCTCAGCAGGGCGGACAAAAGGCCGACTGCCGTGCGCAGGACACAGCAGTAGTGATGAGACAGAAACAGGATGCAATTCCCCCTGCTCTCCTCAGCTGTGCTGGCTGTCAAGGCTACCAGGATTAAAAAATCTGCTTAACACAGATTTATTCTTGTCACTTTTCAGATTACATCACTCAGACTCTCACTCATCTTCCCCTGTTGTTGCAAAAAGAGATTACATTTGGCTAATACGTATGAAAAATGTGATTATTGCTTATCCTTGTACCTGTGCAACATGAATTATCTTCAGTTTGCAATTATTCCTCCCTTCACACCATTATTCCAAGGAACTTAAGGTTTGTATATTCTGTGACTTGCTGTAATAGTGTACTTAAAAGACAAAAGGTGCAGCATTAAATAATGCAAATACTAAGAAAGCAGAGTATATTCAAATTTAAGTTTTTTTAGTTGTTTGTAACAGAAAGAAAAGTTCATCTTTTTGCACGCTAAAACCTGGTCAATTCCTTGTAATGTTTTCAGCCAGTTTCTCTCTCTAAGCACAATTATGAAACAAGAACAAATGTCTGAACTTGTTCACACTGTTTATTACAGTTCCTTCCCTCTCCTCCCGCTCCCCGCCACCTCTCATTTGCACACAGCCTCTCATTCAGATCCCCAAGATGGTTGAAAGAAGCTTGGCAACCTGCACCCAAGAGCCAAGTGAGAGCAAACATCTGCTGCAGTCAATTCAGTTTCACAGCCGCAGCATTCTTTAAACTCACCTCCACATAAAGCGCTGAATATTGAAGTTTCTAATAGACACTAAATGGTCACAGCCACAACAAGAAACATTCATGCACAGCACACACACTGCCATAAAAGAGCCCATTTCTCCTACTCTCTGAACTTCATTAAAACTAGCCACAACCTGTTTGAATTCAACTATAGGTCTGCAGATCATACATGTGAACTCCAGATTCTTTATATTTGTGCTTTTTTGTACTTCTGTTCACCAAGTAGACAGGTAGTAATCACATTTTCTGAATAATTACCCCTAATTTGGTTATTCTACACATTTCTAAGGTCAACTCATCACAGTATATTAAATCAGTTACGAATTCTCACAGCAGCACAACAGTCACAAACATAATCTATATTAAAGATTAAGATAATTACTTCCAGTTCTTCAGGAAAAAAAATAATTCTGGAATCCCCCTCAGAAACTCCCAAAATAATGTTAGCAAGGCCCTGATGAGAGTGATTTTATTTGATAAGGTTTCAGGTTGTATAAGGAAGCTTAACAAATAGCGTATTGAACAACAAGCTCAAATATACAGACATTCATCAAAGACTGATCACAGCACACCACTGCAATACGGACAATATGGCTTGATGAGAGCGTAGGGGAGGGGACAGAAAAGACATAAAAGACAGTCATTGGTTACAGAGGCATAGTTATTACTTAATGTACTCTGCTTTCAAGATGAATCTTTAAATGGAGTGACTCTAAATAACAGGGTTCTAAAGAATAAGAAATTGGGCTTGAAACAGCATTGTTAAGGTATCCAGCAGCACTGTAACAAAGTAGTTTCTTCAGGGGCCAGTTGTAGCTTCAAAGGAAAGATTTGCCTAGGGCAGAAACTCAGCACAGAATCTGCAACTCGTATTTTTAATTAGTCAAATTTTGCAAGCAAAAATCCTTGGTACTCCAGAAAGAAGTTTTGTACTTTAAGGTACATGAACCAGTAAAATGATTGATCATTCCTGGTTGGTGATAACAGTAGCTAAAATATTTATATATTAGCCTGTTTTCAGTGTGGTACTCCTGGTAACATTAATAAGAGCTGCGCTTGTCAATCAGCGACAGAGATGAGAGCCTACAACAGTTGCAGGACAAGAACAACATCCAGAATTAAATTAAACCTCTATTTTCAGAAAGCCATCCACAGGTAGACTCTTCCCATAAAATACTTGCAAACACCATCTAGTTAACCTTTAGCACCGTGAAGCAAGCACAGCAAGCACAGCAGCAGCAGAATTTCAGAAACGTGGTTTCCTCAAACACTAGCACAGATCCTCTCGAGTCTATCAAAACAGTTGGATTTATACCCACAGCCTTTGTACGAGAGCAAAAGCAAAGGGTGAGAGGCGAGGCACTATTATGGGTGCTCTACTATGAATTTTCACAGCACTTTCTGGATTTTAATAATGGTAAAATCCCTAACTCTTTCAGTTTCAGCAGAAAAGGGGTCAACACAGCAAAAATTATTCAAGTAACAAGGAAAGTGAAAATAGAGAGCGGATAGAGAGGGGAAGATGGCACATCACTAAACCAGACTATAATTAAATGTCCAGTGTTTTGCCCAGTCTAAAAAAAAAAATTGAAATACCCAGCATTTCAGGTAGCAGTAAGCATTTTATCTGTGAACAGGAAGCCAATTCCAAATACTTCAAGTGGCTTCAAAAGAAGAACAAAGACAGACCTTACGCTAAGGTGAGGTGCTGAACCTTTCAGCATTTGATGAGTGAAGGTTAACAGCTGGTTTGCTCCAGTCAGCACTGCCACAGACACCAGCCTGGGCCTCAAGCAGCAGTGGAAGAACAGCTCTGGAAGCCACCCACCACCATGTTCCATTCAGTGTGCTTAGTCTCACCCAGATCTAAGCAAGACAGCAGTAAAATGTCAGTGGCTTGTTACTATCCACGCACCCACTTTCTGCTGAAACCAGTGAAGCTACCTCAGGGTTAGAAATAGCAGAATACTATTTTCAGGCTAAACTCTGGGTAACGCTGAATCAGCTGTAGACTTGAGTCCAGAAACACAGCATCTTCAATGCCAGCCCTGAAAATCAGAATCGATTTTCAAGAGCAAACACACTACACCTCAGCAAGGATACTTGCATCCGAAACTTCCCAATCAATTTGGATTTCTCCAGACATGAGCTTTATAGAGTATATGCAAGCAGAGAAAGAGGCAAAAAAAAAGCGATGGTGAAGAAGGAAAGGAGATGGTGATTTAAAACAAAGGCAGGGGCATAATTTCCAGCACACATACAAATACACATCTTTGCTTCATTGATCACTCACTGAACATTTGGACTTAGAGCGCCTTTTCATTTGCCTCATGACTGGATAAATACTTAGAAACAAAAGATAAAAGACAAGACTAAGTTTAATAAGGATAATCTGGAAGCATGTATGCAGAGTACAAAGACAGATGAAGGAATATTGTTCCTTTTCCACACAGTAATTAAACATTAACTCTGACCCCTATAGTACTGTTTACACACAAGCATACAGCTGTATACACAGGTCTGTTTCCTTGGACCACTCCTCACATGCATCTCCAGCACTAAGATCTTGTATTTCTGTCATCCTTGGAGCCCTAATTCTCCCCAGCTCTGCCTCAAAGATCTGGGTACATTCATTTCACTCCTGAGAAATGTTCTGAGACGGATCTAGGAGACCTCACAATCCTAAGGACTCCAAAACCTCAACTGCGAGAACCAGCATTTTCTTCAGTCACTGTTCCTTTTTCCTATACAAGAATATGGAAAAGGCTTTTCTCAGTTCCTCTCCAACACTTCTTCAGCCTTATACTCTCAGACTAATTCACAAAGCCCATGACTGCCACGGGCATTTAGTTGGAGGCTACCAATCAAAAAGGTGTTCTTTCAAAGCCATCTCTGACATGTATACAGGGAGAAACACAGGGTAAAGTCTGTACTTAAAAAACAGAGCAAAGATGATAAAATGACGTTGAAGATGAGAAATCCTTATGTGTGACAAAAACAACCATAACACCTAATGTATATAGCCCTCTGAGAAGTTATCAACTTATCCACATAATTACAACAGTACAAGCAAAGAAAAACAAAGATTTGTAGCTAAGTTCAATCTAACAAGAAAGAAGAAATACAGATCTTAAAGAGACGGGATAGCTTTTCTGATACGAACTAGAAATGCATAAATTGGTCATGCATCAAGTATACCAAGCACAAACTACAGACTATACGAGGAACTCAAAAGACACAAGGGAATTGGAGTAGAAGGAGGAAATGAACCTTTGCAGTCCTACATTAGCCACTGTCACACCACTGATTAATGCATCATCCTAGAAATATTTGGTAAGGTGACAACTAATCAGCATTATCAAAACAAAGCAGAAATTCTTCTGGTCTCTTAATCAGACTTGCAAAAAAATCTGTATGGTCCTTCACTGATTATAGAGGAACATGACCCTGGGATTTTGGGTGACATTACTTGCATATGTCAAAAAGAAGCTTGGCTTCACCGATCAATCTGTGCCTTTGCTGGGGATTTCAATTCCAAAATCTCAGGAATGGAGAACAAACATTTGTTGTCCTTCTAACACTATTTTAAACGATAGCTCCAAAGTGGGAATTTTTACCTGTCTGTATTTCAAATGTCCACCAGCTTATTCAACTGAAAACACATCAACTTATCCTTACCACAGTACTGTAACCATGATTCATTTTCAAAAAAACAGGCCTCATCCTATTGAATGCCACCAAACATGTGTCTTATCCTTTAGCTCAAATATATTTTGCATGACCTTACATGAATTGCTCAGATAAAAGCCTTTTTTCTTCTACTTTTGTTATTTTAAAGTGCAGATGCATTTGAGTCATTTTCCCCTTTTGTTTCATATCCTTAAGATCCACAGCTTCAAAGACAAAATGTCAGCATGCAGTCGATTTATGACTGAACTCTTGAAGAGACACTGAAGAATTACCTTGTCAATCACCCCAAGGACTCTGAAGGCCTTCAGTTCCTCGGCAGGGCTCCTTAGGTTCCAAGAGGGCCTTGAACTTAGTGATCCTGGAGGCTAATGGAAGATATCAAAGATTACACATCAATCAGGGTGGTACTTGAAGGAAGACTGCCTGCTGAAGCAAATGCCAGGCCGAAGGAAACTAAATTTATCATAAATCAGAGAGAGTGAAGATGAAAGGAGAAGTTTTCTGTTTGTCCTTAGTGGGGGGAAAAAAAACAACTTGCAAGTAAATAAAACCAAGATAACATCGAAAACAAAATTTTGAAAAGAAAAAATAATGACTTTATATACTTTCTATGCTTAACAAAACCTGGTTGAATCAATTGCTGAATTCTTAACCCATCCCAATAATCAAAGCCTTGTAGCTATTACAGATACAAAATAATTCAGAGATCACTGAAGAGGGGAAAGTAAATTAGAGGCTTTTTAAGTTTGAAGAACATAAAATACAGGATTATAAACAGAATTCTCTTGTTCTCTGATGAGCTTTATGAAATCCTTTTAATAGCAAAGTGTACAATGATTTCTAATACTGCCTTAGGAAAAGGAAGCTATCTACATCACATTAATCTAGAAATTAACAAGAAAATCAGCAGGTGCTAACTGTTCAAGTATTTAATACGCAGAGACTTTTGTCCATGTTATACTTTGTAATTTCTCAGGGCAGACTCCAAGTTTGCATGGCAGAGGAGGGAACAGTGTTTAAAGCAGAAGTCTTTCAAGACAAAGTTCAACCTCTAAGCATCACATTTACCTCTGGCACATTAACAAACATTTTCAGAAGTTTCTAGTTGCAAACTGAGACAATTCATTAGATCCTCCTCTACAAATTCAACATGCAGTTTCTACTAGAACCACAGACCAGAGTCCCTTCCTCCCAAATCTGATAAATTCATTTGGAAAGCTGTTAAACACAAAACTCTTTTTAAGCCTAACCCAGACTCCCCAGGTCTCTCCTTCTAACATACAAAGGTAAAGGAAGAGGAAGGTGAAACTCCTTGATTTTTAGATTTCTGAAAGTCAAAAGTTGTTTATCTTATTCGTCAGTATCCTGAGACATTACTAATAAATATGTCACAAAGGAAAATGATCAGAAACTTGCAGAAAAACTGGAGACATTAAGCCAGTTAATTCCATTTCCTCCCCACATAGTGTTTGCCCTCCAATATATTCACTGTGCTATTCTCAAGGACTAGAGCACCTCCTCATATTTCTCCCCAGAATCAGTTTCCCTTCATGTTGTCAATCACCTTATTTCCTTCCAAATTATTTCCTCAAAGCAGCTTCTATTTTAGCATTGCCTGTGAAATTCAACAGAAAGGGTCAAAAACACACACTCCAAAAACCTGGAACATGTTCCAAAGGTGTAATTTTCTTTTTGTCCATCTACTGGGCTCTTGGGTTAAAAGAGTTTATTATTTATCTTCATTTAACTGATCGGCTCTTGTGATTTTTCTTGTCATGTAGATACTGCTGAGTACCAACAGCACTTAGAAGAAAACAGTTCAGATTCTACAAATCACTAAAGCTTTTGGTACAAAGAAGAAAATAATTCCGCATGAAGTTTGTTCTCCAGACCTACCTTAGGTCCCACATGCTAGCAAGCTACCAGGAAGGTCAAGGGGGCTTTCTTTTTCTGTCTTGTATTTTAAGTGTGTGCTATTTTTCTGCATTAAAAAAATAGATGCCTTGAAACAGAGTTCTGCTAATGCAGAGTTTAATCATGACACAATTTCAAAAGCATTCTAAGGAATATGTATAGTGAAAGAAAATATTTCAAAATTCTCAAGACTACTGTAAAAGATTTCCACTTCCATTTACAAGATATTACTTTTTTACAACACTGCTCGATAAGCATGCTTTCAAAACTTTCTCTTATGCACAATGTTCCAACCATGAATTAAGTTCATACGTCTCCTCAGAAGTTAACAGTTGTCTTAACAGTGCTATAGAGCTGGACTTCTGCACCCATCATGTCCATAGAGTCCGAAGTAAAACAGTACATATTCTTGGGTTCTTCTCTAAAATATCACCAACAATGGCACAGTCAGTAACAGTATATACACACTGTTCTCCATATGTGCATTTTATAGTTGCTTCTTACCTTAAAATGATTAATAACACTAATGTCTCTACAGTTCCCAGTAGCTTTTCTATTTCTATAAGTTTCAGGCTATTTTTCTTTTTTTTCTTTGCTCTTTAGAGTGGTTTGGTTTCACCACTGCAAAGTCTAGTAGCTGACCCCAGAGTTGGAAAGGCATCATACTCTGTTGTAAGAGCAAGCTCTAAATACTCAATTTCCAGAAGTAAGGCAATTAAGCATTATATGTCTGCTCCTCTGAACAGAGTGAAAAACCCAAGCTCAGCAATATTGCCAGCAATAAGAAAAATAACTAAAGGCCAGCTTGCTCGTCAAAACTAGAGGAATAAAGAAAAAAAAAACAGGAAAGAGGCTAACAGAAAATCAAAGATTTAATCTGCTTTTAGAAATAAGACATTCATATTCTAAAGAAAGTGTCAGAGTACCTATACCCACACAACTATCTGAAGAATAACTTCAGCAAGCTGTCCAAATGCTCAGTATACTGCTCAGGTATTCTAGGACTTTCTCTCCTGCTGTTAAGCCTTATGTACCATTTCCAGACTACACTCTGAGCTTCACAGCAGAAGCCAGCTGGGGTTACCTGATTAGGGATCAGCATCCAAAGTCTTGCAGTTCCTTTCCTACCATCACCTTTTGGTAAGCCGGCGCTAACTTCAAGTGGAAAAGGATGATGTGATTGTGATTTCAAAGATGCAGCAATTTGTGTCCACCACGTGTCTTCAATAGGCTCTAGCTTTGGAACCTACACAATGAAGCATAGCTCTTGTCTTAAATTCAGCATCACTGTTGGCCACTACAAGAGCCTCTCATGTTAACCTCACTGAAGACAAGAGTTCTACCCCTAGCCTTGTGACACAAACACCATGTGACAGGAGGTAATTCTACTGCTGATTCCACAACCTTTGACAGAAGTCTTCACAGAATTTCAGATTAAAAAAGAGCACTTTCAGAAACACCAGTGCAGAGCTCAGCTCCGAGCTGCACATCAAAATTAGATCTCCCCTCACCATGCAGAGGTCAGTGTTTGATGACTTCAGTCACCACCCTTCATAGCGTGGCCAAAACCTTCACTTTAGCAAAGAGATTTTTCATTTTGAAGCAGATTCTGTTGGCTTGAGATGCAAGACTTCACATGATGGTTGTGAAACAGTTTCCAGTTCTCCTGATACAATAGAGCATCCTGATTCTGCACCAAGCAAAAAACACGCTGCATCTCTGCATGCATCTGAGCAGAGACTAGGTTAAGGTGTGCTTCAGAAGGTCCCCAGTGACCACCAATTTGAAACGGTATCTTCCATGAAGCTGAGACACAGCTGGGGTCACGTACATTTAGAATCAACAGCTGATTGGAATGCACAATGATCTGGAAAACCTTGAGACTGAATTTCTATTTTATGTTAAACTTGCATCGCATAAAACTAAAGCAGTGTATTTTCTTTATGCTTTCTGCAGTTTTTATGCACATTGAATAAGAAATTTAGGAAGTACAGTATCTTATGAAATAACTGCAAAGAACAGAGATTACTTTTCCTGTTTAGGCATTGAGTTTGCCTGTAACACATAATACTAAACTGCTCTGAAAATTGAAAATATCTGACATTTTAGAGGACAACAGCTTTTGTAAAGGTGCAAAAAGAGACAATCCAAATATAAAATAAACGGCATAAGTGGAACTAGAAATAGTTTCAAAGAGTGAAGAAGATATGCATTATAAAAATACCATCAGAGTTAAAAAAGACCATAGCCTGTATGTATATTTGTGTTGGGCCTCACAGTCGACAGCTATGCTAGGCTGAAGCTTTCTAGTGGTCAGTCCAATGCAATTCAAAGGCTGCTGTGGCAGGCTCTCTCTCTCACTCAGGCTTGGAGGTGACTCCCTCAAAGCTTGCTACTCATAAGTAGGCAAAAGAGAAAAGCAAAGCTTGAGAACCTGCAAAATGGCCTGCTGCTGCCAGCATTCTTGAGTATTTATTGTCAAGAAGGCTCTTGAGGCTGCCATGCTGTGCTGAGGAAGAGCAGGAAAGTGTTTGCTGAAGCATGTTTTTCCATAAGGTCTGCATGCCTGTTTACAATCTTCAGAAGGTCCCTCCACATCTCCCACTCCAACAGATCACAGCAAGGCTTTTCTCAATGTTTACCATACCTTGTCAAGTAAGTTCCCAGTTCACGGTCAGTCACAGTTGCATCTGTTCTCTGTGCTGCTTCTCAGCCTTAAGAAATCCTCTATCCATCCTTAAGCCCTTTGCTTGTAACCTTTTTCAACAGTGCCAAGAGTTCTTCAAACACGTCCTCTTGTGTTTCTCTCTTCACCACTTAGACTTGCCAGCAGCAGGGTGGTTGCTAAGGATGCTATCCTTGAGGGTTACACTGATGGCTTTTTGCTGAGGCAAGAGAAGTAGCAAACTATTATCATTCTTTGTTTGGTTTCCATGGCATCAAAGAATCTTTTCCTTTGCAGTTCTGAAACACCAGGCTTTTGCCTCTAGAGAAATCTGGTCTTCAGTGAGGCAAGAGCATGGCATTTCAGGCCATGGAAGAATAGCTTGCTTCCTTCTGCATAGGGCCCCAGGAGAAGCCCCTCTGCCTCACTGCCACTTAGAGTTCAGATGGTAAATACATGGTTTGGGTTATGTTTGTAACACACAGCCTTTTAAGGCTGCTTCATGTGGCTCAGCATAAGCCTGACAGATTTTGGGAGTCATGAGGACCAGAAAAGTGCAAGAAAAATACTAAGTCTACACTTCAGAGCTTACCTCTTCCCTTGCTGGACATTTCTCTGGCCTGGTGGATGAGAAAGAAGCAAAATGTCACATCTATGAAGGCCAGATAAGCCTGGTTTTGAAGCTGCTTACCCTGTTCCTTGTAAGGGCACAACAGAAACACAAGACTACCTACGCTGGTCATGAGTGACAAAGTAGTTCTGCCTTTTAACATCAGGTGGTGAATAGAAACACTGTCTGAAATATTTACTCTTGCTATCTAACCAAGCCTCTTCCTCCAGTGTGCTGAAAGTTTCATATTCCATGAAGTTCCCTGCACTGAATCATGTTTTCCTTGCCAGAAATGCACCCTGCCCATCGTAATACAGGCACAGGCAATTCCAGGAGCCTATTACACCTGGAGGTGTGACAAAACTTGGCCATGCTTCTAGTAAAGGCATAGTATATATACTAAAGCAATGGTTTCTCGCAAACACCTTAGCATCACTCTAGCAAGGACCCACGTGGGCAAATAAAGATTTGTAGTCTTATTTAAACATTTGCCTATGTATCCTGTCTAAGCACCAGTATTTGAAGAAGAGATGGGATCAGTCTGCAGGACTTACAACAGTAAGGGATGCTACCAGATGCTAACAGACCAGCCTTGTCCCAGACTTGACCAAAGCCATGCTTACAGCAGTTCAGAAGTTAACTAGTTACAAGGAACGTGCACACTAATCTTCAAAACTATAGACTTAATTTCTATAGGGGACACATGCAAAATATCTGCATGTTTCCACTAGTGAACATCTCCCACGAATCGCCCCATAGACAGATGCAGGTAATTTCAGTACATTTTATCACTGCCTGCATGGGATGGAATAATTTGCATGCACACACACACAAAAATCTATCTTGCAGACTAAAAAGGATAAGTAGTAATTAAGTAATTAAGTAGTAATTAAGGTGAAAGAATTCAGATCTGATTTACAAACACTATACAGGGAGTCACATCCTTCTTTTTGTAAGATCCTTTCCTGTTCTGAAAGCCAAAGTAAAGAATATGCCGATTCCTCACTTTTAAAGCAATTGAGGGAAGTCCTTCTTCCAATAAATTTTCAGCTATAAACTCAGAGACAAGCTATTCTCCACCACAACCATCGTGACCCAACAGCATTGTCTGCCCTTGATGCCAGAAAATTACAAAAACTCTAAGACAAAAGTAAGGCTTCCATGTTATAAAGAGTAGCAAATAAATGGAACTAAAATACAAAGGAAGACAAAGCCACAGCCTAGAAAAACATTTTTTATCGTAAAAAGGAGAGTAGAACATTCAGATTTGCCCTATCTTGTCAATTTGGAGTTTCAAGAAGACTGAATTTCTAGGCTCATTACTTTTTTTTTTCCTTTTGTCTTACTCCAATTAGTTTAACTTTCTTTGGATCTACAAAGAAGACATTTGCCTTACTCAGTACAGCAAAAGAGGAAATATTTCTCAAGCCCACATACAAAAACGCAACCTACTTCTTCCTCCTTTCCAACTGCAATTAGTTTTTAAACTTATAAAAGGGTAAAAATAGGTTGTTCTTGGTTTTTTTTTCCTTGTTCTGTGGTTTCCAAACATACTGAGATTTCCATTCAATACAGATTCTTCCCCACTTTCAGGGGCACCTGACCTAAAGAAAGACTACCTAGTAGGAGTTCATATCAGTCCAAAATACTAAATTGTTCAAAGTACAATTCACAGCAGCAGCAAGACTCCAAATCTCACAAAATATATCTCATTTGGAACATTCTCAAAAAAATGTACTTGAGGGCTCTCAACACAGAAAAAGTTACCTTTAAAAATCACTGGTTTTGCTTTTTTAATTTACTTATTATGCAGTAAGATTTTTATAACGCTTCACATTTAGGTAGCTGTAGTCTCCTTACAGCATTTTTGGATCTGTGCAACCTAAGGAGCAATAATCTCTGAGCTTTTTGCCCTTAACTGATACAAACGCAAAGAGATGGGAAGTTGGTAAATTTTGTATTTACAATAGAGCAGTCACCTACATGCAATTTCACATGAGTGCAGTAAAGATCTAAAGTAAGAATAGATAAGTCTTGATGGAAATGGCTGGGGAAGGGCAAAGTAGAAATTTATTGAGGGTGTCTTGAAACAAGCTTTGTTTATCTTTTGCACAAGTACAGATAAGGGTGTTTCTGCTTAAGACAGTAGGAATTACTCCTGAAACTCCACACCAATAAAGAATCTACTGATCACTCAAGCACAACCAGGAGAGACATCTGAAGAAGGCAAAAGCAACCTTTTTGCTTTTTAGTATTTATTAAGTATTTATTTCTAACCATCCCCCACTCCTCCCAGCTCCACAAGCTTAACTCAGTTGTGATACATCCATATGTGCTAGGCTAAAGAAACCAACAGACTTTCTGCTCCATCCAGGAGTGAGTAATATTTTCACTGAGAAGTCAAAAAAAAAAAAAAAAGTTCTAGTGGTGGCTTCTGGTTTTTTGTTTTGTTTTGTTTTGTTTTTTCTTTATTCATTTGCTAAATTCTTTATCTTTTTGCTAAATTCTTTAGCATGATCAAAATGTCCACCTCATCAACTGTGGAGCAGAAGCACAGTCCTTAATGAAATGAAACCAAAAAGAATAGGAAAATAAGAGCAACTTAATAGAAACGTAATACCAAAATACTCCTTAGGTCTCCTGAGATAAATTCCAAAGTTTTTGATCCTCAAGCTTGAATATTGAATAGTTTTACTACAAGACAGAACAATTTAATTATACCAAATTTAAAAAAAATAATAATAACAACAAATAAACCCTACCATAGAAACAGATGCATCTTCAGAGGATTTATGGTAGAGACTGGAAATCTTTTCAGCTCGCATAAGGTATTCCGCAGTCTTCCTTTTCACTGCTTCTCGACGAGTTGGACTTGATTCACCTCAAAGGAAAAAAATAAGGTTATTTTTTCTACACAGAGAGAGGTGCTAAGTAATCAAAGCACATGACTGCTTTGATTCTACCTTTTTGATTTACTTTGGGTTATTAAAAATCAAAACTACAAATATGCATCTCATAAAATGCAAGTACTATGGTAACAGAGTTCCACCAAAAAAAAATAAAAAATAAACCCCGTACTAGACTAAGGTGAATAAAAATTCTTACCTAATTTTTCTGTGATCTGGCAGATGTTCCTATTGTATCTTGAACTGAAACAAACTGCCATCTGAACACTGTACCCCCCAAAATCTCAATTACAGAAAACAAGATAAGAACTTACATAGAAACAACAGAGAAATTTTTTGAGCTGTTTTTTCCCCCCTGTTTCTAACCTAGGATTCCTTAAGTATAAAGGGAATACAGAAATGCTATCAATAGTCAAATGACAACATGAGAGACGTCAGCAACTCCTGCTCACAACGTTCTGATGCTTGCTGTTCCTTTGCTGTTGGCTTGGGGGTGACACAGTAAGAAAGGAAAAACCACTTACATCTACTATTTCAATTTCCAGATGGCTGAATACTCATTGTGTTAGTCTGTCCAAACTTGCAAGAGGTGATAGTCCTGTGGTACTGCAAAAAATCTATGTTCACTCTAAATCCTTATGTTCAGGCACTCTCATCACAAGCAGTGTATTGTCACAAGAGACTCGATTTTTACCAAAAAAAAAAGAATTCAACTACCAACCAAAGAGAAAAAGACTGCGCACCATAACTGCTATAGCAGAAAAATGAAAATACTGTGGCTGCTGAAATACTGAAATGACTGTCCTGGAAGTTCTCAGAGTAACAGCAAAAATTTCATTTGGCTATGACAGTTGCTTCCAGCCCCAACTGATGCTGCCCAAGACTTGCATAAACACAGCCTTGGCTACAGAAGGCTTCAGAATCACCAGGTGCAAGTCAGCACCTTTCACCAACTGATTCTCAAACGGGGCAAGGAACTGCAAGGTTATCTAACAGCTACTCAAGATAAAAGACAAGGCAAGGAACAGGAGAGGTAATAAATTAAACATGCAAACACCAAACCATGACAAACAGCAGATAGCAGAGAATAACAAAGACTAGAACTCATAAGAAAGAGATCAATGGGCCATTTGACATGCCCACCACATGTAACCTTGAAGAAGTTCAACTAGAAACTTGGTGACTGATAAGAAAGGAACCAGATTATTGTGGGTTATTAAGAACAAGTCTCATAAAAAAAAAAAAAAAAGCAAAATAAAAAAAAAAAAAGGAATAACTTACTGAGTAAAAGCTTGTACACAAAACTTAACGTGGAATGCTTTATAGGAAGGATTGTGGGAAAGTTTAAGCCTCATTGTGAGATGTTTAGGGCCAGGATTAAAGGTGAGGGACAAGGTAGGGTCCCAGGGAACAAGCATGAGAAAATAGGGATGGGAATTACATCAGTTGATTGTGTGTAAGTAGGCTGTTGGTCAGCACAACTGTCTGACTAAGATCCTGTACCTGATCATCATTGTTTGTCTTACCTTCCCACTCAACTCTATTCTTCCTCATTTTTTGCATGTGTGAGCTCATTGCTCTCTGTGCATATGATGCAATACCAACCATCACACAAGACTAGCAGACAAGTCTTCTGAGAGCCAATGGGCCTGGGCCCAGTCTTTCCCAGAACAGCAATAATTCAAAAAAAAATTGAGCTGCACACTTTGTCTGTGGTTATATAGGTGCCTACAAAGGCAATGTCCTCTGCCTGTGCCCATCTGTTCGTGGCCAGCCATGTGCCTACAGAGTATGCAGTCACATGCATAAGCCTCTCAGAAATTTGCAGCACAACTGGCAGGACCCAAAGGAGAGGTGAGCTGCCTACACTGATCTCCAGAAGGTCAGGGCAGCAGGAGTCACTCTGATCTTTCAGTTGGACAGATCTGGTTAGCTTTAACATCTGACTCCTTAACAAAGAAGGATGAGAAGGTTGTCTGACTGCTCATATTTCTCAAAACATTTTCAAGATTGAAGAGAAAAATTAAAAGCTAAGTAGCAGGTTTCTTTAGAAAGTTCATGGAAAATTCCTCTACTATAGAAGCTCTGAGTTATTTTCCCTGTGCCACATACAAGAAGAAACAAATCACAGAATGGTTTGGCTTGAAAGGGACTTAAAAAGTCTATCCAGTTCCAATCCCCCTGGAGTAGATAGGGTCACCTCTCACTAGACTGGGCTGCCCAAGGCCCCATCCAACCTGGCTCTGAACATCTCCAGTGATGGGACATCCAGAGCTTCTCTGGGCAACCTGTTCCAGTGCCTCACCACCCTCTGAGTAAAGAATTTCCTCTTTATATCTCATCTAAATCTATCCTCTTTGAGTTTAAAGACATCACCCCTCATTGATAAAGAGTTCCTCATCTTCCCCACAGGTACTGAAAGGTGGCTATAAGGTCAACACAGAGCCTTCTCTTCTCCAGTCTGAACAATCACAGATCTCCCAGCCTGACACCGTAGGAGAGGTGCTCCAGGCCTCTGATCATCTTCATGGCCTCCTCTGGACCCACTTTAACAGTTCCTTGTGTTGGGGGCCACAGAGCTGAATACTGTACTCCAGCTGGAATCATCACTCTTGCTTTAAATAACCCTTTGACCAAGAGAGTGAACAAGGCAGAAGGGTCTTTATCACTCTGTTTTTGTTCTACCAGTCATTTTGACCTTGTTAAATTAAAGATTCCCCCTCACTTTTGTATCATGACTACCAACTACCTAAATGCGCAGAACTGCCACACAGACTCCATCAAGAGCAGAGCAGAAGAGACTCATGTTCTACTCCAAGCTCTGCTGAAAGTGATCTATTGTAACTATTATTATCCATCTCCCAGCAGGGTGGAAAAGTGATTGTTAGCTCCTTGGATAGAGATACAGAGCCTTCTCCATAAATATCTTGGACTGCACATGGTTTAGGAGGAAGCTGGACAGTCAGAAATTCAGCACACTTCTAGGTTACAATGTTATGGATATGCACAAATTTCTGAGTTACCTCCTCTCATTCTAAAGAGAAAGTAAACTCAGGTCCAGCTCCTCTTAAATCAGTCTCTACTGTGTAGTACTCTTCTGGTGAAATTCCCTTAGACCAGACTACCAGTATTATTCTCATGTAGAAGAAAAAATAAAACTCAATTGTTTGAGCTTGGGTTTGGCTGTATCAGCATGGAATGGACACATAGGGTTTTGTTTGCTTTTAAATAAATGTGTTGCAATTTCTTGAAATATGACCAACATTGCTGCGTTCATCTTTAATCTTAGAGCACCATAAAACTTTGTAATGATCACTGGTGATCGTCAACATTCTCAAAGGCACACAAAAGTGGTAGTTGCTCAGGGAAAACAAATCATCCACATGGCAACATTAAACTCTTCAGCCAGCATTTTCTTCAAACAAACTGGTAGAAAACTGCTAGGCTAGTGTCTAAGGCTATCATAAAAGTCAAGCTTACTGCTTAATTGTTAGTTATGTGTATTTAGTTTGGATGTTTATTGCCTTTTTTCAATGCTTCAGTAATTTTACAGTAATTAACGCAAACAAGATAGGCTGTCCCCTTAGAGCTGTCTTTGTTCTCCCTACTTTCACAAGACATTAATTTCAGTTTTCCTTCTAGTTTTCCTTCCTGAGTAATTTGTTAAAAAACATTCACAAACTGTTCAGTCATTAAAATCTTCAGCCATTAAAGAGGGTGCAGATTCACAAACTTGACAAGTTCTTGTATCTTATTCATGATCAAGATCATTATCAGTTCCATCCCTAGAAATCCTCTAATAAGGTGTATATCTGAGTGGGAGTTGGGGAAGTGGATTCATAGGAATAGGATTTTTATTTACATTATTTTAGCAAAGCAAATGAAAAGGAAAAAAAAGAAAAGCCATATTCCAATGTAATTTCCCATTTAGCCAGTCAACGCTTCATGGAAATCTGTGACAAAATGGAGGATACAAATTCTAAAAGAGTAGAGAAAATATTACTTTAAAAGTCTTAGCACAGGGTGATGAGTAATAATAAAAATCTCATTAAACTAAAAATAATCTTCACCATTTATGACAAATCTCAAATTATCAAATGCTTCATTTAAATAAAGCATTAGAATACAGTGCTAGAAAAAATCTCTGTCTCTGATAGATGCTTCAGCTGTGAGACAGACTACGCATATTTTTTCAAAATGGTAATATTGCATTTTGTCATAATATTTTTTAAAGTGAAACAAATGCGTGTTCTTCAAAGAATCAACGCATTTATTTCTAGTGAAGATCTTTTGATTTTATCACTGCATGAATACACCGAGTTCCTATTTTCATTCTGCGGTTAGCCTGCAATAATCTAAAGAGGTACCTCTCTTTAATTACAATTTATAACTTGAAAGGCGTTTTTCTTTAAATGGCAGCAAACAGGAAATGTTTAAACTGTGTCAAAGCCTTTGATGAATCTTTACAACTGCTCATAAAAGATCATCCTGCTTAAAATAATATTGATTTTTCATTTATTTTCCGAGATACTAGAAGATTTATGTTTCATCTGATCAGGATCAAAGCTTTTCCCCGCTCCTGATCACTGGGATTAAATCAGCAATGTCATTTTACATGTTTAAAAACTACACTGCTAAAGCACAATATAAAGTGTAGCGATGCTGATCACAGAGACCTGAATAAAAACCCCCTCAAGATTCCTCATCTCTCTCCCACTGCATTTGCTACGGAGCAGCTGTGCCTCACACAGATTCACATGAATGAAAATATTAAGGCGAGAAACCACCCACTTAGTTTATTTTCCATATGACTTTCCTGTAATTATTTTGTAAACTGTTCACACAACAATATATAAAAACATCTGCAAAAACAGGTAATTAATGTGTCAAGCCAAACTAATGCATTTTTTATGGTGTCCATGCTTCGTCAACTGTAATTATAACTCTTTTTAAGCAAATGATGATGTGTTTGTTGCAATGTGCAAGTGGTTATTTTAGATGCTCTGTTTACTATTACTGCAAACAGAATATAAAAACTCCACAGCTACTTTGTTGCACATATAAGCCTTCATCTACACAAGCGCGAGCAGGCTGCTCCCTCATTTTCCAAAGGCTTTGCCTATTTCAAAGAAATAAAAATATCTTAAAATGAAAATTGGCTTTGGAAAGGCTGACCGGGCCACCCGCTGACCAAACTAACAGTAGCCAGGACATTAGGACAGCAGCCAACGAATTAAAATTTGTTCTTTAATTTTTATTTCTAAGGACAGCTCAGCTATAATATATTTACAAAAACAGACGTTCCTAACAACATTCAAATGATCTTGAGGGTTTGATAGAGGAAAACCACAAATATCAGAATAATTGTGCCACCGAGTTCATCTGTGACTTGCAGGCTTGTTTTCCTATAGACCATTGATCTGAATGCAAAATACAGAGAAGCAACATTTCCACCAAATATGCACCCTGCAGTAGCATCTGGAAGCTAGCAACATTACAAGCAGCTTTCTTGCTCAGAAGAGTACATACCTCTGAATGATCAGCTAATTTAATGGTGATGCACTGGGTGTTCAGGTGAGCTAGCTGTTTTTCTCAGGTATCAGATCTTCTATGATATTATCATATAGATAAATGCCTTATGTTCAGGTGTCAGGAAAAAAGCTATGGAGAGGGGGTTATACCTTGTAAATACAAAGTGAAAAATAAAAATATCTGGGAGATATCAAGAGGTGGTGGATGCCCCTTCCCTGGAGACATTCGCGATCAGGCTGGGGGGGCTCTGACGGAGCTGCAGTTGTCCCTGTTCCTTGCAGGGGAGTTGGTCTGGATGGCCTCTAAAAGTTCCTTCCAACTCCATTGATTCTACGATTAGGACCATGGAGAAATCCGTCCCTTTTTCCCCCCAGATAATCCAGGGTACTAACAGAGCACACTATGGATGCATAGAAGTGCCTTCAAACTTGCTCTGGTCCTTAACTAGTCTTCTCCACAGATCCAGGATGGATGCTTATCTTACAGGATGGTAACAAACAAAAATAGCACTGCATCTTACTTGCCCTTAATGTATACTGCTTCACACAGCTACTAAATCACAGTATATATTACCTACCTAGGGATTCCAGATATTCCTTCCGTCACGTCTGACCTCCTCCAAACCACTCCCCACCCCAATCAACGAGTTCCCTACCTAACCAGCTGCTTGACCAGGATGTGCATATTTCCACAGAAGAGGTAAAAAGTTGGCATCACTTGTCCTGGTCCTTTGTAACCTCCCTATTCCAAATCTTCCTGCTTTTTTCTCAGACTTACTAAAAATACATGTGGGCTGCCTTTGTTTAAGAGGGTATCAGAAGCGATTTGCTCCAGGAAGGAATGTCCTCTTGCAGGCTACAAGGAACTTGTGGGAGACTGCCTGTTGTGCTAACCCCAAACTCGATGTACTTAACAATTTAAACGGTAAAACTTTCTCTAAATACTGAAATCTTCAATGAAACATTTATAATTGCCAAATCTAATAGCTATAATACCATTTTTTATTTTTAAAAGTTTCTTTATCTTCTTCACAGTCTTCCTGCACATATCACCCAGCTGGATCGCTGAATTTTTCAAAGAATTGCTCTCTATAAAAATGCAAGGGAGTAAGCCTTAAAAGATTTATTTCTTCTCACAATGAAAAGAGGTTTAGCAGCACCTTCCTTATTAGTGGGTAGCCCAGCTGTTATTTTTGCCTAATTGGTTCAAGAGGACCTCTGTTCTTCTTAGGGCAAACACTTCTTACATCATGTGAAGCCGACTTCTTTGTCCATATTACCCAAACAAAAGCTCAGGCCCACTGTAAGTGACAATGCAAGTCACAATCCAGCACAGATTTGTGACCACTTTGGACACACTTTTATAACCCCAGCATTTATTTCAGGAATGGGAAAAGCTGCGGATTTAGGAACAAGTCTCCAAACTTTCACAGGAAAGTGGGCAACCTTTAATTTTCAAACAATTACTTAAGTGAAATGTGGCAGGTGCTGGAGTAGATGGAGACCTCAGCATCAAGGAAAGATGCTATAGATTTTAGCAGCAGGTGGCAATTCAGATTTGCAAAATAAGCCCACTGGCTCCTCATCTCCAGTATGCCATATATTAAATTCATGGTGATTATCTTTGGGGTGGTGGTTAAATTCCACTCTGAAAAAAAGACAGTAAATATTAAAAAATAAATAAAACCAATGTTAAGCCTATTACGGTAAAAACAGTTTGAAGTGATTTTTTTCCTCTTAGAAGAGGTTAGGATGCACCTATTCTTTCTCCCTTCCTGAAGGCACCGGAGAGTACTCCATTGTCTTTTAAAACCTCACAGGCTAAAGCACAACTGTGTGACAGTGAGTAAACATGTAAGAATTCTTCCAATTTTCTGGTATGCTCTGTATATTTTGTACATTTTCTTTATTGTACATTGCTCAAAACACTTACAGATCTTCACTCCCTGCGAGGTTACCAATTCCATTTGCTGTCACGAATGTAAGGTTACAAGCCAGTGGTGTGAATATTTAAGTAAATACTTCCCTGGAAAGAAAATACTGGCATATGTGCAAAACTTAAGATTACACAGAATAATGGTGTGGACAAAATGTGTTTGAATGACCAGTCACCAGGAGACAGTAACACTCAACATCATAAAAAAAGTAGCTTTCCAGAAACGCTAACCAACAAACATCTGTTTATTCGTACAACCTCATGTTAAACACACAAGATGGTAGCTTTCCTCATGCATGTGTGACTAACTGGAAAAAAAAAAAATTAAAAGGAATGGTCATACAGTGCTACAGGGAAGAAAAGATTAATTTCCCATCCATCTGCTAAAACTTTCAGTCTTCAGCTGCAAGGCATTTCACCAAAGTAAGACCTCACAACATGAGAAATAACCTTGAACACTTTCCTGTAAAACTACATAGGAATAAGGAAAATAAACCAGTGACTGCTGTAAGACAGAAGGATAAGCAATGGCATCCTAGCACAGATGGGGAAACAAAATGGTGATAGCAGCAGCTCCTCCAACACATGGGCCACAGAAATAGAAAAGCACTCCGAAAGCCACAGCAGTGAAAGAATTTACACAGACCACCACCATGAAAGAAAGGAAAAGACTTTCAAACTTGTCTATGCTCTTCTTTCTTAGCTAAAAGAATTGGCCCTTAATTCACCTACACGGCCTGAGGCATTTAATTCTGCAGTCAGAGATTTGAGTTAGTTTTCTCACCAGGACAAAAGTACTGCCACCTAGGTCAGTCTGATGTGTTGACACTGTGCTGGAAGAAGCGTGGCAACCACTAGGGGTCTTCTGATAGGAGGTTAAAAACACCACAAAGCAGAAGCAAAAGACTAACACACCGCTGCAGCTAAGTGCTGCCTAATGACAGCCCAGACAAAAGGCTGTGGAGACAGGAAAAGAGGTCAATCAGACTGCCATGAGAACAAACTCAGAAATCTTGGAAAGGTTGGATCAACACCAAGCCAACACTGCCCTCCAAAAGAGGGAAGGAGATACAGATGCTTACTTTCCACCTTGCCACATGTTTATTCACTCCATTACAATCAAATGCTATGGGACCGCATTCAATGTCGCCTCTGCAACATGCCCTATACATTGGCTTAGTTAGCACCACAATTTACCCATACATGTATTGTATGGGTACCAATCTGCAGAAGGTAAACCCGATATTTCCCAGCATTTTGTGCAGAGAAGTCTTGAAGTTTAAAATGGAACCTTGCCTTGAGTATTCCTTTACATAGCTGAATCTGGTTGTATTTACATACTAGACTTCACCATACTTTACTAGCAGATGCCATATTTTACTGCTTAGCCGTGATGGTGTGTCTAAGCCCACTATGTGTGCACACAGAATGACTTCACTCACGGTGATCTATCCAACATCTGCCCTGCAGTTACAAATCCTGTAGCACTAATCTTCTCTGAGGCTCTATATGGTCTGCAACAGGCTTGGAAGTCAGCACATTTCAGTTATGAATAGCTCATGGCCCCATATTAGCAAGAATTTCAGCATCACTGAAAGCACACTGGAATTAGATGACTTTTTTAAGCAAACCACAATATTTTCAATATTCCTTCTTAATCCAGCTGCTTATCAGCAGACAAGTACTACTAAAACAACTAGCCTGTTTTAGAAGAGAACCTGTAATGTCAAGAGGTGACACTGCACTGTTGCTTAGAAAGTCAAATCCAAATGGTCCTATAGCATCCTCCTAGTCTACTAGGATATAATTGCTTTTGAGCTCCTTTGGAAGGACCTAGGGCAGGAACTTCCTGTCTCAACTGGTTCCAAGCTCAGTAGAAGTTACAACAAGGAATAAGGAGACAGTCGTGATGCACTATCTGAGCACAGAGGTCTGAGATGAGCTGGGGGAAAACCCCAATTCTGCCAGGGAAGGTTAATGGCAGCGTTACTGGCAGAACCCAGCACAACTCTCTTTCCCTGCAGACATCATCTCCATCATTTCACAGCCCAAGGTGTCCTGATGGGTGGTTACCTCCAAGGCTCTGTCTCGCAAAAATTGACTGTTCCTCATCTCTTCAACAGGATCTCAAATATGTAACATTAGCATCAACAGTCCTGCAATTGGAATGCAAGGATCCTCATTTGCATTTGCCTGATGCCAACAAACTCATCCTGACACCTCTTAGAAAACAGGTCTATTGTTTCCTCAAAGATGCTCTCATCTGGCACAATCACCGTGTAGCTCAAATACTGCATAGAGATTGTCACTCTCAACAAGAAATACTACTCATAAGACTTTACAAGTTATATTCCTTTAACATAGCTACTGCTTTGTACAGAAGTTGGTTTCATAAGTATTATTCAACAAACAAGCAAAGGTTCTTTTTAATCTGGAAGCCAGAAGCATGCTCATGGAACAGCCACAGCTTTTCTCCTCTTTTCACAAAGCACTGTCTTTCTGGCATTCTGTCAGTCATGCTCCTGTTTGCATTCCTGGCTCCCTCACAAGCTCAGATCATAGTTCATCATAATTCCAGTAATTAGAAACAAGTCGGTTTGTTTTCAGTATATCCAGAAATATCACCTAGTTGTCTAAAGTATTCCCAGTATTTCACTGTATATGCATTTCTGGGTTAAAAGTCAAAGTCATCGTATCAAGGTTCCAATAATTTGTGTAATTTCTGTTCCAGCTCTGTTTACTGGATAAACATGAAAATAGCGCAGAGCAGTGAGAAATCGACATTCACAGCCTGCTTTCAAAGACACCAACAGCTTATCTAGAAGCTGTAGATAACCAGCACAAAACACAAATACCTGGAAAACATACTTGTGGCTGCAAAGCTGACTTACGTACCATGCACTTCATGCAACGAGGTCCACAGTGCCTAGCTGAACCAGCCTCATACAGTAAATAACTATTAATTGTGCTTAGCCACAGCTGCTACACTCAGGAACACAAACACCCCAGACCTATGACAAAGCAAATGGATCGTACACCTTCAGATGTTAATATGTAACAAAGAGCCTCGTATGTAACAGTCTAGGAATGGACGTTTGTTTTCTAAGCCACAGGGAACAGAGTTCGTACTTTTCTACACAATACAACTATATTGCTGTGGCTGTTCTTGCTCCATCACGTGCTTGAAGTGATTGAAATGCAGCAACATGCAACAGTATTAACTATGTTTTTACAGCCAAGATCCATAATGGCTAGAGAATGGTTGGAGTTGAAGAAAGAGGAGCAATTCACACCAGAAGAAGCAGGACTCCCTTCTTTACCACAAGTGTTTTTTTCCATAATTTCAGCCCCCTAATCATTTTTTTCCCAACATAAATTACTTTCTGTATCGAAGTCAGGAAAGCAGTAACTTTGTATAAAACACAGTTGATTTCCAGCCTAGAAGTCAGTGGCTTGCAATCAATAAGTGCATTTTTTCCATCACTGGGCCTGAAGCAATGCATTGACCTCAAAGTGCTCTGACATGCTAATCAAACAAATGAGCAGCTATAACCGTGAACCAAAGTTTCTATCAATTAATGTATTTATTTTCCAGTATGGTTAAAAAGGATGAAAATTTGAAATTCTCAAGCAAGTCAGGAGTACTCATTCCCAAGTTGAATTTCTGAAGGTTTCAGTTTCTGGAGAAGTAAGTTCAACCAGCCTACACAACCTTTACAGACCTGCTTTGTGGAAGTGCCAAAATCCTGCACAAGCAGATCCCAGAAAACACAAGAGGGGATCAGAATCTGTGTATTTCAAGGAAAAAGAAAATGATGACAGTCATTCCCTCTGCATGAATGTGAGGAAGCTCTGGCAGCGAGGAAATGGGAAGTTACAAGAGGTGCAGGTAGTTCAGGCGTAGCAGAGCCCTCAGACTGCCATTCCAGGAATTTGTTCTCCTTCCCACTGGCAAAAATGTTTAGCATTGAATACATATATGGAGCAGAACCAGGCCCAAGACATTTGTAGGGCAGATGTTCAGAGACCAAGTTATACTACAGCCTCTCAGAGCATACGCTGCCTTCATTTCCCAAGTGGCACACATCCAGTCTTGCAGCAGGACTGTAAAACAGGACATGGAAGGATTCTGTACTAAAAGTCCACAAGAGACTAGCAGAGGAAAATACACATACAGCACGCGCAGTATAAGTAACAGCACTATGCTTCTGAGAGTACAGATAGTTGAAAATATACCAAAGAAGTGCCCATCTTGAGTTCAAGCCTGTGCAATACTTCGTCTCACCCTGTAGCAGTACACCAACTCAGAAAGCTGAGGTCATTGGGAGCATGACAGACGAGCTGCCCCAGCTGCCTTTATGGAAGCCTGCTACTCCTAACTAAACAATAAGTCTGTAAACTCACTGTAATAAACTTACTCATACATGATTTTGAAGACGTAGACTTAAGAAGTAAGAACTTCTTGTGCCAAGCCTAAGGGAGTGGCTGGCAACAGAGAGATCTTTATCTTTTAGATATGCCTAATCAGCGCATGGAGGCATTTCACTTCCACAGTAATTCTCAGAGAAGTTTCAAACACAAGGGATGAATGATGGTTCTTTTTTCCTCGGGTACGTTAGTTACATTTTCCAATTAGAAGTGTCAATTTCTATTTCCTTGGTGCCACCATGTGGCAAAAGCATGTACTGCCATTTTACATGCAAAAGCCACTTCCAGTTCGTTCTAAAGAAAGGCTGCATTTACAGACAATACATGCCTGTATTGAAAGGTACAGTCACTTTAGATCGGTGTGTAAGTATGTATGAATGCTATGTTTCACTTTCAGAAAATACATAGACTAATTTAGACAAAAAAGAATAAAAATATTAAATGGCAAAAGAGGCATTTGGCAACAGCTGCACCACCCTCATCTTAGAAACAGGCACATTATTATCCATATGAACTATATAACCAGTATTGCTGAAATGACTGGGATGAGCGTTTTTTATTGCAACATACAGTGAATATTCACAAATCAGTGTTAAACATACCACCCTCAAATTAAATGCACAAGAGCTAACTCCTGGATTGGACTTTTCTGTTATTTCAGTTTTTTGTGTGGGGTTTTTTAAACTGCCTTCACAGATGCTTAAGCACACTTTTTAAGCTCAGAAGACAACAGAAGATGACTGGATTCATGCAAATCTAAGCTAAGTGCCCAGCAGTGGATGACCATCAACTTCTTCTCCATCTCCACAGCAGAGTGACAGAGAAAGGAAAATGATGAAATGTCTACCTAGAACCAGTCTGTACACATTTCTACTCCCAAGGGAAGGCATTTTGATTACATGGACAAGCCACGACATCAGCAAAGTAGCAGCCCTACTGACACCACTGGGACAGCAAAAAAACAGAGGTGGATTCACTTTTGCCAGAAAGTTAACTGACATTTTATGCAAAGTGCAAACCTCTAGCCTTCATCATTAACTTATCCATTATTTGCTGCTAGCCCCCATTAAAGCAGCTCAGTAGGTTAAGTTCCATTCCTACAATTGTTCACAGGGCTTAGACTACTGCTGAGCTCTGTACTGAGATGGAGAACAGGCTTCTACTTGTACATGCTTTGGTACATTAGCATTTAAGTTCAGCTCTGGAGCAGCAGAATACTCATGTGCTGTATGCTGTTAAACAATGCCACAATTCTAATCTCACTCATTTGATCTGTGTCAAACAGAAGCACAATACACAGACCTTGAATTCACTCCAGGAAACAACAGATCTCTTCCTGTGGTCATTTTATTCTGTTGTTGGACAAAATGCAAATACATGAGGTTATCCCTCTAGATTCTCAAGAGCTAGAGATGGAAAGGGATAAAACTGTCCCTTGACTGACAGGGTGCAAGGAGACTCTACAGAAGTTTACATGGAGTTGCACTTCATCAGTTAACATTGGCTTTTGCAGATATACTGATGCATCAAAGCCTTCTGAAAAAAAATCCTGTTCTCCTCCAGCAGCTTAAGCATGTAAATTTTTATGCATCTTTTAGCTAGAAAAAGGAGAACAGTTAAATGAAAGAAGCAAGAGGCTGTGAGCCAAGAATACTTCTAATCCTGTTGTGATTGAAAAGTTAACCTGAGTCTGCCTCTCCCCATGTGTAAAATGGGGATAATTAATCCTCACTTAACCACTTAAATTAAATAATGTTTCAACAGTGCTGCAAGTGCCACATATTAATTAATGCCTAGGTAATAAAAAGGAAAGAGACAAAAGTGGAGCACTTTGCTACTTACCTGCAAGTCAGAGGTTGTGCTGCAATTTTGAGTAGGAGATATTTGGCACTTGGAAGATTAGACCCTAACTTATTATTCAAGTCTTAAAGAGAAAGATTTCTCTCTGTCTTGCAAGCACAACAGCTATCAAGCAGATAAAAGCCAGGCAAACATTTTTCTGCATTTCATATCACCTCCTTGCAACACAATAAGCAGATGTAACTAAGGAAAAGCCATAATCAAATACCCATAACCAAAGGTAAAACAAACAATATGGGGAGATCCATACCTTGAACACCTTCCAGAAGTAAATCAACACCCTTTCTATAAAAGCTGAAGGCAGCTTCATAGTCTTCTTCTTCCTCCTTTTTCAAGGCCAGCTTTATCAACTCGCCTGCTTTCTCCAAGTAATCTTGTTTGCCAGGCTTAGGTTTTAAGCTTCCAGAAAACAGACCATGGCTCTCCCTCTCTCCTTCAGGTTTGCTCCACTCCTGCTCAGATGCCACAGTGCTTTGTACTGGAGGCTCAGAAGTAAGGCAAAGGCCAACAGCTCTACTGGGAGAACTGTGATTGGATGCCATTCCATCATCTAATTCAGCAAGAGAGTCTACATCAACTGTCAAAGAGATCAGGTCGCTGTCACTGGAGAAGCCTGAAAGCATGATAAGACAGACATTTGTTACTCTACATTATATACCACAGGAACATTCAACATTCTTTATCGCATCCAAATATTTTAGCTTTCTTTTCACCTTTCCAACTTCCTAAGACTTTGCGCACAAAGATTTCCCAATTTAAAAATGGCTTTTGAGTAACCAGAGAAATATGTTTTTTTTTAAAGTTAGCTACAAACTCTGGAGAGCGATTCTTTTTCATTTTAATACCGGAATGAAGAGACAAACATCTAACACCCAACTTTAACCTTCAAAGCCTGCTCATTGCTGGGCCCCAAGAAACTAAACCTCCCTGTGTGAGTGTTGTTAGAATAGCAGAAGCCAGATCATTGTTGCAAGATCTCTGTATATACTGTTTTAAATCAGTAAGATGAAACATCCCAAAATGATTCAATTAGGACTTCGAATTCACAGAGTTTGTCAGCTTTTGCATCACGCAGCACTCTAATTCATGACTACCATATATACTGTTCTTTCATTGTTAAGATGTGGTTAAAAATGGATTAGCTTATACCTCTTTCACTGGAAAGTCACAACTAGCATATTTTATTTTACACTTGCCACAAGCATACACACTTACTTCAAACTGATTTTCAGTAATTTCAAACTACAGAAACCTTGAAGAGTTATTTGGGAAAAAGTAGCAAAGATATTTTACATGTACACCATTCTGTATGAATCACCATCCACATATGGTGTCCATCCATAATTATGGCTTTTTAGTAATTCAAATTCCACAAAAGCAATTGAAACAACTTCAGAGCTCACCTCCACATTCCGACTGACTCGTAAGCGTCACATCATCAAGTCCACTTAAGTCTTTCCGAACTGAAAAAGACAAGAATGATAAAAATGGTTCTGATACCCTTTTGCATGATGTTCACTTGTCATCAAAGATGAAAGATATATCCCTGCTGCAGGTAAAAGTATATAATGTGAAACTGCTCTTGAACTGGCTATCAGAGATATCCATTTGGTAGTACACCATTAAAACTAACAGCAAAGTTAGACTTGCCATTTCTGGCTGCCGCCAAGGTTAAAATCAGAACACAGGCACTTGCTTAGGATGGCTAACTCAAACCTCAGCACTCCAACTCACCTAATTTCAACAACAGTAGGACTTTAATCCCTATCTCACACCATTCCAATGATTTACAGTTAACAAGACTTACAACAGAAGAGTCTTCAAAGCTGGGACCTACATCTACAAACTAAGAAAAAAATGCCAGGTTTCAGTCTCAAAAAATGTCATTCCAGAATAGTACTCTGCATGAGACATATGGAGCGAGCAATGAATTTGGCAGTGCCACCTGGATATCACGTAGCAGTTTGTTTTATCACCTTGGCACATGTACCCACTGAAGCAATAAAACAAGCAAGAAGGTCAAGGCATTTAGCTGTTTGTACAAGCAACAAAAGTAAATTTTGAGCTAAAACCGGCTGTCTTATTTTCTTCTGTATTATCAACAGAGTCAAGAGTTTATGCACATTATCAGAAAAAGTATTCTGACTTCTTCAAAAAGTATGTGTAGCAGCAAGGAGGTGACTCAATGGCACCTAGCTCAAACTTTCATTTTGATTTTGCAACTCTAGAGTTTGGGGGGAGAGGGGAGTTTACAATTTATGGAAGAGTAGAGGAGAAAGCGCACATTTGCTAAGCACTGTAAAAATGTTGCTTCTCCACAGCTAGCAGTTCATTTAACCTGAGTGAGAGGAAAAAAAAAAAAAAGACAGGAAGAACAGATTACCAGTCATTACTTGGTCTAAAATCAAGCCATGATGATATTCAGTGACACAAGACTACTGGAGAATACAGGAGTGCACAGGTGCACTGAAGACAATGCTCCGGATCTTTTCAGGGGAGGAAAACATAGCACTGTTTACACTGAGAAGAAAACTGTAGTTTCATGAATACATAAAGAAGGCAACCTCACAACAGACCAGTCAGAGGAAGACAAAAGATTAATTAGGATATGAGTGATTAGGTATCATCTGCCCAAGTCAGAGATAACAAATTTAAATTTGGATATTCATAACTAAATTTATGAAATAACATTCAGAGGCGCCAAATGTTTTTCTTCAGAGAAAAAAATCACAAGTTAGGGAATCTGCAGAGCTGACTGATGGACAAAGGGTACAGACAGAGTGAATGAATGGAAAAGAGACCCTTGAAGCCATACAGTTCCAACCCCCGGCCATGAACAGGGACCGCTCCCACTAGACCATGTTGCTCAAAGCTCCATCTAACACCATGAATGCCTCCAGGGATAGAGCATCCACAGCCTCTCTGGGCAAGCTATTCCAACACCTCACCACTCTGTGAGTAAACAATTTCCTTCTAGTATCTAATCTAAATGTACACCCTATTAGCTTAAAACCATTACCCCTTGCCCTATCACTATCAGGCCACGTTTTGTGGGAAGGGTGCACTGGCCTCGCAGACTACATGAATCAGGACACATCTACACAGCATATTTCAAATAGAGCTGTCTGTTCTGTTCCTGCAGCTGACTTGACCAGAAGCTGCATGAACACAGCTAGCATGGTATAGAGCCTGAGATAATAAACTTTGCTTAGGGGCTGGTACAAAGCCCAGGTCCATCACCACACAAATCACAATCATAGGGTTTCCAACCAGCATGAGGGGTAGGAAAAGTCTGAACTGCATCTGCTTATTTCTGGAAAGAAAGCATGAACATGGTAAAACCAGAAAGAAGAAAAAAAGGGAAAAAAAAAAAAAAAAAAAAAAAAAAGATTTTCAAAGGGGATTTATCTAAAGAATGTGGCAATTGGTATAGAAAAAAATTTGGAGAGGGGGTTCGACAGATGGACAATATCCCACATATTTAGAGAGGAAAATGAGTGGTAGTCAGCAAGATTAGAAAGTACTGTGATGCTCTGAGATCTGCCCTCTTGAAAAGCACAGAGATCCTTGTAAAAGCATTTAAAGCTTCTGTCAAATTGTTTGAGAACCGTCAAACTGTTAGAGAAGCTGGATATTTAATGTTCTTTTTGGTTCAAAAAAAAAAAAAAAAAAAGCCCATCAGTTTGCTTCTCTTACCATTAATGTGCATGCATGCATTCTGCAGAGTGAACTTTGTCTCAAAAGAACAGGCAAAACTGAGAAAACACAACAGACCCTTATTAGCAAACACCAACTTCTGTTAAGCAAACGCAAGCCCCTTCTCAGTAGGACAGTTTGTTGGAACAGTGCTCATGGGGAGGCTGTGTCAGCCCACAAAAACAGAGAACTAACTAGTCCCAATTACCTATGATAATCAGACCTAGAAGAATTATATGCAAGCAGGGTGAGGACTCAGAGCCGAGTATTGTCACTGCCATCTAGAGGCCTTAAAGACAGCTGTTACTTTCTCTCCCAAATCCCATTTGCCAACATTTGGTTTCAAACTTAAGAAAGTATGAGTCGCAAGACATTAGTATACTTCATATATGAAGTATGCATGTATTACTTAAAAATTTAAGTATATCAATTATAATAAAATATATTTACATGCTGTTACTCTCTTTAACAAATCCTATTTGCCAACATTACGTTGGCATAACTGTGAGCATAATTTTTAAGTATATCTTCTGGATTCTACTGAGCAGTTAAAGTCTGGTGGCACCCAGGGCATGAATAGCTGAATAAGAACCCTCTGAAATGAATACAGCAGTTCAAACCTTAGACCTATTTTTCATGCTCTGGGCAAATTCAAAGTTACCTTTGTATTTATTGATCAATCTCAAAATGATTTTAAAGTTCCCTGCAAATTTTTACCACCAGACTTAAGACACAATTCATCATGAACACTACCAGACCGTTCACCCAACCTTTTGGAATCAGGTAGGATTGCATACATTTACACCAGAGAGGTCAGTTCCCACTGATACCTGAAGAGGTTCTTTTTGAACAACAGAGCACCAGGACGTTTAAAGTGGACTGGATAAACTCCCAGTAAATGCCCTGTTAGAAGCAAACTTTCACCAGAGCAGACAGAGTTCTGCTGAGCCTAACTTCTTTTTTTTTTTTTTTTTAAATCCCAGTTTCAACTTGTCTGTCATACCAAGCAAACAGAAACTAGATACCAGTGTACAAATGCAGCACTTGTCATTTACATGCTCTTTTAAAAGAGATCAAGGTATAAGGCCACATGACAGATGGAAGCAAACCTTCAGAGCTGCAGTCAGACAGGTTGTCAGTCAGGGAGTCAGACAGAGGCTCAACAGGACCAATCAGCTCAGATCCATCATGTACCTCTCCACCCTGAAGAGAGGGAAAGAAATTACTTAGTTGCTGAGCCCTATGGAAAGTCTCATTATATAGCAGTGATATTCAAAATTAACTTTTCTAACCAGTAAACGTTCCACTACATTTCAGTTAATGCACTTTATCAATCTATACATACCTGCAAAATTAGCTTGAGGTTTAATCCTAGTATCATTCTAACCTACTCAACAACTGTGTAAAACAGCTGGTATAATTTCTCACAGACTTTAACGGGCATAACACTGAAACACAATGGAAAGCACAGCAATGACAGTGTAGTAACAAAGCCTTATGCTGCAGCAAGTGAGGATATGCTCAAATGCAGCAGCCACGGACATAGAAACAAAGGAAAAAAGTTGCTTACCTTCAGGAGGCCCCAGGTACACAGGGATCTCCTGCAAGATACCCTTGCCTCCACTGCCAACCCTTAAATGAGATCTGGAAAGGGGTGGATCGTGGTTCTACCCCTTGCAGTCACCCAAGTGCACTGCATGCACCTGAGCTCTCCAGGGTTGGCCCTGCCTTCCCACCAGGTGCTCAATCACTGCTTCAAGCCTTGACTTACCATTTCCACTACAAATGGGTGACAGTAAGCCTTACCAAATCCTTCTAGCTAAACTCCACGCACTGCACAACATAAAATTAGGAAAAACTTCTCTGAAAGAGCGTTCAGGTGCTGGAACAGGCTACCCAAGGAGATGGTTGAGACACCATTCCTGAAGGTGTTCAAGAAACATTTAGATGTTACACTAAGGAACACAACTTTAGTGGGGAAATATTGGTGGCAAGTGAACAGTTGGACTTGATGATCTTGGAGATCTTCTCCAACCTTGGGGATTCTACGATTCTATGAAAATTCAAAATGCACTCCCTCTGAAGAACCAAAGCAAAACAAGGGTTTTTGCTCAGGCCATGGTTGCTTGCCACAGACCACTTAGGTATCAACTTCAGCTTCTGTGGTGAGTAACACAAGTCCTGAACCACACAGGCTGCACCAGGCCTACCTGCAAGGTCTAGAGTTTTACATGGAGAGAACAGTGATGCTCCAGCTCTCTTGTGGATTGAGTCTGTGCCATTTCATGGTATTCCCTAGGTCAGCAGGGCCCTCACACAGAAGTGTCTGTGTATCAGATTAATAGCCTAACCAGGATTCAGTATCCTGAGATTAGGGCAAAAAAACGACAAGGCCAGGGCCAGCATGTACGGACAGTGTTATACCCTTCCAAGCCTGGAAAGCATTATAGGTAAAATATTAAAAGAAACAGTTAATTGCATGAGGAAACACCTTATTTTTTTTTTGCTGTTGCTTTGTGTGTTGAGGGTATCATTTTGTCAGTTTTTTAATTTTCTGCTTCTCATTTCAAGTTCAACCCTTCCATGCAACTTTATTAGAAAATGCACCACCTCCAAAGGCATTTCTAATCTGTCTTGAACTATTCCAGCACATTTCCACATAGGCAGTCCGTTTTTCTGGAGTCAGTAGTACATAGATAGACACAGCACCCCCCTCAGCTCTTTCTAAGACTTCATTTCCCAACTCTACTTCTCCATGATTGTATGCACAGAAATCTGACAAGCAACAAAACCACTCATGGGTGGAGCTGAGGGACTCTAGGCCAGTGACTGATCAAAACATGAGGCTTTCTTACAGAAAAACATAACAAAACATCAGCTAGTGTGAGCTCAAGCTGTTACACTTGCATAAATCTCCTTGTAGGTATATTTACTCCTATAAAAATGAATGCCATTCTAGGTTTGCTCATTGCCTTATAAAGTCAGAAAACGTTCACTGGAAGGCTAAAACCAATACTTTTGTTAAGCAAAAGATGAAAACTGTTCTGAACAAATATCCAAAAGCATGGAAGTATTTAAAAACAAATTTTAAAAAGTGTAAATGGAAATAAACTGAAAAATATTTAACTTCATTCTCCTATTCAGCGTTACTTCCAATGCTTAATGAAAAACATCTTTATTATGCAATAACTGTACCATGAAAGTGAGTCGTAATTTGTAAGCCTTGCTGTAATCTTGCTTTTGCATGTATCATTTAAAGAGACTAAACATGTCAGTACGCTTGTAACCCGATCTAAACCAAAAGAGCATTTCCTTAATTTCAGGGAGTTACCGTCATGTTTACAAGTAAATTGATGCTTATCTGCCTACGGAATATCACAATTAGCTAAGTGCTGAAAATAAAGAGGTTTGAAGAAACTATTGAAAGTGAACTGCTTCAGATGTAATAAAAAGGAAGTCTCAACTCACTGTCCTAACTAGTCTGGTGAGTGGTTCTCATAACACTGTGCAAGTAGCATATTTAACTAGATGCATGCCAAATTTGTTTTCAAGGAACTGAACCCAGAACAGGCCAAGAAAAGAGTTTCCTAAGTCTTCATTCTTCTAGTTTGAAATTAAAAGCAACTATATAAAAAATTTAAAAAAAAAAAAAAAAGAAATTCTGGTAGAATTTTTATTGCTTCCCCACAACATCCAGATTTAACACCACTGGTTTTGTTCATCATTTAGTAAGCAAAAATTCCAAATATCTTCGCCTAAAGTTCCTGTAGAACTTTCCACCTTAGAGGTGTGATACAGCTTTCTGCTTTTTTCCTCAAAGCTACATTTTGAGAGTGAATGGAAAACTGCCAGTTGCTTCAGAAAGCATATCAGACCAGCTGGTTGGCACTCTATTACTTATAAACAAAATAGAATCAGCAGTATTTTTTATTCCTATCAATAAGGAAAATACTCTTGCAAATACTAACAAACCTTAAAAAACTCTTCAAGCTGTTTGCTGTTATAGAGAGCAGGGATATTAGCAGAAAACTGCAACAGGTCTTCAGCACATTGCCTTCTTTCTTCAATCACAGTTTCATCAAATCGCCCTGGAACAGATATGTGGATTGACAGTTTCAGAAATAACTAGACATTTATTATGCAATAATAACCACCACAGAGTAAATAAATATTTATTAAAAAAAAAACAAAAAAACAATGTTCTGGAGACAATGCCCTGAGCCTATGGAAGTCATTCCAGTGCTTCAGGAGAACACAGCAAATCTTCAATCTTCCTATTCTCAATTGTCCCTAGAGTACCACCTTCTGCAATCCACTTGCATGATGAAAGCTGGCAGCTACGACAAGAATCTTTCACACTCTCATCGTAAGAATATGTGAGGCAACACTCTTCATTAGCCAAGAGACACTAACGGATGTCCAGTGTTGTCTAACAGTAAATGATACGTGTGCAATTTGACAATATGCCAGTCAGTGTCAGCCTTGATTATAGCCCAAATCCTGTAAGGAGCCGAGCATCCTTCATGTGTTCTCAAGAACGATGCATGACACGAGCAGAAAGCAGAAATATTGCTAAAAGCCCCCAAACAGATAACTGATTCCAAGGTGCTATTTATGGAGACAAATTGCAGTGAGACAGGGAAGTTACCAGGCACTGAAGCAGCTCCATGCAGACAGGGCCTCATCTCCCCTGGATTCAGGAGGTAATCAGACCCGGGAGGCAGCTCGTTTACCAAAATGTACAGTCCTTTCCTTTTTCCCTTCCCAGCACCCAAGACGTTCCAATTAGAAAAAAAAAAAAAAAAGTTTAAAAAACCAATCCCATAGCTCACCTCAGAGATTTGCTTCTCAGGAGAAAGGACCCTTGCATTACTACCTTAAATCCACATTCTTCACAATTGCACACAACTTCTTTTAACTTTTCATATCAACATCACTTTGTTGTTGAAATAGTTATAAGTTTACAAAAGGAAAAGGGCAGAGGTGAACAGTAATAATTGGAGGAGAATAGAAAAGATAGTTGAAACAGCTATACAGAGGGGAAAAAAAAGGACTGGGAAGACAAGTTCAAGAAATAGTATTGCTATAACAGCATGACCATAAAAATAAGAGCCACCTATAACAGCTCTGTGGCATTAACCTTTGAAGAGGACAAAAGATGCATTGAATACAGAAGCAAAATTCATTTGTACTCAGAACAAGCAAAAAAAAAAAAAAAAATCCCAGAAGAAAATATCAAAGCAGGACTCTTTCCAGAAATTCTTCAAGTAAATAGCTCCTGCCCATGTGGTAACAGAAAAAAAAATAAAACTAGAAAGACATGTACATACTCAGAAGATCACAAACACAGCTTTTGGGGATTATTTTTTTCATGAAAAGAAAGGAAAGACATTGCTGGCTAATTTTCAGCTGGATCAGCCCCATGATTTGTTCACCCCGGCCATTCAGCTGTACAAACATTAGCAGACATACAAAAGAGTGGGCAACAAGTAAGCAGAAAGAAGGTAAAGGCAATGCTATCACATTCAGTGGCAGTGTTGAAATCAGGCCATATCAAACTGCTCATCAAACTTCAGAGGCCTTCACAGCAACACTGCAGGAGCATTATGTTTTTTGCCTCACTCCAAGCAAAACAGGACATCATGAAAAAATAATTTCCCTCAGTAAAGCATAAGAGCATGAAATAAATTAATCTACAAAGTAACACGGATGCTAATGCAATGTATCAGAAAATTGATTACAAAGAAACTAGCAGCTAACGAGGTCAGAAATGTACAATCTGCACAAAAAAAGTGATTCCGTAAGATACCACTCCTGGTTTCTCAGGGATCTTCTCTCTCCATTATACTCCTTCATCAAAACCAGTAAGAAGTGACTTTCTTCTTCCTCGCCTTCTCCAAGCTTCCACCAGGCACAGGCAG
>JAOWBP010001760.1:17730023-17743143 GCA_028571105.1 Tragopan temminckii
ACTCAGGCCTACAGGCTGAAAACGCTCTTGCTCATGTGCAAGTCCAACGGACAGCAGCTGGCTCCTCCTACTCTTAGGAGGATGCAACGTGGGCACCCTACTCACTGGGATGCTGTTTCACACACTTCACAGAAACATCATTAGGTTTGCAGCCACCTCATCTCTCAAATTCAGCTGATCCACATGAGCAAGAGATTTGACTTTCTGACAGTGCAATTATATAAGCCTTATTTTCTTCGGGAGCTGAGCAAAAACAAAATTCACTAAGATGTATGTTGGAATAAAGCCACTGAAACATTAGTCACTGTCACATTTTCTGGCTTATCAGCATCATGATACGCTAACAGGACAAGTTTCAGAACTACAGGACTTCTTGGGATGGAAAAATATTATTTGGCACTGGTTTGTTCACAGACTGTCATCTTTGCAGCAGTTCCATTCCCAGACAACCTTACTGAACTCCTTCCCACTCCCCTAATTTTCCTCTTGCTCAACATGTGGGTTGGTCTCTCCATTCTCAGTAAGACTTCCAGAAGTACTCAGATACTCATCTGACTCTTCAGACACAGTCTAAATGATATCTTCCTGCACCTACATCAGTATAATTTCCACTGGTCTTCACATCTCTTAGGCAAATGAAAACTTCATGACAGTGACCACAGCTTTCCAGAGTTTTAGGAAATCTCAAGCACAATTTCATCATACAACAAATGCATTAACATCATTAGGCTACTCCTCCAGCAAGTGATCCTTTCAGAATTTCCTATGAGCATGGAAATCAAATGCAAATTTCTGTTAAGACACTTCACCATTTTCTTTCTGGAGTAGATCTGAAAAACAAAGTACCTAGCAAAGTTTCTGCTCACAGTGCAGTTTCTCACATTTCAGACCATACATAACACCTAATCCCTAAACAGGTTCCTTCATTTGGTATCATTACCTGAGCTTACTATGGACTGAACAATCACCCATAACATGGGTGGAAAAGTTCATTCTACTTTTTCTATCCTTCACTTGATTTATTTTTCCCTCACCCATACCAAGTTTCATATTTGGAAGTGAGCAGCTTAAAAAAACACACTTGCAGATCATAATTTTCAAAAGCTGTGCTGTAGAACGTGCAAGGCAGCTCAATTCTGCAGTGTGACACATCTTTGGTTCTCCCAAATACAACAGCACAGCATGACTAATTCATTTCTAAATCCTTCTCAGTACTCCACATCGCCTCCTGAAACTCTGAATGCTACACTTGAGATTCTGCTGAGGTTTAACACTTTTAGCACAAATAAGCTCAACTGTCTGAATCAACAGTGCCCACTTTTAAAGTATACTCTCCACAAAACAATACGAAACGTTATTTAAAGTATATGCATTTAAAAAAAAAAATGAAACTATGTCATTGGCAACTACTGGCAATGCTTATAAATAACTAATTTAAAAACTGCAACAAATAAAACATCTCCACAGTGAAAAAACGTTTCAGAAACGCTTCGTTAAAGCAGCTTGAAAAGGGAAGCTCTTAACAGAGGTGTGCTTTGCAGCTCACCTTTAACCGAACAAGACTGAAAAGAAGTTTGTCAAAAATTCAGCATCCACAAAGGCTACACGTTTCTCTAATACAATAAGTACTAGGACTGAAGATACATGCTTTAGGTGACAATAAGACACACAGCACCTATTATGAAGTAGAAGAGTTATGGAAGGAACTGTTGTAAAATTTTATGTTTTAAACGAAGATAAATCTTAAATTGGAAAAAATAAGACATTCCTGTTCCTTTCTGCTATCTATGAATTATTTAAAATATGAAGTTTTTACTTCATTTTTTCTTTCCTGTATTCTTCATTCAACCTTAGTGAGTTTTGCTTAGTTTGGTTTCTAACTCCAAAGAGGTTTTTGTCAACAACTACACTGAGTCTTTCTGGAGATTTCCTTCTCTTTGAATGTATGTTGCAGTTACGTTTGTTCGTTCCATACAAAAGAAAGATGTATTTTAAAGAGATTTAATTCTATTCGCCCTGTGTTTATAGAGGTACCACAGTAACAGCTCACAAATCTGTGTTTCTGACAATTAAATTACTTAAAACATTAGAAGTTTGTACTCTTTTCAACCTCCGTTTTATTTTCTCTTCCCCCTCCCTTGTGAATAGATACCATATCTTCTACCTAAAATTACATCACAGATTGCAAATACTGGCTCTGTGAATAACTTGTCCAGCAAGCACTCTAGTTTGCAAATGAGACATAAAAACAATCTCAAGATGAAACTAATAAGGCACTCTCTATTCCACAGAATCAAAGAATCATAGGGGTTGGACATTTAACATCAACATATTTAAACATCAGTGCACAAGTTCTGACAGAACAGTGAAGCTTACTCCTCTTCCAACTTCATAAATAAGCAATAAAAAGACCCAACACTGGGTGTAATGTACCTGTTGTGAAAGACAACTTAAACTAGGAATTTTACCCATCTCTGCACAGAGACCCATGAAGTCTACACCAGAGCTCAGCTTCCTTGCCCATCACTTGAACATTTCTGACAATAGCAGGCTAAGTCAGTGCCTCCCCAAGGGTAGTTTGCACACAGGTTACAAACCAACTCCAACTTGTTTATGTTCATATATTCTTTAAAACATTCCAGCACCATGCCTACATGCAGAGGTCAACAAGAATAAGCATGGCAGCACTAGGCAGCAAAAACTCTACGTCTGGCAGAATTTGGTCCTGAAACTAAGGGAAAAGTTGTGCTTTGCAGATGGAGGTTTTGCCTCCAGGGGAGTTTCCTACTGTTTCTCTGACACTGGAGGAAAAAGAGGGCTGCCAGCAAATACTGCTACAGTGCCATAGCCCAGGGCTGCACAACAGCACTGCCGAATGAAGGGTGACTGAACCGCCTCTGCTATGGCACTCCATGAACTGGCAGGTTTGCCTACCTCAAAGTCACAGGGGGTTGGGGCTTTTTGTTATTTTGTTTTCACTTTTATCCCAAGAAATCACAATTTAAAATAAAAAACACTGTGCAATATAAAAAGAATTAAAAATGCAGATAAAGTATGCAAAGAACAGCAAGGTGCAAGAAAGGGGAGAAAAAGTGTTAAATGCATGCAAAAATGCTATACGTGGAAAAAAAAACAACAAGCAAAAACACACACTAGATGCACATCAAAACATACTACACGTGAAAAGATGGGCAGTGAATGGTAAAAGTGTCAAATGCATGCTAGAGGCTGAAAAACACTAGCAAGGGACAAGGAAAAAATGTGCAGAAGCTTATGCCACATGAATGCCTACAACCACTGCACGAGGAAAATGTGGAAACACGCAGCAGCTGCACGTTGGCTGCTTAAAAAGACATGTGAAAAATGAACACAAAAAAAGAGCACAACTAAGGCCCACCCAGCTGAGAAATGCACCACATGCAAAAATGCACAAAAAACCCACACTGCATAGATGCCAAAAATGGAGAAAAGGTGCAAAACTGAACACTAGAGGCATGAAAAACAGTCAACACACAAGCATTAAATGCCAGGGGAAAAAAATACAAAAAATGCTGTGAGAAGTGCAAGATGCACAGTAGACACACAACTTGTTAAAAACAATACACTACACAACAAAAAGACTTAAAGCTCAAGATACTGCACATCCAGCAAGATAAGGTTCAAAATACAATGTTACACAACAGGATATTACATTTTAATGTTAAAGTTATTTTAAGTCTTAACACTGGGGAGGCTTGGATGGCCTTTTTGGTTGGTTGGTTGATTTGTTTTTACTTCAGAGGCACAGAATGTTTTTTTCTTTAGTAGCTGATAGAGTGCAATTGGTTCTATATGGAGTTCTATACAGAGCCATACTGCTTCAGTGAAAACCCGTCTATAGCTACTCTTGATGATTTTCATCTGGATTATGATAAGACCCTTTCTGGCTAATTAGTTTTTGCCACGTATTTCTCATGTAGAATCACAGCCCTCTTATGTGCTGTTCTGGTAAAATAATTAATAGCTTTATGTAAAACTGACCTCAAAAGAGCATATAATTGATAGTTACAATTAAATATAACATATATTTTCTCCAACATTGTACTTCACTATAACTCATCAATAAACAGTCTATATATGATAGTCTTTGTACATTGTTCAAGCACTGTTCACAAAGCTAATACAAACAATGTGGGAACTAATGTTTAACAGATACAGAATCCTTAGAGTTGGAAGGGACCTTTAAACGCCATCTAGTCCAACTCCCCTACATTGAACAGGGACACCACAGCTGGATCAGGTTGCTCAGGGCCTTAAGCAGCCTCACCTTGAAAGTCTCCAAGGACGGAGCATCAACCTGATCTTGAGGCAACCTGTTCCAGTGCCTCACCACCCTCACTGTGAGAGACTTTTATAGAACATATTACATCAATAAACATAAGCGCTCATATCTCTAAAATGCACAAGCACGTAAGTAATTCCATTTAAAAATAGTAATAAAAATACCAAATTGCGATAGCAGCACACCTATCGGTAAGACATTCATAACAAACCAAAAACATTGAGCTCAAAAGCACATAGAAAAGATTTCTCCACGCAGCTGCAAAACAAAATGCACTCACGGATTTTGAGTTATCAATACATTTCAGCAATTCAGGAAGAAACCATGCTTACCAAACACTATTGCTTTGGCAAAAGGTGGAAAGAGTTCTGTATGTCTGCAGAGGTTTTTATGAATTTGCCAGAGATCTTTGTGCAGTTTCTTAAAGTCGCTGTATCTCTTCCAAACAACTATCTGAAGCACAGAAAGAGGTGGGGAATATTAGTAGGGTCATTGTTCGAAGCACAAATACATTTTCAAGCAAATCAGATCACTACCTTCAGCAAAAACATTTAGCAAAAATATACAATCTGAACTGACAATTGTAACAATCATAGAAAATAGTGATTCATTACCTGTCCCCAGCCCCCATTTTGGCTAACAAGACTATAGTGTACAGACTAAATACTAAGGAAAAGATGAAAAAAGGACACAGAGGGTGAAAGCAGCATTGTTTCAGCCATGATGCAAACCAGTTACACAGGAAACCACTAAGAGAAGGAAAAAAAAGCTAAATAGGAGCATTTCACTATCCAAAACTCAACAGCATGCTGTGCTTGGTGCAGTTATGGGGAGAAAACTAGGAAAAATAAATCAGTACAAGTAAAGGTTTCTTACGGAATCTTATGGACAGAGGATTTTTTATGGACAGAGCATTAAGCACCAAGGACTACAAACTAGCTGATAATTTATGCATCTACATAAAATGCTGATCGTGTGCAAATGCAAGTCCAATTTTTTTATTACTAATAATCATGGTAAAAAAACTGAAGAGTTCTTTTTGTACTCTAGACTTCAGAAATGCAAGGACAGCATTCATTACAACGGATTTTCCTGATCTGCCCTTTTCAAAAAGAAGCAGCCATTTCACAGCCAGGTATCTACATTATCCTTCTTCCATCACATTCTTTGTATCCTGCCATTTGAGAAAGAAGGAAACCCAATAGAAAAATCAGATCAGGAGAAAAATCAAGCAACAGAATTTACATTTGACTGTTAACGAGTTTGCTAACAAGATTTAGAAAAATAAATTAAAAAAAAGAACAAAGGCATTTTTTGCTAGACTCATTAAGCCATCGTAATAAAACTCAACACTAATGCAAAGAGACTAGTATAGAACAAAGAAAAACAAAGTGTAATACATTCATAAGTTGATTCCAGTGTATCATCAGTCAAACGTCTCAATCAAGTTAACACAACTAAACACCATTTTAAATATTCCAAATATTTATGGTTTAACCAGTTGCATTCTCATGAGCAATCATAATAGAAAAAAAATTACTTTTCTCAAGGAGATGGGATTTAGTGATAAGTAAAAGTTTTGATTTTAGAGTAATTCTTTTTTTCTTTTTAAGCACCAGGTCAGAGGCCCTCCAATTGTTAGTGGATGCAAGTCATATCTACAGAACAATGCAGATATAAAGCAATAGGACCATTTGGAGTGCATATACAAAGCTTTACTATGGCAACATTCTATTCACCTCATCAATTTAACTGTGTGTAAAGTAGTTGTCCTGACTCAGCCCCACCTACAACGCACATGCATCCAGAACTCAGCTGCAATTAGTATTTGATGGAGTTCAACAGGCAAGGCAGTTAAAAACAGAATCTCTCAAGAAAGCTAACTAGTGATTTGACTTCCAGAAACAATAATTCTCTACTGCCGTACTTCCATTTAATCCAATATCCAGAAAGTGGGTGATTAGCACTTCTTGAGTTTCTTAAGAAAGCAAAATCACAAAACATCAAGTTGCAATACAGTCAGTACTTGGAGACATTGGGAAATGCTGCCAAAAATTAAGAGCATTAAATTCTGTTCCACTACAGAGTATTATTTTTTGCTGCTGCAAGCAATAGCCAGGAGGAAAAAACATAAATGGCCTGTAAAGCAAATGAGTGAAGGTCATCCTAAACTCTTTCACAAGCTCATGGAAATCATGCCTTTGCATGCACGCAGCTCAGCAAAGTTAGCAAAGCTCCCACTGTAATATACTCATTAGAAATCAGATTTGGAGGAAGGACATGCTATACTTTGAGGCTCAACAAAGCACACCAAGTATATCATAAAACATAAATTAGACTTGTAAGGCAATAAGGTGTGTGCTCATCATAGCTAGAGCCAGTAGGTCTCTATTAACTCATCTGATCTCTGTCTTTCACAACAAACAACCCTTTCTCCTCAGCAAATAAGGGAGGAAAAAAAAGAAAAAGAAAATCAACCATGACGGCCCTAACTAGAACGACTCCATATGCCCTGTTACCATCATCAACACTCAGAAGGAAGGAAATTGAAATGAATGCCACAAGCCCTTCGGTATCTATTAACTCCTCCACATACAATTTTGCATTAACATCATTCTTCTGATAAGAAATCCCTTACAAAGTTATCTTCCTTCCTGTCCCAGCAATAGCAGGTGGGGACATCTTGAACTCTAGTTGGCTGTAGTGGGAGAGACTGTGCATTAAAGGTATTCTAAAGTGTAGTTGGAAGAGGTGACAGAAAGCAGAATTGAGGTGACTGTACATGGCCTTACACACAGCTGCATACGTAACTCATTTATTAGCATCACAGCAGTGCCATTGAAAGACTTCTGAAAATGTAGGCAGGCGCGGACAAGTGGGAAGTGGTTGCACAAGAAAGGCCATAAAGCAAGAGGGTTGTTGAATATACAAAATTCTGTCTGTTGGATTTCTAATAAAGTATTCCAGAAAACTGAGGTAATTTATTTTCAGCAGGAGCAGATTAGGAGCATCTTTTTTTTCTTTCAAACACTGCCCACAGTTCTTTCGCTTGACAGGAGGTCACTATAACAGCAAAGCTCCCAATGTATGTCGTTTTCCCACTATAATTCACCCTTCTGGCAACTACAGTCTGCAGTCTTGCTTTTAGTAACTAGGAACTTTCAGATGCTTGCTTATAACAAAACTGCATCACACTACCACACTATCACATGCAAAATAATTACTTTGATACAAAGTGCAAAGTGGAAAAATTATCAACTAGTCCATGGCACATTTACGTTTCCATGTTGACTAGAGTATGTGGAATCCTGCAAGGCTAATCTGCATCTACAAAGTAAGGCAAGGACTGAAGGATACGGCTATGCTGTTTTTTCAAAATTATTTAAAATATATTCATGCAGTACACTAGCTGAAAGACACTCAATGTGTTTTACTGAGGAACAGCTCATCAACAGCTGCTATAAAGTGTTTCTCCCACAAATGAAGATTAATGTACTGGCAGAGGGTGCACATGGGTAGGCTCAACTCAGGAGTCTCTCTGGAAGAGGAGACTGAGCTACAAGCTACAGTCACACAGGTCTACTACTAGATCCGTGATCACTCTGATTCTCATAGACTATTTTAATCTTCTATAGCTTAAGAAAAAAAAAAAAAGCCAAAAGCATGAATGCTCATGCTTGTTTCATCCTCAAGACTTCAAAGAAAGATGCAACAAAAAGGTATTGGGTGTAGCAGGCAAGTCTCACCTCTGCCAAGCCACTAATCAGTAACTCATGTCTGACCATACAGATGCAATGAATTCATCTATGGGCTCTTCTTTCATCAACTATCCAGGTTCTCCTCAACTGTGGTAAGAGACTGCACCAGAAATTCAACATACGCATGTTACTCAATGTCTGAAAAGCCATAAGGTTGTGTTTTTGAAGGAAGATACTGCACATACATCATAATAGTATCAGCAATGTCAAATCATTAGTCTAGAAGAAATCAAGAAGGAAAAAAAAAAGATTTTCCAAGGCATTAAAGTGACATAAGGCTTATTCAGAGCCTATTTGGAAGAGGCAAAGAGCAAGCAATTCTAAAGTTTTATCGAAGTACATCATGGGAAAATACTTAAGGATCCTCAAAGCGAGACGCATAATACATGACTTGTAGTCTAATCTCCCTCAATTACTCCCACGCACCTCCATTTTCCCTGCTCACTAACAGCCAGTAATGATGTAGGCTTTTCCATGAAGTATTGGTTAAAGAGGAGAATAATACCTACAGCTGAGACCTAAGACTTGGATTGCGGACTGATCTCTAATTTTACCAGTAGGAGTTAAGTAACCATCAATTTGCCAATTCCAGCCCTGAGAAAAGAGCTTGCGAAGTTATCAAAGCCTTTTTGTCATCAAAAGACACTTTACTCCCTAAGACTTTGTTTCAAGTTGCATTCATCACTGAGGGCAGAATTGCAACATGTTACACCAGCGACTGTTTTCAAGTATGAAAGCAAAAAAACAGATGGAAACATACAAAGAAGTGTTTGCACAATTCTGATGACAAAATACACAGAAATTGCTAAATTACATCAAAGATACTTCAAAAGGCATAACGTGATATGTAAAGACATTTGCACAAGTTTAAGCTGTTACCTCCTGGACATCCTCTGGATTTTTTCTTGAAACAATCTGAAAAGGAAAACAAAAACATTAAGCGCTCAGCTTTACTATTCCACATGGAAACATGCAACGATTCGTCGCTGAAAATTAAAACCTGGAAAAAGGCAAGCACTTGTTTCTCCTTGCACTTGGAACTGTTTTCATTAGTTTCACAGAAGTCTAATATCCAAGCACAACATGGTAGGGAGTTCCAGCAGCAGAGATCATTGCTGGGATGAGAAATCAAGACGGACATTCCAGGCAAAACAGCACAGAAGGCATCTCGCAGAACAAAGCTGCACAGAGCGCACCCCCCTCATCTTTCCCATCTTCTCCTATTATTTCATATTAGGGTCACATTACTCCCACTAAGCAGAGCTAATTAAGGCTACGCTTAGCTTAATACAAGTCACTCAGCCTTGCTGTGAATGTAAGGCTTTGTATTCATTAAGACAGTAATTTCACTTCACTTACAGCCATCGATGTGCATACGCAACTAATTCCATCCTTCCGTATTTGTTTCTGCTTAAACGCTCTTTTCCTAATTAATTATAAATGACTTTGTCCAGAGGAAACTCACAATGAAAATGAGGCGTGGCTGCACACCATAAAGAAGCCTGTGTTTTCTCAGGATTTCTTTCCATAAATAAACTTTGACTGCAAAAGCCTTCATAATCCAAGCTCTGTGTTGGTCTTACAAAACAGCAGTAAGAGCACATCCACGCAATCAAACACATCGAAACCAGGTATCTTTACTTCATAACTGCAATTACCTTGTGTCAGTCAGTATATCCTTCATTATAACTCAGCCAAAGCTGTTTAGCACAATAATTAGCCCAGTCTTAAACAAACAGGGCACTCTCACCCCAAACTCAGACTATCCACACACCGACACACCCCAAAACAATTAGCACTGTGAACTGGTGACATATAAGGGCAAGCTAAAGGAGTTTATATGACTCGTGTTCCACAGCATAAAACACCATCCCACTGGCCTTGAGCATCACTCAGCAGTCAGTCCCTTGTAACAGCCTGCACTGACAAAACTTTCCTCAGCTTTTCCTCAATCCAAGGAAATCTGTGACTAACGTCACATTTGGCAACTTTACCAAACTTTAACCTTGTGGCTGTGCTACCTCATCCACTACCAGCCAGTTCCTGTGTACCATTTGTGAACTATTCCGACCCTTCTTTTCCAGCAGCTGGCGTACTTGATGTAGGGAAGCTGTAGAGCTGAGGAAGGAAGGTACCATAGGTATGGTTGTGCATCAAAAGGAGACCAAAGGGCGTGCACCAGCTGTTTGGCTTTGCAGTTCACCTTTAGTTAAAGTCTTACACCAGTTCTGGCAGCTAGGAAAGTTACCAGATGGGCAGAAGGAGACCCAGAGAGATGAGTAATTACCAGCCAGTTAGTAAGAATCTGGAATAAAACCCACAGGCCCTGTTCCACACTTGTTATAATGTTACACTGCCTTCTATATCTACCAGTCCTGCCAACTTTAAGTCAGTATGCAATAATTAATGTGTCATCCTACTTTGTTCTCCATATCCTTTCCTGAAGGTCAACCCCAAAAGAGGTCTTCCCCTTCAACCAAACCTACAATCAATCCAGTGACTTGCCAAAAAAACTAACCCCCAAGTTTTCAGTGCACATTTTTAGTCCTCCCACAAGGATCAATGCAATTGGCTCCTTCTGCAAATCTCTAATGCAAGCAACTTCCATCTATTTTAAAAATATCATCGAGATACCCATCAATGAGCTGAGCAATGCATAACTACTGCATTATGATCTGAAAAGAGAGACCCTAAAAGGATCTCATACCTCACCTTTGAGCTAAGTATTTCAGAATATCCTATTCCTGCAGGTAGCCAATGTAACTCAGTTGAATTTTAATTAGTAACTGTAATCTGCTCAATTTTCTGAACGTTTATGAATAGCCTATATTTTCAGATATCATATAAACAATTCTCTTGGTGTCATCACTTCCTGATACTTCTTTCTGTGCTTACGGTTAACTTATCAAATCTACTTTATAAATACATGGCCCCAGTGTAGTTTCAGAAAGGATTCGCTCATACACCATCGAAAGGCATCTCCACTAGCACACTTAGTGCCCCGGGTCTGTCAAAAAGGGATTCAGTGCAAGGGGAAGACCCACCCCACTTTTTTCCTGGCGGTCCCCCAACGCTGCTGAGCATCAGCTCAGCCAATACAGCTGTAGTGCTGTGATATCAACAATGCAGCCAGAACACTGCAGGAACAGGAGGGAGGAATAGGAGGGGAGAAAAAGGGACGGCAGCAGATATGTTCACTGAATTATTTTTAAATCATTTTGTCCAATGTCTAACACTTCTAATCCTCACTTCAAGTACTACATAATAGATTACCAGATAGAGACCCACTGAGATGAGAAAATGCTATTTGTATTTCTACATTTGTCAGTGTACCACACGCTTTGTGCACAAATTAGATAATGTTGTATTTTGAGGACTTTCAACATCCAAACACAGCAAAGAATGAAAGATCTTTGGTTAGCTCAGCTTAATTTGGAGAGATCACAGGCTGACCAACTCCTGTTCTGCAGGAAAACCACTGCAGCCAGCGTGCTCCCCAATTCTGAACTGCATCTCCTGGAAAACCACACCACCAGCATGGCTCCAACTTACAGGACATGGAGACACACTGTCATTTCTCACTAGTTAACCACAGCCTGTTCCTCAACAAGTCTGCAGGTACTAAAATATCACTTATTTTGACCACCTCCCACTCTGCACCTGTGTCCGGCATTACTCTGCTCCAGGCATAGCACCCATTGCTTTCCTTAGTTGAACACCACCAGCCTGGTGACCAGCTACCAGCCAGCCCCATTCACTGCAACCCTTTGAGCTGCCCCACTTGCTTGACTTACAGCATAGCCTGCTGGACTTTAAAAGGTGGTGCTTGTAGAGTGACCAGCTTGCATGGAATCCCCCCAAACCTTCCAAAATTGATTCCCAGGGAACGCTGCTAGCTCAGGTAGGATAAGGTTTGCTCTCCTGAAGTCCAGAGTGGTAATGCTGATCTTTCTTCTCTTACCTCTAAAACATTTGAACATAACCACTGCAAGAGTGCTGTGGCCAAGACAGCAACCTACTGACATCTCTCCCACAGGGCCTTCCCTGTTCTCAAACAACAGCTCTAGGAGGGCACCTTTCCCCCTTCGCTATCTCACTTATTTCTTGCGACAAGAAACTATCTTCAACTTGCTTTGGGAATCCCCCAGACTCAGCTGTCACAGCAGTTTGTGTCTGAAAAGTTGAAGTCTCCCATAGGGACGAGTTCAGCTGATGCTACGATTCCCCCTAATTGCCTACAGAATAGCTCATCTGTACTACCATCGTGGGGGGGACAGTCAATAGCAGACACCCATGACAACATCTGCTTTGCGATCCATCCCCTTAATCCTCATCCAGAGGCTCTCTGACTGCAAGCACAACCTAATCTTTCTCTTTTAGATTAAAATCTCTGAGGTGAAAAAAAAAAACACCTTTTTTTGGCTCTTAATAAAAAGTAGTTTATTTGACTGAAAAGAATATATCAAGCACGTCCCATATCTATGTTTGTATTAATATATATATATATATGTAGGTTGCTCCAAAAGTAATGCCTACTATTTATTTCCATAGAAAATACAACAAAGAGCAGAACAACGCTCTTTGACAGAACAAATTCTCAGCTACAAACCACTATTTTTCAACTCAGTCACCACCATTAGCTATGCATATTCACCGGCAATGAACAAGAGCCTGCATAAGCATGGCTGTCCAGAATTTTGCTTGTCTTTCACATCGTCTTCATCTCTTCTGAAACACACCACCCACCGCCTCACACGCTCACAACCACTGTTTGATCTCCATCAACATTCAACAAGTGTTGGTGACCATTAGTGGGTGCTAATTTTTCCACATGGAGGAATTCAATTCCATACCTTTGCTTCATGCGCACTCCCGTGTCAGACGCCATTTTGTCAGTGCCCCTCTGCTGCCATCTGTCACACAGCAACAACATGTAACGGGATATTGGTGGAAAGGTTCAGCCTCTACTGCCGTACCACCAATATCCACCTCTGACATTGCGTGCCAACACATCAGAATAGGAGACATTACTTTTGGAGCA
>JAOWBP010001760.1:17745940-17756226 GCA_028571105.1 Tragopan temminckii
TCAAGTAGATGGGGCCAGGCTCTTTTCAGTGGTACCTAGCAATAGGACAAGAGGCTGTAGGCACAGACTGGAACTCAGGATGATCTATACAAACACGAGGGAAAAATTCGGTACTTTGAAGGGGACAGAGCACTAGAACAAGCTGCCCAGAGAGGGAGTCTTTTTCTCTGGAAATATTCACAACTCACCTGGATGCCCTCCTGTGTGACCTGCTGTAGGAAACCTGCTTTATCAGCAGGATTGGACTAGATGACCCCCAGAAGTCCCTTCTAACTCCTACAATTCTGTGATTCTGTGAAAAAGTTCACAAGTTCAAGTACTTGGGGAGAGAGTCACTGAGATTTACTGGGAAGACAACTGCGTCAGACTCAGGAAATCTACTGCACTCAAAGCAGCTAGAGGCAGGGAAAGCATTCAGCTGCAGTTTGCCCAATCCCTGCACATCTTTAGGCATCTGTTGCCAGCCCCCTCTAGAAGGCAGGAAACTGAGTTCTGGACCATTTTGCTGAAGCACCATGGCTGTTCTCATGTTCAGCATAATCAATCAATGCATCTCTCAGAAAGCCAGCAGCCTCAGATCACTAGGGAGTTTCCAAAGCTCAAATGATTCATGAAATATTTGGCTGTTAGTTACAAACCAGTATTTGGGGGTACCTATTTCAAAGAATCTCTCTTAACGTACGTAGTATAGCCTAGATATACAAAATAATAATTAGAAGAGATTACATGTAATTGTGTTACTGGGTTATTAAAATTTACCTAGGGCAAGGTAAGAAATAATAACAAAATACAGAAGTGAAAAGATTTTCGACGTATGATTAGATTAATCTCTTACTTCTATTTTTTTGTTTACAGTTTCTATGTTCACCAACATACCTTTCTTGTCTTAAAGACTTACCTTAAAAAAACTGTCTTCACAGCTATTGTACATCAAAATAAAGAAAATAATTGCGTGCTATGGGAAAATTCTCTCTGCTCCAAAAAATAACTGCCGTTGATGCTGCTGCCTACGGGTATCTTTTCTGTCTCCAAAACACGCCTAACACGTAAGAACTGCAGCATTTCATTTCTCTAAGAGAGCCGAAGATGATGCGCAAGCTCCCACCCGCTCGAATTCCCCACAGCAGGGCGGGCCGCCCACAACCAAGATGGCGCCTGCGGCCTCACCCCGCCCTGGCCCAACATGGCGGCCGGGCTGGCGCCGGCCCTCCCGGAACCAAGATGGCGGCGGGACGCCAGGGCGGCCTTTGGACTACAAGTCCCACTGGCGAGCGGGCGTGGCCTAGCCACCGCCCTCACGGGGTAAGCGGCGGGCAGGGATCGTGGCGGCGGCGGGTGGAGCTGGCGCTGCCCTGGAATGACCCCTTCTGGGGGCGCCAGGGCTCGGCGGAGCAGCTAGCGGGGCTCCGCGGGGCCGGGCCCGGCCCTGGGCCCGCCGGGAGGTAAAGAGCGGCGGGCGGGGATCGGGGTTTCAGGGAGTGCCGGGCCTGAGGGCGCTGTGAGGCCTTCGCCGGGCCCGGATGCCGCGTCGGCCTCCCTTGGGGGGCGCGGCAGCTGCCGGGGGAACAGGCCCAGAACCCCGGGGGCGCCGCGTGCGGCTGCGGGAGGCCTGGCCGTGCCGGCCGGTAGCTTTAAGCGCCACCGCGGTGCCCAGCGGAAGTCGGCGTAGGCGTGAGATTTCCTTGCTGGCTGTGGCGCCTGAAAGGGAGCGAGCATCGGTACCGTCCGTTTTCTTACCGTCATGGCGCGGTCCTTGTCAGCGCCGCTTTCAGCAAGTTCCCGACTCCTCGCAAGTCGGTGCTTTTCTGACTCCTTTCTAATAGCCTTCTAAGGAAGCTAAAGCAGCACGCAAAGTGGCCTTCTGTAAAAGTTCTTCTCTGAGCGCTTGGAAGATGTGGCGTTGAATTCAACAAGGTGGAGTTGTAGATATTTATTAAGAGGGAGAGTGTGAAAATTAAATGGTGTTTGTATCCTTTTCCCTCTTCAGCATAACAAGATCAGTTCCTGAGGTCTTGCTTTGCAAGTCATCATCTAGGTTAAGGTTTACATTTCTACATGTGCCGACTACATTTGTAATTCTAAGTAAGAGGTTGTAATGTGTAAGTGGTATCCAAAAATCTGATTCTTCTCTCATGTAGCTGAACTGGATCTAATAGAAAAATGAATATTCTGTATGTGTTAACTTGTAGAGAGGAAATAGCTTTTATGTTGCATCTGTAGCCTTCTATAGGCACATTTTGTTGCATTTAAGTAATAAAACATACACTTTCTTTGGTAGACACTCCATGCTGCCCCGTCATGTGCAGAGGCTGGGCCGAGACTGGATCACCCATGTCAACGGTTCTCAGGTATTTGCCTTCGGCAGCCCAGTTCCCACCTGTATGAGATGGGCTGGACACTGCCCATGGGCCTCGTTCCCTCTGCCTGTTCCGGTTGATTTCTCAGCAAACTGGAGGCTCCCACCGTTTTTTGGACCTTGGAGGCAATTTCAGAATTCTAATTGGCAGCTCGATAACTTTGCACAAAATTCTTGCTTTCACCTGCCTAACCCCAGTATGAAATCTGAGGGAGAAGAACCACTGACAAAGAAGAGGAGGCTCAGCGCCCAGTCAGGTTCTCCAGCCCCAGAAGAACCAAACTTCTCTGAGCAGAAAGAAGCATTATGTGTTTCTGTCTCACAAGATGAAAAAAGTGAGAGTAACAAGAAAGGTAAAAGATGGTTTTTTGCTTCTTTTCCTTATTTGTTCGTGTTATTAAGAACATAGAACTTCTAACAATTTGTAACAAGTTAGATGCAATATTGCCCACCTCTTTTGAGTTACTATTTTTCTTGGCACCTCTCCCAGAAAACATCTGTTTTAAAAATGTTACAGTGTCTTACTGCTGAGACCTTTCTCACCTGCTCTTCCCCTCAGCAAACACATCTTGATATACCTTTATTTGGGAGAGTGGTCATCTTTCATTCACACGTTGTGACAGTACACAAAGGTACTCAGAAAGGTGCAGCATAACTTCTCTCCCACTATGAAAATAGTATTTGAAGCCTTGCTGAACTCATTGCAGATACGTTGCATTTAGGATGTAGAGGCAGGCAGTGACATAAGCCTGTGTCAGAGACTGAATTTGACTTCCTGGGCCAGCAGCCTTCCTGCAAGGAAGGAGCAAGGTGGGGTGGTGTGGTATAACAGCAGCAATCTCCTTAGAACATGCCAGTTTCCTGTTTTCAAAGTAATTAGAAATCCAGGGCATATAACTTTTTTCTGCTGTGCTGTTTACTGATGCTTATATGAAGATCATCTTCAATGGAGATTCTAAATCACTGCTGATCAGATGAGCTTTTAGAATTGGTTAATCAATTTCCAAGGCAAATAGTTGTTAGTAGAATGATTTCTAAGAGCAGTAAGAAGTCATATGGTTTGTTATGTAACTTGTTTTCTGCTGCATGTGTTTTTAACAGGAAATATCAAAAGACACTGGGAATATTTCTGTCAGTACAGCAGGACAATGAAAATCTTGGAAAGTGCAGAAACTGACCAAAGCAATAGAGAATGTGAAGCCAAATTTGATTTCACAGTCATGTCCTACAACATCCTCTCACAGAATTTGTTAGAAGATAACTCCCACCTGTACAAACACTGCAGACAACGCTTGTTAATCTGGACATACAGATTTCCCAACATTCTACAAGAAATCAAACAGCTGGATGCAGATGTGAGTAGAAAACAAGCACGTGGCTATTAACAAGAACTGATGAAATGGAGTAGCAAATCCTTGATGGTTTTTATTTTAGTGGATGGGCTGTCTTGTGAATCCAGCTGAGCTGTTAGTAATGTCATGCCTAACAGTAGTTCTGATTTATGATTTATAATGCATTCCTTATGGTCCAAACTTAGAGGAAAGGCAAACTCTACAGTATACAATACTTATGGTTGCCTTTTGTCCCTGACTTCCTAGTCTTTTTGAAATGACTCTGATGTTCTGCTGACACGCAGCAAAATTATTTTTCAATATTAGAACCTTCTCTTCACATAAATCTCATTTTGTCTTTAATGCATGCTTGAATAGTGTACAATAAAGAAGGCACTGAATTTAAGAATAGCTTATGTAAGTACAGCTGAAGGTCCACTCAGTCCAGCGTCGTGTCTTCAGCACATCGGATGATAGATGTAGAGTGGGAAAATAGGGCACCTTTCTCTGTGGTAGTCTCAGCTTCTGAACCTCTAGAACTGAAGTCTGTATCTTCAACTGTGCCAGAAATTATTTAGTGCAAAGGACATGCAAGACTGGCTGATTTTTATTGGTAAATATTTCATTTTAAGGAGCTATTTATTTATTTATTTATTTTTAATGGGAGAGTGAATCCTTTTGTAGGATTGTGGGGCAAAAAAAAAATTAAAATCTTTTTGGTTTTGTCTGAACATATGGAGGCTGCCAACAGAGAGACAAAGTAATATTTTTGTTGTAAACTTTTGCCTTAGGTACTTTGTTTACAAGAAGTCCAAGAAGACCACTATAGGAAAGAGATCAAGTCAAGTTTGGAATCCTTGGGTATGATGAAAATCTTATGGCCAGTACGATTGGTTTTTTTTAATCACTGTTATGCTTCACAGGTAATATCCAGAAAAAAAAACCTTTATTATGCAGGTCCACCTTGCATAGATGTGACTTCTGGTTTATATTTTGGGTTGTTTGGGTGTTTTTCTTTTTTTTTTTTTTTTTTTTTTTTCTTCCCCAACATGAATAGAGAAGAACATGCTTGGTATCTTAAACTATTTAAATGCTTATACACTGTGAAAGGTATTAGACCAAATTTTCTGCAGTATTTAAACTGAAGTTGGGACAGAATGCCTCTTGTGTTCGCTCTGCTTACTGAACCATATTTTGAGGCCTTCATTAGTAAAGTCTAATGATTGCTAGTGATACTTCATTACTTATTTATTGTTAGTTGTGTTAAATAATTTCTCATTTAAAGAACATTGGATAAATACCGTACTAAAAACTTACATTTTTAGCTGAAATTTATTTGGGGCAGTTAATACTGAACTATTTCCTGACTTGAGATGGCAGCTCAATGTCATCTTAAAGCAATTATTTTTGGAAAACAAGAGATATTGGGGATGATTCCCATCAACTTGAAAGATAAACAGGAACAAAGTTTTACATAAGTTTCCTTTTATCGTGATCCAGTTGTTTTGGTATTTCTGTCAGAAGCCATTCAGGTCTGAGTTTCTCATAGGGAGTTTGTGATGGATATTGTTTAGGAACTCTGTTCTTAGCTTTGTATTTAGTGACACCAAATAATTCCCATTAAAGTCATCTGTCCTCCAAAACAACATAAGCATCAGAAAATTTAACCTCAAAAGATGCAGAGAGTGCAGCGAACTTCCCTTAGGCTTCTGTACTTCAGACTGAGTCTTTACTGCTGTGGGAGGGGAACAAGTAGTGTGAAGAGTCACTTTTTTTTTGTTGTTTTTTAAATGAATCTGTATTTTTACAATAGTATTCTATGTTTTTAATTACCTTTCTTGCAGGGTATCACTGTGAGTATAAAATGCGGACAGGAAGAAAACCTGACGGCTGTGCTATTTGCTTCAAAACTTCCAAATTTAGCCTGATCTCATCAAATCCTGTGGAATTTTTTCGCCGTGATATTCCACTCTTGGACAGGGACAACGTTGGACTAGTCTTACTTTTGCAGCCTAAATTTCCATGTAAAACTAATGCTGCCATCTGTATAGCTAATACACATCTGCTGTATAACCCGAGGAGAGGGGATATCAAACTGACCCAGCTTGCAATGCTCCTGGCAGAGATCGCTAGCGTCGCCCCTCAGAAGAATGGTACCTTCTGCCCAATTATCATCTGTGGTGACTTCAATTCTGTTCCTGGTTCTCCACTGTACAGATTTATAAAGGAAGGGAAGTTAAATTATGAAGGACTTGCTATAGGGAAGGTAAGCTTTTCCTTTCTTACCTGGAAAAAAGTTGATTCTGATTAAAGAGAACTGATAGAAATTTGCTGTGGAGTTAAGCCTGGGTTTGTTAGCTGTGCCTTACAGGATGTTGTATCTGCCTCTATCACTCTAAAATGAAAAATCTGCCAAACAAATTAACTGTTCTTAAAATGCGGTTATCCACAGGATGATTGTATCACTGTTTCTCAGTGCTGTGGTCTTTAAGCAGGAAAAAATAACCACTTAATCAATTACATACTGTGTTCTCTCTGAGAAGATGACTTTTGTTTTAGATGAGCTTGAATTACAGTGGTTAGAATAATTGTAAAAATCAAACACGGGATTGGGTGCTGAGGCTAAACTGCTTCAGGTTAGATGGTTTTCTTTGTAAATTCTTGTGTGCCGTAGCTCTTGGGTATGTCAAAAGCTATTTAATAGGAAGCATTGAACTGTGTACGACGAGAAAATAGGAAAACAGCCCCAGTGGTGTTTGTTGCCAGTGGGTAGTTGTTTTTAGCCTGTCTTTGTCCTTACTTGATCCCAGAAGAATAAGCATAAAAAAGATGAAATAAGATTTTGCTAGGGAGATGTCTATACTCAGTCCTATTACACTGCAATCAGTGTTCTCAGTAATCTCTCAGCTTCGTGTCATAACAGCTATCTTGGAAAATTAGGTAACTGCAAAAAAACCTTGATAGGAGTAAACAAAGGGAATGTACGTTCTGATGAGACCCCACTGGAGTACTGTGTTCAGCTCTGGGCCCCCAGCACAGGAAGGATGTGCATCTGTTTTAGAGGAGGCCATGAGGATGCTCAAAGGGCTGGAGCACCTCTCTTGTGAAGAAAGGCTGAGGGAGTTGGGCTTGGTCAGCCTGGAGAATAGAAGGCTGCGGGGAGGCCTCGTTGTGGCCCTTCAGTGTTTACAGGGGTTCAACAAGAAAGATGGAGAGAAACCCTTTATCGGGGAGCGTAGTGATAGAACAAGAGGTAATGACTTTAAACTGAAAGATGTTAGGTTTAGATAAAAGCTTTTCACGGAGAGGGTGGCAAGGCAGTGGCACAGCTGCCCAGAGAAGCTATGGTGCCCCGTCCCTGCAGGCGCCCATGGCCAGGTTGGATGGGCCCTGGGCAGCTGAGCTGGGGGCAGCCCTGCCCATGGCTGGGGGCTGAGGTTGGGTGATTTTTAAGGCCCCTTCCAACCCAAGCTGTTCTATGATCAGGAGCATTTACTGTTTTTTATAATGGCTTGTCAAGTCTCTATAAAAGATTTATTCTAGGGGGCTGTTTTTTGCTTATGCTTTTAATGTACAGAAAATGTGTGGTCACGTCAGGGTCTTTTTTAATCAAATTTCTTCTGAAAAAGCATGTTGTCTTTCTTAGGTCTCTGGACAAGAACAGTTTCCAAGGGGACAAAGAATCTTATCTATTCCAATTTGGCCCAAAAAATTAGGTATTTCACAAAACTGTGTGTATGAAATAAAACAGCAGCAAAAAGAAGAAGATGCAGGTCAGTTTCGGGATTGATGGATTTTGTGGTCCTTTGAAAGCATCCTTCAGGAAGCACTGAAAAACAGATAATCTTTTTTAGTGGAAGGGAAAAAAATAGCCTTGAGCTTGCACAAACTTATTGTTGGGCTTGTTTGAGTGTAAGGTTATTTGTTCACATATGCACGTGCGAATTTGAATGTTGTACAAGATAAGCATTTCCAGATTTAAATCTTTGAGGAGATACAGAATTTGCCATTCAGGAGCTGACAGATAATCACATCAGGATTACTGTGTTTGCATCAGGACAACTGCTTGTACTGTGGCAGGGAGAAGAGAGAGGAATGCAGCATGTAGCATCAGCCTACATTCTGCTCCAGTGTTCATGTATTCCAGTAAGACTATCTCATGAGACAAATGGGAAAAGAAAGCGATTCCTTGTTGAACGTTATTGCATCTTTCATCCACCTTTTGTGTGTGTCAGACAAAAGAATTTGAAATGAATGTGATGTAAGGAATCTAAATAATGGAACAGAATAATTTAGTCCCATTTTGTGAATTGTACCTTGCTTGCTGCAAGAAATAAACATACTTAGAGATATTCAGATATTCTGTTGTAGCTTTTCAATATTATAGTCTCACCTACATCCTACTTTTTAAATGTAAACTGAATGTATTTTCATTTGACAGGAGAAAAAACAGAGGAAGCAACATCGGATAACACCAAAGAGATTGTAGTAGCATCTGAAAAGTATGTGTTGTTGGGGAAAAGACTGGATCTTAGATTTTTTATTTTTTGGGGGGGGGGGAGGGGATTAGGACTAAGGAGGGGGTTGTATTGGTTTTGTATTTAGACCAAACTTGTATTTGATTTCAGACATGGATATAAGATGCACACTGATCCCAATCTGCCCATCTGGCAAAATAATCAGTAGACTGCTGTGAAGAAACAGGTGGTTATTTTTTTTTTAAAGGAAGAATATACTTGCATTTACCAAACTGGGAAAAGCATATAAAATAAAGCAAAAAAGAAGGAAGCTCCTTTAATGGTATATGTGTGATGTCAGGCTCTAAGTTAGCCATGTCTTGTCAGAATTGAGATCTTGGTATCACTGCTAATAGATTAAATCCTCTGGTAATCAAAAAGGCAAGAAATAGCTGTTCAGAGGAAGGGAGTCGTTAACAGTACAGAAAATGGAATGCTACAGTGTAAATAAATCTGTAGAGGCCATATGTTGAAGACCGCTTGCAGGTTTTTTGCTCCATCTTATAACGGAAATGAAGTAACAAAAGTAACAAGGATGATCAAAGTCATTGGAATAGCTTTGATCTGAAGAGTGATTAATGGGCTTGGGTCTCTTGATTTAGGAAAAAAAAAAAGAAAGCTGGGAGGGGATTGACTGGAAAATCATTTAGGGCTAGCAGAACATGAGCAAATATTGAAGGGTTAAGTAGAGAATATACTCACTGTGACAAATTTCCAGACAGTAGATATAAAACAGACAAACGCTCTTCGCTTTCAGCACAAATAAAACCAACTGCTAAACAACGCTGCACAAGTACTTGAGCAATGGTAGGGAAAACTCATAGAAGAAAAAGCTGTTGTACATGACATAATCGGTGTAGATGCAATGATTGTTGGCTAGGCTGTGAGTCACAGGATTGCTGAATGTTTAACCAGTTCTTACTCCCTACCTAACTGTTTGGCACTGGCTGGTGTCAGGCTGTTAGGGCAGGCTGTACTGTCTCAGGAAAGCTGCACTTCTGCTAAACAGAGATGGAAAAGGTTATCAAAATGCAGGATGCAGAAGTCTACAGAAGCTGCAACATATAACTGTTGGCAGTAGATTCTGTTGAAAAGAGGAACTTATTCCCCATCCATTTCTAGAGCAGAAATTAGTACTTTCCTGTATTGTACCCACTGCCATCCAGGCTGATTTAATTGTAAAAACAACAAAACGCTTTATTTTAACCAGGACGTATTGCAGATTAAGTTTAAAATGCAGCCATGCAGGGCGAGGCAGGTACAGCTGAGGAAAGGGTAATTTGCTGAGCTGATGGGAGCAAATGGCTGGGATAGAGAGAAGAGCTCTTCTGCTGACAGGTGCAATTGTGCCTTTTTCTTTCAGAACTGAATAAACACATGAGATGAGATGAGCTGAAGAGGAACAGACTGGCTGATGATGAGGAAAGGCAGAACAGGAGCCTGAGTAGAGAAAGTTAGGCATAGCCTCACTTGAAAACACTTGAGTTTTAGTTCAGGAAAAAAAAACAAAACATTAATTTCTCTATATGCAGGAGGGCCCAGGTAGAGATGAGTTTCATAGCCAGTCGCTTTCTTATAAACTACTCTTATATAAACGTTTCTAGCACAAGAAGTGATGAGACTGATTGCTTAAGGAAAACACCAGTTTGCATATCCAGATGATTGTTTGAATGAGAAACCATTTGATGGCTTTTTCTAGGAAATGCAAGAAAATAAAATGTTCTTCTTTTGATTCCTGTCTAGATTGTCCTCAAAATTGCAGCACCATTTTAAGTTGTCTTCAGTCTATTCTCACTACTTCCCTGAAAATGGGTTGCCAGAAGTAACAACTTGTCACTCCCGAAGCGCAGTCACTGTGGATTATATTTTCTATTCTGCAGCAAATGATGATTCTGTTGCCCAACCAGGTAAAGAAACCAACTTTTAATTATTTTTCAGAGATGCTAAAAGGGAACTTCCGGATCCGGTTGTAAGGGAAACGTGATAATTTGATCCATATCGAGTTCCTTGTCAACCTACCACAGCTGGAATGTCACACAGGGCAAACTGTTTCACCTAGAGAAACATTCCTGTAGTTACCAT
>JAOWBP010001760.1:17756326-17770586 GCA_028571105.1 Tragopan temminckii
TTTTCAGAGATGCTAAAAGGGAACTTCCGGATCCGGTTGTAAGGGAAACGTGATAATTTGATCCATATCGAGTTCCTCAGAGGTATGGCTGCCTTGTCAACCTACCACAGCTGGAATGTCACACAGGGCAAACTGTTTCACCTAGAGAAACATTCCTGTAGTTACCATCTCAGCATGGAAACCAAGGGCTAAGGCTACAGAAAATCAGTGATGTAAGTAGCACCTGGGAAATACTGTTGACAGTAACTACTGGAGGATCTTAGTGGCCAGATCTACAACAAAGTAGTTTTTCCAATCATTCAGTCAATAAAATGGCAATTCATGACATGTGCCAAAGCTGCTAAATGAACTGCTTCCTAGAAAATTACTTTTCAGATAGTCTTGGTGTAATTAATGTCAAGTGAATGGCCTTTCCTCTAAGAGGAGGCACAGGCAGATGCCCACTTGTCACTCTCCTGATTGCAGTTGCAGCTAAAACTCACCAGATGGTGCCAGAAAGACGCAGTGCCTTTGTGGGTGCCTTTCTTGGTGGGGGACTGCACTGCATTGATCGTAGTTGTGTGTTAGTGTGGTGCTCCTGAGCAGCAGACTTTTCATGTTACAGTTAGCTGCGTGTTTTATGCCATTGTCAGACATGAGTGCACAACGCAGTGCCATCAGATAAATAGCTCTGTAGAATTCTGAGCAAAGAAACCTGGATCCTACTCCTGCTCCCAGTGCAGATTGCCACTGATTTTTGTGAATTGACGTTGTTCCTGGTAACTGAAATGAAAATCTCACCTTCATCTCTTATACTTTGAGTCTCGATCATTAACATTCATTGAGTGAATGTACCAAAGTCTCGCTTGTCATAACGTGCACAGCAAATGAAAAGCTTCTCTAGAAAAGAGTCTCTAAATTCCTCCTGAATTCTGTGCAATCTGAGTTCTCTGTGATTTAAAAATTTATGGTATGCTTAGCCAAGAGCTTAGTCTGGCGTTCTGGAAATGTTTCTGTGAAAAGGGAGTTAGTACTTACCTGGGTCCTGCAGGATTTGATTTGGTTGCTTCCAAAGTGCATGCCCTGAGCTGACATGAATCACTGCATGCAGACCACGCTCTCTGTAGCAATGAACTGCTGCTTTGTAGAAGTGCAGGTGCTGCCAAATAATACATTTGGCTCAAGAGCTGAGCAGACACGTGCTCTGAAGACACTGAGACGTTTTTTCAGCGAGAAGGATTTCCTTCAAGGCAGCAGTAAGCAGCTGCTGGGTTGTCAGAGGCCTGGTAAGCTAGCAGTTTGCAAAAGGGGTGAAACTCCTGAACTCTGCAAGGAGTTTAGCAGTTGCTGGGTGATCCTTTACATCTACTTGTAAACCAGCCCTTAAAAGGTTCAACTGGAAGTTCAGAAATAGCTGATCATACACATTCATTTCATACACATTTTTGTCAAAGTTGCAGCTGCTGTTTTGGGCCATTCCTGAAGCTCCCTCCATAGTATCTCTGTGCAGCCAACAGGTAAGGGTGCAGAATAGTCTGCTCTCTCAAGGAGACAGCTCCAGAAGTCTAAAAGTTTGATGCAACACGAAGGATCTCATTCTTAATAGAATTTCTTAATGCAAAAAAAAGTTGCTGCTGATGGCTTTGTGGTTTGTTTGTTCATTTGTGTAATAACAATAACAAGGTTGTAAAATGCTGTCATTCATCTTTCCCTCTTCCATGACCTGACCAATGTGATGCTTTTACTTTGGGGAAGGGGGGGGGGATTTCTTTGGTACTTTTAAAATTTGTTTTAAGGCTATGATGGAAAGTTAGCAGGAAACACTGGGAAAGATCCATTTCTTGTGATGAACAATTAGGAATGAAGATGCCAAAAGACTTTCATCCTCAGCAAAGAGAGTATTGTTTGCCTGCTGGAGAACTGCATACTTGAGGATACAGAAATGTTATGTGTACCAGTAAATCTCACAAGATTCTTAATTTTGCAAATGTCAGCTCTGTACAGCCATGCTGCTGTGCTAAGGAGTAAGACTGGATTGTATGAGGCTTTTTCAGGGAAGCTACAATGGACAAATAAATCCCTTTCCCTTATTACCTCAGCTCCCCCTCCTGCAAAGTGGAGGGGCTGTGTCCTTCTGAGTATTCCAGTTCTGGTGGGAGCAAGTCCTTCTGTGTGGGAACAGTAATAAATTGAAAGAATTCCAAACCATCTTGTTTGGTTATTGTTCCATACAAAACCACAGACTGTCATGTTCTGTTCTTTCTGAAAATGTATGAATGCCATCTATTACTTTTTTTTTTTTTTTTTTTTTTACTTTTTAGTTTAGACTACACTGAATGTTTTTGTCTGTTTGTTTTTGCTTAGGAACAGAGGATTCTCTTCACGGAGGTCTGAAGCTCCTCGGAAGGCTGGCACTTCTAACAGAGAAAGATCTCTGGACTGTTAATGGTCTTCCCAATGAAAATAACTCCTCTGACCACCTGCCATTGCTCGCCGAGTTCAGGCTCATTGAACGGTAACACCCAAAGGACTTTCCCTGTAGCGACAGTTACTCCCACCTCTCTTAATGTGATTTTTATTTTTTAAAGTTAGTTTGAGCACTGCTGGTTCGGTTTAAATGTTTTGCTTGTGTGCTGATTTGGTAGTGCTGGGTAAAGTAGACTTTTTAAAGAGATGTTTTTTAAGAGTTTGAATTACTTTATGAAGTTTTTGAGGCAAAAAAAAAAAAAAAAGAAAAAAAAAAGAAGAATTTACATGAGCTTCCCCTTTGATAATGGAAAACATCTGTGCCAGTCTTAAAATGGCATTATTTTTCACAGAAATGCTGTAAATGGTCTTTATTGTAAATCTGAGTAAAATTGATTATTCTCTGAGAACTGTGCATTTCTTCAAGTAAAGGGGAGAGTTTGTGTGCACGTCAAATTTTGTAATGAACTGGAAATAATATTTTATTATGGAGTTCCTTTTGAGCCACTTTCATCTCAGTACTTCTGCAAAGGAATTTAATAGGAGAAGATAGGTAAGGGCTGCTCAAGTCCTACCTTGTCTGGCACTCAGAGAAGTATTTGCTTAAAGCCTCAGCTCACTCACAGGACAGGTTTCACGTCAGTTCCAATCCCTTCTACAGCAGGAAGTACTTATTTAGGCTATTCCAAACATGCTGTAGGGCTGGTCTAAATCTTAAATTTTACACTAATTTAAAAGCAAATGCTTTGGATGTGCTCAACAATGACTTTCTCTATTTGTCTTGTATTTAAATACTGTGTCACTGTGACATTTTAAAATGACTTGGGTATTCTCTGGAATATCACAACCTGGACACTTCCCAATAATAGCTAGTGTTAGACAAGACAAAAAGTAACCCTAAGTCACTACAAAGACTACCATGATATTTTATTGAAGTCTCGCACTGTGCGTAAGCATACAAGTAATGAAAAAAAACAAAGAACAGCATGCATGTTTTCTACATTATTTGACCATTTTGCAGTAAGTTAACAAAACAGCCACTAGAACCACAATTAAGACAAATGCCATAATAAGCAAGTTTCAAGAAAAATTTTCAGTTGAACAAGAACCACCTCAGAACAGCTCTGTAGCATAAAAGAGCTTCAGTATAAGTTAGAGCCTAAGAAAAAATAACTCAGATTGCTCTGGACCCTGGTAATAGATATATACCAACCACCACTACTTGAGTTAAAGAGTTGTAAACTGTGGTTCCATAGAAAAAACTAGAAACATACCAGATACCCTCATGCTATGTGATACAGCTGATCACCATGTCAGTTTTTCTACAGTATTTTACCCATGAGAAATCTAAAAGACACAAGAAGAAAACTGTCACAAGACACTGAGCAGCACAAAGTGTAAACCAAAGTCTGTAGCTGATGTCAAATTACACAAGAATTTCTACTAAAAAAAATTCTTCCCTCTCTTCAACTTCACTCCTGAACCAAAATTCCTATTGTGAACACAGGAGTGAAAAAGGGTGGGGGAAAGAGGGATGAGAAAGGCCTCCCTGTAACTGATCAAGTAATCTTGTATAAAGAAGTATAATACATTTGAAAAGCCTTCTTTCCAGGCCTCATGAAGAATGATTACTGAAGAGCGTTTTGCTGTTTGTAGAAGCTCGCTGGGTCTCTGTTGGCTTCCTGTCCTAGGGAGATGAGTTCGCTGACTCTTCTGAACAAGCAGTGTGGTTTGGGTATATGCACTCATTTCCTTCTGTTTTCATTCATTTCCTGGCTGATGCAGGAAGGGTTCTAGGAGCTTACATCATTCAATTTCATTCAGTACCACTGTCATTGTGTTAGAATGTCCTATCTTCTATGAGATTCCAAAACAAGTGCGTGCCCAGAAGAGGAGGTACACAAGGCCCATGGCAGTATAATCCATAAGCACAGCACAAAGGGTAGAGGCTGGATGTTTGGAATAATCCAGTTTCTACTTAGGCACCTAAAGAAATATTTTCAGGAATGCAGCGCTCAAATGCTTCTAGAGAACTTCATTCATGTGAAAGGCATGAAAGTCTCTTACCACATCACTTGTGAACACTGCCATCCATCACAGGTCCTTAGCCAAGTCTCACAGCGGAAGGGCAGAGGAGGGAAGAAGCAGACAAGCCTGGTTCTTGGCTATTTCAGACACACAATGTATTTTATTGCTGAACTTGTTCCAATACAGGCTTTCTTATTCAGGTCTGACTAAGCGGTTGTGATTACGATGCATACAAGAGAAATTCCCTCGGCAGCACAGTGGAAACTTAACTTCAGCCTGTGATGTCTGATCTTAATATAAGATGTCAAGGCATCACTATCTGAGAGCACTTGGCCTTTCAAACACAAGGTTCAAAGCTGCACACAAATCTTGAAAGAGTTGTGTAAAGACTCAGCAATTTGGACGTTTTTTCCATGATTGCAATAACGTATACAAGGAACAAACCATTATTGTGGACACTTGTCTCTACAAAAACAGCAATCTCTTCTTCTTGTGCTTCAGCAGTGTAGTCAAGAAAGACAAAAAGCTTGTGACAAAGTATAAAAAATTATGAAACATTAGAAATTCATTATTAATCAATTACCATTATTTTTTTAAAAAACTCATTTTTCCCCAAGAAAATGTGTGTTTAAGAGTACACTTGCATATTACTATTACTTAACGTCTTTCAGCAACATGCACAAAACAATAATAGAGGTGGCAGGGCACGTCCAGTGCCATTTTAGTACTACCAGGAATGCTGGGAAACAGTACAAACTTGTTACAAAACAATAATACTGACAGTTTTGCATATCTATTCAGTTTTGTGAGGTAATGTTGACACTTCAACAAATCATGCCACTGCTGCACTGGTTGTTTTTATTGCTGAATTGACTATTAATACTGAATGTGATTTTTTTTTTTTTTTAAAACACTGCACCCAGCACATCTTAATACTAAGAGTATGAGTTGTAGCCAACCCAAAGGTACCACCCAGCACAATGTCCAAATTCAATTAATGCTCACATAGCAAAACTCTATTTGTAGAAATTCACATACAACTGCTGTTATGTCCTACGTGATAGAGTGAAGGTTCTCTTCACTGATGCCTTTTCATGAACTGAATGAAAATAAATACAGCCACCAAGAAAAATCCTCTCTGTTCTATTTTCTAGGTAAAACCTTTACTGTAAGTGTCCACAAGTTAATAAATACTCCCGTTCCTTTTTCCTTCCAATGGAGTGAGAGTAAAGTGCAGTGGGAAGCACCGAGGAAGCCCTCTGTCCAGCCTATGGCTTTGTTAGATGCGGAGCTGGTAGCCCACCTCGTTGAGCGTAGCCAGGTCTCCCTTCTTGTCCACCACCGCAGGCCTACAAGGAGAGGAGGGGAGAACGATCTGGCGCTGCCGCACAGGAACAGAGAGCACCAGTAGAGCCAGGTACAGCTTACTTCAAATGAGGGCTGACTACATCCAGTTTTCTCATTGCAAGCAAGAGCATGCTGAATTTATAACATAAATGAGCACAACCTGAGCTACTCATGTAGGCTCCCACTAAAGCCCACCACCAGCAAAGAACAAGCTGTCCGTCCTCTGGCTTTTGCAGCAACATGAAAACTGCTGAGAGTCAATGGGCAAGGACTCTCACATGGTAACATAAGTCTCAGCCTACTCCTTCCCACTGCCTAAGTCTGCATGAAATTTTAGAGTCAGCCGAACAGAAAGCCTGAGATGAAGACCTTACACTTTCCAGGCATCTTATAGATTGGTACTATCAAGCCATTCACTTCAGTTATCTCACTTAAACACATGCTGTTACTATATCCACAGTTCCAAGCAAATGAAACTTCAAGACTGAGCAACCAGTCTCCCCCTATTTAGCAGGCAATGGAAAAGCTCCTGCAGCAACATTCTTAAACCTAAATAATCCTGGCAATGTATAGTTTATGAAAGCATTTGATTTGATAGTTCATTCCAGGCTCTCAGCTATTCTCACAGTAGAAAAGTAAACATGTCTCAGTTTGTAAGTACTTAACAGAAGAGAATTATAGAAGCATAACCATCCAGGCTGGCTTTAATTAAAGAGAGGGAGGAAGAAAGGACACCGGAAACTTCATATCGTGCATCTCTTGCTGTTCTTGGACTCCCGCTCTCAGCACCCATGCTATACATCCCCACGAGATAAGATGCAGGGTTTGGCTCAGAATACCATACAACCATAGATAAAGCTGCAGTGCCTGTATTGCACTTCTGTACTGCACTAGGAGAAACCCAGAGGGGACCCCATCCCTCCAAAAGAACCCAGTAGATGAAGCCGGGGGGGGAGCAGGGCCTGCCATGACTAATTACTCATGCACTAAGCAAGGAGCACGCAGTGATGACATCTAAAGCACAGCATTGTGGACCAAGTATGAATTCACAAGTTAAAATAAAAGCCTGCTGTGAAATCATCTGCTGCTAAACTATCTGGAAGTTATCTTTAGAAAGTTAGCCTAATGTCTTTGTTAGCCACTTTAAAATAAATAAATAAGTGCTGAGACAGTAGTCCGGGAGCCTATTTAAAAAGAGGGGATCATAAATGCGTGACTAATCTGGGTGACGTGTGGGCTTTCGCAGTTGTCAGCTTCCTGGCACGAAGCAGTGCAGCTCGAGCGTGACTCTTCCGCATCTAAGGTATGGAGTGTGCTGGTGGCTGTAAAAGGCCTGGCAGCTCACTTCTGTCCATTTAGAGGTATCGCTCGCAGTCACAGTCTGTTCCTCCCCACTCAGTCGCAGAAAAACAAACAGCTATGAAGCATGAATGAAGTGGCCTGGTTTTTTAAACCGATTAAAGTCAGAAGTCTGCAGTGGGAGAGGTAGTTCTGCTTTGGCAAGAAGAGAAAGGCTGACTTCTTCCACAATCCTCTAAGCTGGATAGCAGCCCAATACCAGAGCTACTCACAGGAAATACAACTTCTTTTGGAGCAGTGACAGCTGAGCACCCCACACCACCGGGAGATCCTCTCCTGTTTCTAATACGTATGTCTGAACACCCCAAAATGTGATCAAACTGCTTTCCTCCCTGTAAAGGCCTTCTGCACCCCAAGATATGTTCTTCGTTTCTCCCAAAAATGTACTGTATGAAAACTGAAAAAAAATAAAAGGCTGAACCCACACTTCCATTGTCACAGCCATCCAACACCCAGTAGAGCTGAACCAAACAAGTGTCACCAGGCTTCCAGTGACACTGTACAGAGGAGCCGTCAGGGACCAGTAACCACAGCAGCATTGGGACAAGCAGCACTGCTGGCCTGGAGAGCCTCTCAGGCAGTCAAGATCCTGGTACAGTTTTCCTATAAATGCCAGCGTCTGCATTTTGTACACTGTCAAATAATAAATATATCATCACCTCCAACTTCCTATACCAGCGATGGCAGCAGTGACAGCACAGGAGTACTCACGATTTGTCTCTTCTGAACGGCCGTCTCGGAGGGCTGGCCTGCCTTCGGCGAGGGGACAGCGACTTACCCCGCGACCTCTCCTTCATGGGAGAATGGGCACTTGAGGGCTTCAGAATCTGCAGGAGATGGGAAGGAAAGGGAAAAGCGTTCCGTGATGGCAACAATTCATAAAAAAATAAAGCTTAAATGAAGGGCCTTAGGCAGTAGCACAGATGGCACACACAAAGCCCTCGGTCCCTTTGGGTTCATTCAAATGTTGCCCAGGTTAAGAGGAACTTCAGGCTGTTTTCAAGACTTGATCCTCCAAGTCAGACCTCTTGCAATGTAAGTGTTCTGAATTAAATGGCTCAAGCTCTGAATTAAGTCATCTTGTAGCTCACTAAGAGGAGGTCAAGGTGGCATTAGGCACAGCGTTACTCATGTGGGCAGAGCTCAGTGCAGGGCTTTCAGCCCTCAAGTGTACAGGGTTGTGGTCCGAGCCTTGAGGACAGGACATAGTGTCACAGCTTGGTACAAACACAGAACTGGTGCCTCTATCAGAAGCAAGCACTAAGTTCAGGAAGCTGTCTACCCGCATGGACTGCTTTAACTGGAGCCAACTTCAAGTGATTTGCTCTCCAGATGGTATTAGAAGTGTATGAATAGAGAAGAAGGGGAAAAGAAAACTTCATTACAATGTAACCAAGCTTATTTGCCTAGGATGACATCAGGGTACAAGCTGGCATGGCATCCTATTTGTGCCACTGCCCCACATGCTGTCCCTCTGAAGCCCTGTACAAGACCACCTTGGCTTCATTGCCCTTCACTGCTGCCTCCTTCTCCTGTGCCCCAGGCACAAAGTCACAGAGATAGCAGTGATACTCACTGGGCCCACCTGGCTGCAGCACAGCTGAAAGACACGGCCCACTCTGACCCAGTGGGAACCTCAGGGGACTCCCGGAGATAGATGTGCACCAGAGGCAGAGGGAGGGCACTGCTCACCCCTCCCGCCCTACTTGGCAGCACTGGAGGGGGCTGTCCTACTGCCACCAATGTCAGCAGCAGTACTCCATCAGGGGGCAGGAAAGCTGCCTCAGCCCCTACCAAAAAGGCATAGAGCTGCCATGTATGAGCCACTCCTCAGCAGGCAAGGGTGTGGGAACCCAGAATAACTCGCATACCACTCCAAAAGAGCCAGCCCCATACTTAGCAATGCACCTGCTCAGATCCCGCTGCCAGCAGAAGGCTGGAGAGGCCCCAGCTCCCTTTCTGCCCTAGCTGTGACTGGCTTCTTGCCCACAGCCATGCTGGCAGCATTCTCAGGGACACCCCTCGGCCCAAGGGCAGCCAAACCCTGCAGCCCTCTGGCAGCCAGCCCTCTCTCCCTGTGCTTCCCTTGGTCCTGCCAAGGGTTTGCTTTCCTTCCCTCCCCACCTCACCTACCTCGTGACTGAAGCACGGGTGGTGGGAAGCATGCCCTACAAGGAGAAGCAACTCTCCTCAACATGTGCTCGCATACCTCGGGGATTGCCATCATGCTCCTCTACAGACTTGCACTTCTCAGCAAATAGAGAAAAGGCCCATTTCCCTGTGCTGCAGGCATCCGCCCTTATGTAACCCCAAATCTGCTTGATCTGGAGCTGTACAGAAACCCCATAGCTTCAGCCCCAATGGCCTCCTCTGACTACCCTCATCCAGAGCTTGAAAACATGCAGAGAACAATCTGAGTGCTGACCCCTTGACAGCCAGGGGAGAATGTGGGGTTCCAGTGTTTCCCAGGCTGAAGGAGAGATCCTGGAACCTGGCACCAGACCTACCTTCATCCTCATATCCCTGGCAAACTTCTCCAGCTCCTTCCTGACTTCTGTGCGCATCATTTTGGATACGTTGAGGACCAGCTGTTTCCACTCAATGGGCTGAAAGCTGTGTGGCTCATGTGGAACATATAATCCGATTTTGACTTTTTTGACTGAATGCAAGTACTTTTTATAGGAGTCTTCAAATTCAAAGATGAGGTCGCTCAGAGTTCGGTAAGTCAGAGGTTTGTCCATTAGATCCGAGCGCCTGCTCATGCCCAGTGATCCATACCGGCCATTGCAGTAAATCCCAAGCACCACATGATGAAAATAGTTCCCTGAGAAGTGGGTTTTAAAGCTGATGGGGAATCGTTCCACAGAGGGTTGCCCATTTGTTAGGTATCTGTGCACTGAGTCAAGGCAAAAACAGGGTTGAGAAGGGAGCACCACATTACAGCTGTGAGACCTTCAGCAGTTTTCACTGCCAGGACCCATGCAAACACAAGCGTATTCTCAGTGTGCCCCAGCAATTGTCAATATTACTAAAGCTCGTTTTACCGTTTGGAGAACAAGACTCAATTGTTGAGGCAGGAAAGGGCCTGACTCTACCATGCCTGTGGGGAAGAACAGAAAAACAAAGCAACAATGACAGCGCTCAGTTCAGTATGCTGTAGGAGAGCATCCGCCCCAAATCCCTGGGAACTCCTTTATCTGACACCAAAACCAAAAGGGAACCGTTGACACTTGGTAGAACTCAGGTTGTCTATCCTCATTTTCACACATCTCTGCAGCAGTTAAGCAGTACAGACAGATCAGAATCCTCTCTAGGGTTACAGATCTGGCTTTCAATATGACCCTCAGTCTGGCCACTCCTCATACAAGACCGGTTTTGTGTATGTAACACGTTGCTGAGATAAAGACAAGCTCCAGGGTTGACAATTACAGTTTCCAGATTAGCACAGACACATATGGCCACGAACAAATCTTTACAAAGCAGAATTTGTCCCTGAACTGCTGGCTGACTGTTCCAAATGCACCAGGGGAAGTGGCCAAGGGCCAAGCTTTCTGACAGCAATGTGTGATGTCAGATGGGAGCTGCGTGCTGGCCCAGGTGGTTTCCTCAGGACATCAGTGACCCTCACAGAGGGGGAAGGACAGAGAGATTCTCTCACATAAGCAGGTCCACATCAGTGCCAGTCTGCACGGTTCCCTGCTGCTAATCCTGAACAGCTGAACCCCAGCTCCAGGCACTGAGGTCCACAGGGCCTCCTGGCCCCAGGCAGGGCAGGTGCAGTGACGAGGAACAGCTGCAGCACACTTCAGCACATTTGGGGTACATCATCCTCCCAACACTTGCTGAATTTCACGTACTCAAACATTTTTACCACAGCAATTGTGACAACTGGAAAACTCGGCCCACTGTCATCTCATTTAGGTCACCTTGCTCCAGGCCTTAAAAGGAGCATCCTGCATCTATCAAAGTCACATTACAGTAACTTGTCCTACAGTTTCTTACAGAAGCCCATTGTATTTATCAATCCATGTAACTGAAAAAGCAGTATCTTTTATTAACACATATGAAGCATTCAAACATCGCCACTATTTTCCCTTCATGATGAAAGGGTTTTCTCTCGCTCCCCAGCACCCTTCTATTGAGCCCACACAAAGCGTGGCACCCGCCTGCCACACATACACATTTCTGCCACCAGGCCTTGCAGAAGTTGCAATTTAATCTCATTAAACGCTGGGTAGGAGTAAAAGGCTCCTTTGAGGATGGAAATTACCCGCCATCAAACAACCCAGCAACAACTGCTGTGGAAATTAACCTTTAGGCACAGGTTGCTTCTGCCAAGGGACTGCTTAATGAGAGTCCCCACCCGAGATGAAATACACAGCAAACGGGCTTCTCCTCCACCCGTGTGTCATTATTAGTTCTTTTCCTTTCTGCTCTGCCCAAGTACAGCTGAACTGTAGCAAACAAAAGGCAATGACACGCTGACACCACGGCTGCAATCACATTTCTGAGCTGGGCCTGTAACTGCAGGATGGAGAGTCAGGGAGTAAATTGCACAGCACAATGCTGACACAGCACGGAGCAGGAAAGGGCACAGGCAGCTGAGAGGAAAGCTCGGTGCCCTCCACATCTGGTCCTGGTGCGAGTCAAAGCAGCTTCCCAGGGCCCAGCCATGGGGCTACACAGCCAAAAATCAGTATTGAGGGATGCTGATCTCCTCAGATGTCATCCAGGAGACCTATCTGTCACCTTCTGGATAACCACCTCCTGCCCCCACCGCAAAAATGCATACAGACAACATCTGGAGCCCCACCAGAGAACGTAGTGATAGGACAAGGGGGAACGGCTTTAAACTAAGAGGGGAGATTTAGATAGAAATTCTTTAGTTGGAGGGCAGTGAGGCCCTGGCAGAACTGCCCAGAGAAGCTGTGGTGCTCCATCCCTGCAGGCACACAGGGTGAGGTTGGATGGGTTCCTGGGTAGCTGAACTGGGGGGCAGCTCTGCCCACGGCTGAGGGTTGGAACTGGGTGGGCTTTAAGGTCCCTTCCAACCCAAACCATTCTTTGATTCTATGAACACGCTGAGCTAAGGCATGATCTGAGTCAGACCCTATTTTAAAACTCCGGAGCAAAACTAGATTCTGGATGTTTGTGTTTTGGTTTTTTTGTTTTTAAATCCATATACCCACATGATGACTCCAGCAATGCTTTACAGTCAGCCCTTCCGCGTTTTAATTTATTCCCTAGGAAACTCTACTACCAAAAAAGTCCCACAGAAATCCCAGCATTCTTCCTCTCTGTTACAGACCATTCCCTAAATAGGTGATCCCCACCGAGGAGTGCAGAGCAGCTCCTCGCCAGAAGAGGAACTCTTGACCTCCTTCGTCGGCCAGGAGCAAATTTAGAAAGGGTTTTCTCTAATGCTTTTCTTTTTATTTTTAAATACATAATCTGAGTGGGATCTTTCCACGTGCTAGCACTGTGGCTCCAGGCTTTGGACACTGACATTTCTGGAAATAGGCCTTAGCAGCTGATGCCATCTACGCAGCAGCTGGCTTCCCATGGCTACCCGAGCTTGTGTCGCCTATGACCAACAGCCTCCCACAGCCGCTGGGAACCACTGCCAGCTCAACAGGTGGCAAGGGAACAGCCTGCGGGGTGCCAGCCCACTGGTGCCCAAACCAAGGGAGTGACTGTCATGCACCATGTGACAGCAGGCACGGAGGCTCAGACAGCAAGCACAGGCCAGGGCGGCCTAGTGCCAGGGAGGAGGGCAGGGCAGCCTGGCTGGCCGGACACGGCTGCTCATGGGAACCTGCAGCTGATGCAGCACTGAAATCCCTGGTCTGCATGGCTCTGCTGACTGAGCAGGGAGCCAGCTCTCTAATGCCCAGGTGCAGCCTGAGCTGACTAGTTCAAGGTTAGGCCATGAAGATGGAAGTCATGACAAGCTCTCTGAGCTTTTCCCAGCTACCAGAGGGGCTGCAGCTCTTCAGCAGGGCCTTCCCTGCTTCTATTCCAGTTAGAAAACACGTCAGGCTGCAGACAAGCTTGCAGAAAGCAAGCAGGGGACGGAGAGGATGTCAATATCCCAGGCACCCTGCAGTGACCACAGGAGGAAAATCTGCCCCTAACCAAAGCACTCACTCTCATCCAGGAACTTGCCTGAAAGGCAAGAGGGACTCCAGCAGAGATAAACATCACCCAATGATTAAACGGGCAGAGTGTAAAGCCATTAAATCATCTCTCCTCTTGGGGCACCTCTGCTCTCCCCATTTAATGACATTATCAGACAGCAGGAGGTCTCATACACTGCACAGGTCTGCTGGTTACCTCGCATGAACCAGGTCAGGGACACTGCAGTCAGTGGGAATAAGTTAGATTCACGTGTCACAGACAGCATTCTGTGGACCCCTGAGAACCTGTACTCACTCTCCATTATTTTGCTCTCCACATTTTAATACAACCATTGGATACAATTCCCTTGGCATCTTTTGGTTTACTACTCCCTTTCCTGAGCACAAGTAGTTTTGATCCTTGCTCATAATGGATGCAGTGAACACACAATTACTCAGCTGATCTACAGCAGAACTCAGAAGCATCCTGGGGAGGGCAGCAGGAGGAACGCCTCCAGTTAGGCACTGCTGAGCAGTCCATGAAAGCAACAAGACACAAAGCCAGTTCAGACAGCTATGTGGAGGAGATCTGCACAGACTGCTGCAATCGTTATAACGCTGGAAGATCTGTATGAGCTTTTGGTAATCTCACAGCAGCTGCTCCCTTGCTGTGTACACATAGAATAGCTCAGTATTTTACTTGCTGCCAGATAAAAATGCTTCAAAATTCAGCGCGAAGACAATTATGCAAAACATAATTCTGCACCAAGAGGGACTGCTGAAGTATTTTATAAGAAGTCACACTGCAAAAGGCAATTGCACAAGCCAGCAAGCAGTTCAATTAAATGACACCTTGCTAAGCTGCTCTGCTCAAGCTGGGCTCTGAATGGAGGCTCACACTGAGGGTTTACTGTCAGCAAAGCCAGGCTTTGCTCCTTTTGGTAGCCAAGCAACAAGACAAGGCC
>JAOWBP010001760.1:17770686-17784545 GCA_028571105.1 Tragopan temminckii
AGACAAGGCCTGTCAGCACAGCACTACCCTATTTCTGGAGGCAGAGAACTAGAGGTTAACACACACACACACACGCACACCAGGATGCTCAGCTCAGGTGGATGCAACTCAGTGATGTGACACTCAGAAAAGGGAACAGAGGACAACAGCATCATTTGGAAGCTGCTTGACCCTGGAAAGCATATCACAGCTGCTGCCTAACTGAGTACACATCCAGAGGGTGACACTGAAGATTAAAGTCTCACAGCCGAGGAAAAAATCAGCCAAGGACATGTTGTTACAGAGATCTGCTCCAGAAACATATCTGGAGCACACCATGAGGTTCTGCAGGGACCCAGGCTTTGTAAGGGCCACTTCCAGAATCATATACTTAGCTGGCCCATCTACTTGCTACTGATATTCTGTGTGCCCACACCCCGCCTTTAATATAAAATCTAAATATTTTGCTGGTACCTTTTAGCTTCCTTTAACGAACACGTTACTTGACAACTATCCCAGAAGGCAGCCCCTGTTCTTACACAGTGGACTTCCAATGCAGGAACTGGAAACCAAGGGAGAAGACAGCCCTATCCCACTCTCCCCTCTAAGCCTTCTCATGAGGCAACCTCAACTAAAAGCCTTCCATAAACATTTTGGAAGTACTATCTGGAGACAGAAACATTCATTCAAAACTTTAAAATCCATCCCCAAAGAAACTTCAGATGATACAAAATGGTATAATCCAGAGCTTTCAACTGTTTTGCCCCCACCAAAAAAAAAATGAGATCAGACATGAGGAAAGCAGGTAAAATACTTTGGAAAAAAAGGCTTTTTCAGAAATCAAAAATAAAATGGTCAAAACTTTTCAACTATCGAGCACACTCTTAGGTTACCATGTCTCTTAGGTCATCTTTACGTCACCAGTGTTCTCACCCTCTGTTTGAATGCTATGTGGTTCAGTACTAGAAATACAGCACCAGAAGATACACTGACACTTATCAGTACTGCAGAGCAGCATCAGCTCCTCCTGGGGATTTCCTCCCCACTTTGTTCTCCAAATAATACAAAATAGAGTCCTGACACATGGGTAAGCACAACAGGCCTGCACACATTGGTGTCAGTGCAAGCCACCTGCTGTCACCAAGCACTCAGGACTCCCAGGCCGCCAGCAGGCCCTGCCAGGGCAGGAGGAGGCAGCAGCACACAGGGGTGCAGCCCTCAGACCCCCCCTCGCCAGCACCGGGCACTACAACACATGCCGATTTCTTCTGCCACGAGAGGGGGCAGCAGCAGCAAGCAGAACACAGCAGAGACACGCCAGGAGCCATTCTGCATTGGGATTTGGTTTTCTTTGTTTGAAATCAAATTTGATCAGCTGTGCTGAGGTATATCCAGTGCACAGCTGTACCTGTAGGCCTGCCTTGCCCTTTTCCAGCATCTGGGGACAAACAAGTTAGTTTATTAGTGAGAGAACAAGGGGGTTAGAAAGTGAGTCAGTCTACAAATAAAAATACCCTTGTTGTTTTCTGAACCTGAGTGGGAAACAGCCATTACGTTAAGGTAAAGCATAAACACTTAACTAAAGTATACACCTCTTTCTGCACAAACCACAGCTGTGGACTGAGAAACAAAAAGCGAACACAACTTCGGTATGCAAACATTACACAAACACAGCACAGAACCTATGCTTCTCACGTGTTAACAAGCTTCAACAGCAACAGGCAACAAATGACTAAACAAAGCAGGGATTGTGCAGACAGACACTTGTGGGCACTGTGGTCACATCCTGATGTTACACAAATTACTGGGGCAGGAGGCAAAGCCAGCATGGCCGCTGTAACACCAGCTGATGCTTGTGAGCAGCACACAGCCTCCCCAGCTCTTCCTGACACATCTCGACAGCTCACCAATCCACAGCACAGACAGCCTCCGAAATGTGTACACTCACCTTTGGCTGTGCACATCTCAGACACCCTCCAGGACAGGTGATATATTCAACAGCGCTGCAGAGTAAGAAGCGATGGACACATGAAAGGATACATCCCCAGGATGACTGCTTCAAGGCATTTGATAGGTAAGGACTCCCTGGTCATTTCTCTTGCTGTTTCCATCAACCTAGGACAGAAACAAAAAGCTTTTAGTCTTTATGGTTGGAACAAAGTTCTGTCTTACTCTTGGAACCAGACATCCCCATTTCTCATCTCTGCAGGTGCTAGATGTGGTCTGAGGTTCCCAGGGGAACTGGGAGGACACGGCTTCCTGTCGGGTGGGTGCAATGACCACAGCAGCACCTTGTGAGCAGGTGACAGCTGTCGTTGGAAGTGCTGGAAGAACAGCAGCCTCCTGCATCGCACCATGTCATCCCACACATAAGGCTGCCTATTAGGAGCTCCCTGTGCACCACAATCCCCTCTGCACTGCAGAATGTGCCTGCACTGAGCTGATCCCCTCAGCGATTATGTCCCTTTTTGAGCTGATGGCTACAGATGCAGGCTGGAATTTCAGGCGTTTTATTGAAGTCTGCTCTGCAGCAAGCTCTGCCAGCACAGATATCTCACATCACTGCAAGCCAAGTTACCTTCCTGCTGCTCCCCATCTCCTCTGGGCTGCCCCAAATGCAGGATTTCCTACAGGAGTGCAAGAAATGACACATCCCAGGGATCACGGCAAGCCCATGAAATTTAGTTACAGTCTGGACTCTTTAAAAAAATTACCAGGAGGGAGAAAAGTGATATTCAATGGCAGCAAGACAATGCTAAAAGCCAAAACAAAGGATGACTTCTATTTTGAAGTCTCCTCTAGCTCTCCCTGAGGAGAGCTTCATAAAAAGAGAAATATTTCTACCAGAAAAGATGATGAGAATATGCATCTCAAGCCATTAATCTATTTTCCCACTTCCCAATTCAGCCATCTCACGCGTTCTAAACCTTGTGTTCAGTGTAAATGGCAGCGCAGCTTCCACTGCTATTACCGCCTGTCACAGGGATTCCAGGCTAGAAATTATCTTCTCATTTGTAAACAAATGCTCTTTACGTGCTGCCTGCTGTACAGCGGGCACAGCAGGGCCAGCCTGCCTGCCTCCACCACGCTCACAATCAGTGACAGGAGCCCCGGCACCAAGCAGCAGGTCTGGCAGGGACACAATGGGGCCCCTTCATCCTTCCACGGCAATGCAAGGCAATTCCTGTGGCTGCTGGGCTTGGGGTCACCGCCTCACCACAGCATGCAGCACTGGCTCTCCTAACAGCTGCCTGCACAAGCTCCCTGCCATCAAGTCAAGTTGTCAGCTTGGATATAACGTTAATGATTCCCCAGCCAGGGAGGGAGGCTTCAAAGTAATCGGCCTAAATAAGCAGCCAAATTAGCCCCAATATATCTGTCACTGCAATATCCATAGTACTTAAATACTGAGTTCTATTTAACATATGCTCTGCTTGCAAGTACAGCCCTTCAAGATGCTGCACGATTATTAAGATAGATTTAAATTGACCAGGAGAGGCATTTTGCTTGCTTAAAAAAAAAAACAAAAACAAAGTCATACTGCTATACTTTGGCTGCCCACTCAGGCTAGCAGCTGCTCTTTACATAACATTGGAGGCTAATTCAGCTTGGCAGGGAGTACAGCAAGCCCTCTTGTCCAGCTCCTGCTTTCAGCATCAGGACGCAGGAATCACAGCCATCCCTGGAAGGACAAAACCAGGTGGGAAGCCCAGGGCCAGCTGTTAGCTGGTGGGCCCAGGGGCCATCCTGCAGAACTGGCTCTCCAAGCTCATGGGCTCAACCTTGCTCCACCAGGCAGCTCCTGGGCAGAACGAGCCCAGATCTCACCTCAGTGTGGAGCAAGAGGGTGCTCAGCGCTCCTGTGAGTTCATGGAGCACAGAAAGCCAGCTGAACAGAGCCTTGAGGATCTCCACATCCAGCAACACCACCTTGTCGTGCCCAGTCCTGGGCAGTACTCAGTTTTCTTTTTCCTTCACGTTTGCAACACAGGCCACAGAGTTTGTGGATGACCCAGTTCAACAACCACCCAGAGCCTTTCTGCCTCTCTTAACAAGCCTGAGTTGAACCACTGCCTCAAAAACTGCATTTGCATTGGAGACAGTCTTCAGAAAATCCCTAAGCCACCACTCTGCCCCAAGGTAGCATAAGCCAAACCTAAATCGCTCACTGATAATTTTCCAACCTACTTTGAACTGGGTTCTCAAAGGCTTGGGAAGCCACCAGTAAATCCATCCTATGCTTAACCTCACATCTAAGAAGCTCCCCTAATGTTTAAACTAAATCTTTCTTTTTGCAATTTAAATGAGAAGCTATTTCTGCTGTCCACAGTGGACATGGAGAACATTTATTAACTCTCCTCTTGCAACAGACATTTATACATACATAAGGCTGTAATCAACCTCTCCTCTGCAAACATGACAAAGTAAACCCACATTTACTATTATTATTATAGCCCTCCCTCCCCAAGCTTTGTCATAAGTCATGTTTTCTAGACCTTGGGCAACATTTCTTGCTTTCCTTGTTCTCTTTTCACTTGTAGCCCTTTACTTGATCCTACCACTCCAATACAAACACTAATTATCTTTTCAATCCAACTATATTTTCGCGACCCAACCCAGTGTGTTGTTGGCCCTGCTGACTCACATTGAATGTCTTTAAAAATAAATACATAAAATCGGATCCTTCTCTGCAAAACCAGCCTCTCATTCTCCATCATGTATCCTCACAGTTGAAGATTCCCAAAACCATCCTCTGCAACTGTCCTTACTAAAATACCACCTGTTTGTTCCAATCCACCTCCTACTCTCCAAAATCACTCTGAATCCCAGTTCAATGTTACAAAGCCTTGTCACTTAGTTCAGCTTGAAGTGCAAAGCACGTTCATTAGCAAACAATTAGTCTTATCCACACCATTAATGAAAAAAATAATTGACCTAGGACAGATATTGCACACCTCAACTGACAAGCTCTGCCAGACCAAGAACAAGCTATTGTCCGCATGCCGCTTCCTGAGTGCAGCTTTTCACCAGCTTGGGTCCCTGTGTCAGAATCGTTTTATTTAGGCTGGATGCCCCTGCCTTATCCAGAAACTACCAACAGCCATACTAAAGTGATCACTTCTGCAACTTCTCCCTTACGCACAAAAGCCTTTACAATCTCACAGAGAGAAAATGTGTCAAATTAAATTCATGTTGCCTTACAGCTTTATTATGTTCCAGACACTTGATTATTTGCGCTAGGGTTTTTTTCCTGAGATTACAGATAAATTGGAAGTTTCTAGACCAGAGTTTCAGAGTTTTCTCTCTGGCTTTCTTTCCCCCTCCACTAAAAGGCTGGTATCACTGCCTCCCTGTTTCCAACCACACCACTCATCCTTCCTACACACCGTAACCAAAGCACAAATGGTCTGCAGGCTGCTTGTCAGCTAAGTCACTTAGAACAACCTACGCTGCATCCAGCTTATTTGAAAACAACTAATTACAAGTGCTCTTTGGCTTGTCCTTTCCTTGTTTGATTTCACTCCTGAATTCTTACCACACTGTCTCATGTATTAACTGTGATGAGAAAGACTACGTGATTAAATCTGTTAATGAAGATTTAAGGAAGGGAAAAATAAAAAAAGAAACATCATCAAGTGCTTTGATTCCCTTTCTGTGCAGGGTTTGTCTGTGGGACTTTTAAATCCTTCCAGTCATCTCAACAGATTCCACATACACAATTCTCCAGTGCGGTACTTGCAATCTCGTATTGGGCAGCCGGGAACTAGCGCAATGCAACTTCCCTCTTTGCTGTGTTTACACCACTACCTAAAATCTGCCAATCAGGTATCTGTCCCAGACCACAGTTAACACTTCTGCCTCTGATAAGCACAGCTAACGTGAACAGGCTGCATGCTTCTTCCTCCGGGTCCCTGGTGATATCTCCTTGTAAACTGACTCAAATCTATTTCAGTGTTTTTAGGTGCCCATTTGAATTATCACCCTTGGTTTCTGCACTGAGGACTAGTTCCTGCCATTTTAGGATGCTTTCCATTTAGGACTGCAGTGACTGCAGGCATCTCACGTGAAACACAAATGCCTTTTGCTCCCTGGTTCTTAACCAGGGCACCACCCTTCTTATCTCACATACAGGTTAGAAAAAGCTTCAAACCTGTTAGCATGCCCAGTGCTAGAGGATCTCACCAGCAGGGCCCAACACACTCATTCAGAGATGGACATGCTAAGGAGCATTGAACCATTTTTCCTCACCTACGTTCCTACAGATGTCAGTAAATCTCATAATAAAATCCTCCTGCATATTTCCTACTAAGGAAGAAGTAGGATGCCTACTTCTCCAGGCATCAGGACTTGCACAAGGCCCACTGAACCTCCCTCTTCTTGGCTTTTCAAAGGCTCCTGATAGATTTACTCTTCCCAAACGAAGCAAAAAGAGAAGTGAAAAGTACAAACAGGAATAAACAGATATAAAACAGTGCAGCCACCATTCTCAAGGATCTTCTCAATACCAGTTTGTGTCAGTGGCAAAAGGACTTCTTCCACACGCTGACTATAGCGATGTGAGAAAGAAGCAGATGTTCAAAAGCCTTTGCAGTCTATTGTTTGGAAATGGGATGAGCCCATTTTCCTTTGCAGCCCCATCAGGGTTTCTTAATAACATGGTGTGTTGAAACAGTATTGTGGTTTTTCTCCTCTCTACTATTTGGTTACATAGATCCCATGTGACTTCTCCTGTCGCACTCCTCTTGCCATTGATTATCTGCTGCCACAGAATGGCTCCACCTTCACAGCCCAGAGGCAGCTCTGTCTTTTCTCAAAGCACCCATAATCCATCGTTTTTGTTTTTTTTGCTTCAGCTGGAGTTACAGTGACCAACAGGACATTGGATGAAGGGAACAGCACAATACCACACCTACCTACACTATCCCCATTACTCTGTGCAGAGCAGAGATGCTTGCTCCATATTGTGGCTCATGTCTGTATCCTAGAACAGAAGCTTGCAGAGGGTTTATTGCCTGTTCCACAGCCAGTAAAAGTCTGTTATAGCACTGAATTAACATTCATAGATTTCATTAGATATCTGGCAATACATTTTTTTTTCTGAAGCTCTTACACAATCCGTTCTTGGGAGCTTTAAAGAGTAATGACTAAAGAATCACCAATTTTTAAATCAGAGTTGTACGAACAGAAGCTGTAATGTAAGTTCTGCTAGTATGATCCTGTACGAAAAAAAGAAAACCAGTCCTATCGGCAAGTGCCTGGAACACACATATCCCAGCCTCACTCTCACACCTACCACGTATCAGTAGAGCAGAACTCCACTGGGTGTCCTTTACTTACCCAATATGAAAAGGCACACCACAAAGCCTAAAACATGGACACTGCCTTGGGTCAGGACATCCATGCTACGCCTGTGAATCTGGGTTCTGTACAAGCACAGGAAACCCAGGCAAGCTAAGATCCAGTTTCATATACACGCTGCCAACACAATAGGAACAACACACAATTTTCAGGATCACATCTCTCCCACCCCTTACAAAGCCATACCAACACAATCTAACATTTTCAGAAGCGTCGTTTGAGTCCAGACAAATTCACAGGGCGCCAGGCAGTCTAGATGCAAGTTGATAGCTAACTGACTTCTTCATAAAAGGGAGTATAAAGACAGAGTTGTATCAAGCCTGCATTGCTTAATGTTATGTGTTCCTATGGATAATTTATGCTCTCCTTCCTAAGCCCAGCCAAACATTTTTATTCTCTCATGTATTGCACTGATGCTGACAGTAAATCTCCATAATAGTCCTCTCTCCATAACAGAAATACTCATTAATATGCTCCAACTGCTTTAGGACACATTCACATGAATTTATGAATATTCATCATTTCTACCTAGCGCTCTACTTCTTTGTGTCCAGCCACTGCTCTCATGAAGTCAGGCTGCCAGAGATCTCGTAATACTTTCATTAGCCTGAGCCTTCACAATATGAAATAAACAATATGCTCAGCATCAATAAATCATGACTCTGGTAACACACTCAGCTTCCAAGAGTTGGTAGAAATGGATAGTGCAGCATCTTGCCAGATCCACTTGCAAATACAAACCTTGCTTTGTCAGCAGGCTCCTGTCTTATTTCAAAAGCAAGTGAAGGATCCTACACACATCCTGTGCCAGGCCTACTCCTGTCCATTATGTCAAGGAGCAAACCAGCGCGGGCTTAGCAGCTAACACTGTCCAAGTCTAATGGAAGAGAAAGGAAGACAACTGTACCTGGCAATCCAGCCCCTGCTAGCCAGGCCATTTCCAGAGGCCCTCGCTGCAGCTCTCCTGAAGTCCTGATCACCACAAAGTAGATTACTCAGAAGTCATTGCAACAAGGAGAGAAGCCAAACATGCGTACCCAAACCCACAAACATTAAAGGCAGATAAATGGAGGAAATGAGACCACTTAGAAGAGGATCCAAAGCCCTGATTATGTCTCCACACTGATTCACTTTAAGGAAAAAGCACCATCCTCATAAGCCAGACGATCATCAAGCCCAAGAGAACACAGCCATTTAAAGCAGTGAGTTCATCTCATCCTCCATTTCCTTGGATAAAAGTAATGGGACAACTTTAAAAATGAGTGACCAGCCTGAAAACTGGTTTAAGTGTCTATAAACCCATTCATCATTCAAAGCACAAGATTTCTTCTAAACAAGTTCCACCAGAACGGTAAAATTACATAGAGAAAGGAAGTGGGAAAGATTGCTGTCAGCAAGATGAAAACTTGAAGTGTAGAGCTGTGATGGGAAGAGAAATTTACAGCAACACACTGTTAGTGACAGACAGCTGAGGAGAGCTAGACAGGACAACCTACAGGAGTCATGACATTCTGCTTGTCTAAATTTTGCCCTATAAAAAAAGCACAAAGTTGTCAACACCACCTCCCACCCCAATCTGCCAAGTTACTGGGTCCTTTCAAAGATCTGTCATAATCGTGATACAACTCTTACGTGCAAGAGGTCCCAACTCTGTTGCCACACTCCCTGCACACATGTTCTTATTTGTATTGTGCAACTCACTGTCATCCACACCAGGTGGAAGAAATGGACCAGCAAAGGGAGAACCAAGACCATGACTTGAGCTATCCCTTGCAATCCTCAAAGGTGAAATAACTGAGCCCAAGACAACGTTAAGATTTCTGCAGCAATGTGCACAGTTGATCTCTTCCTACCATCAGCAATGGTATCATAGTGCAAACCAGAATATCAAGACTTACATAGTTTCCATAAGAACAGCCCAGCCCTCCCATCCCAACACCAACAAACAAGAACTGAATTTTTCCAACCCTGCACATTCAAGTTTGGCCAGCTACAGCGCGGATACTGAGCAAGTTCAGCCCTCCCCCTTGCTGGCTTGCTATGGGTCCTTGTCCCAGGAGGCAGCGAGCTGGGACTCTTCTTGCAAAGGCAGTGACACAGCCATGGCTGCGCCAGGGCAGACTGTGGCACTAGAGACATCCCACACCACTACATTGCTTTGCATCAGCTAAGTGCCTTCAGTATTTATGGGGGAGCATGACAGTATACCACCTCCAAAGACACTTACCCACTTAGAGGTCTGGATTTTCTGATCTCGAAGAACTGAGTTCCCGTGTGATTGTATCTGAATTTTGTATGTTAAGGAAAGCAACTTAAACAGACAAATAGTAAAATCACAATTTATGACATATTAATCAGCATTAGGTGGAGAATCAAGCAAAAAGGTCATCTGTCTAATATGACACATCTGGCATTTGGGAGATGTGAATTCTCTTTTCCTCTAGCTCCCATTTGCCATTGGGTTGCATTTGAAAAAAATGGGTTACAGTTTGAAAAAAGTCTCCCCTTTGAGCAAGAGCCCAAACCAACCAATATAATTCATTGTTTCAAAGAACTAATTTCCTTTGTAAGTTTTAACTCAGCCTGTAAATCAACTGCATGGCAATACATCTATTTACACTTAGGAAATATAAATCATTCCCTAAAATACACAATGCACTTAAAATGGAACTAGCCAGCTAAGTGCAACTCAAGAACAAAAGTTAACACCACGAGCATATGAAAGCTCATCATGAAAGATGCCGGAGGACAGCTACCCACCAACCAAACCCCAGCATGGTACAACCAGCACAGCTGCTGGCTGTGTGACCATGGCTATACAAATCTTCAGCTTGCATTCGGATGCTCAGAACTGACTTTAGTTAGAGTTCAGAAACCACCAGAAAAAAAAAAAAAACACCAAACTTTCCTTCCCTCCCACCCACCTTTGAAACTTAATTCATGAGGCCCTTTCACAGAGTGCTCTGAAAACATACAGCCTCCTTCAGCCCTCAAAGGAAGCCAGGATACTGCTCCCCAGTCCCAGCACACTTTGAAGCCTTTTTGAACACAGAGCCAAACCCGACCTCTGAGACTTGTTCCTCCTCCATAGCAAAGTGCAGCATTTCAAAACCACTGGAGGAAAAGATGGGTTTTTTTGAGCTGTGTGACATGGCCTCCCCTTCAGTGCAGCCCTCCTCCCTGTAGCTCTCTCTGCCCAAGGGGGGCTGCACAGCAGTGCTTGCCCTGCAGCTGCTGCCCAGGCTTTGATCCCAACCTCTGCCCTGCTATTTTTGGATGCTCCTCCAGCTGCCACCCAGATCCCTTCCTAATCCTTACCAGGACTTCACATTCATTCCTCATCTTCACTGCTTCCCCCAGAGCGCACACACACACACACAAAGGGAGAGTTTAGAGAAAAAGCAAACAGAAAAGAGCAGCCAAGTCAGCATCCAGGCCAGCAGCTGCTTCCCCCAACATCATCTGTCAGCATGGGGAAGGGCTGGTTATCAGGCACAGGGCAGTGACAGAGCAGCAGGGAGGCCAGGTTGATCATGCCGCTCCAAAGAAACCTCCAAGCAGTTGGGACATGTGGAAAGGGGCCTTCCTTGTTACCCCTCTCTTAACGCAGCTGTCCCAGGGGCAGGCTGCAGGGCTGGAATGCAGATGCACGCTCCAAGACCTCCCTCATTCCCACGGCTCCTGCTTTGCTGTGGCTCATTACACTCCTCAGAAAAGGCTCAAGAAGTCTGTACTAGTGCTGAGAGGTGCCCCTTCATTCCCGATGATCCCCAGCCCTTGTGACCAGCTCCAGCAAACCCTGCTAACCGATGGAGGCAGTGCTCCGTGCTGGACACGTCAGCCTTCTTTGCAAGAGCGCGCACTGTGCAGAGGATACTGCAGCATCTTCATGTAGGTCTGTATTGCCTGCAGCCATTCTGGGATGGACATGGAGAGCTTGTAGTTGGGCACCGGCGGCACCGAGGGCTGGGTACAGAGAGAAGAGGAAGAGGTCAGACAGCTACCACTCCCCACAGGAGGCTGAGTTACTCAGACAGATGTGAGCACTTAATGCAACTCCCACCTGAGTGAAGTTGGGCACAGGACACAGCCATCTCACTTGTGACAGGGACCGCCCACACCCCACAGTGTGGGGACAGGACAGGACCTGTGCTTGTGCAGCCTGCACACACAGGCTTGTCACAGAAACACAATCCCAGCACTTGCCAGGCGGGGATTGGTGGGGCCAAAAGGCCATCTGAGGGCACCAGATAGCTAATGGTATTAAGACACTTAGAGATAGAGACTGTACCATAATGGGATTTTTTCAGAAATCCCCTCAAGCATCAGCTGGTGCCAAAGCACCATCAGAAGCCGGGCCCTCAATCCACATCTAATCCCCACAGCTATGTGGCTCCTCAGCCAGCAGCAACATGGGGAAGGGGCAGCTCCTTGTCATCACCCAGCTACTGCAGGGGCAAGACTGCAAAACAAAGGGTCAGCATTTATAAAAACAGGTGGAGCCTCCCTCCCATGGACCTGGCTGCCCAGGCTCCCACCTCTGCTCTGAGTGAGCTGCTCACTGTTTGCTTTGTGACAATTACCTCCCAAGGAGACCGGCACCTCCATTCAGCTCGCTACTACTGTCAGACAGTACACAGGCCTCAGAAAAGGGATAGGAAGAGACTCACACTACTGACACACAAAAATGTGTTTTAAGTGGGAAGCAGACAGACGGCTGTGGCTCCAGTGTGCTGCTAGCATCCTCAGTGCAGCAAGAGAGATGGTAACCCCACAGACAGCTCTGCTGCCACAAGTCATGAGTGGGGATGGTGAGCATTTCTTAGTACAAATTTCCAGGCATACGCTCTTCATTAGAGGTAGTTCTTCAGTTTCACAAGCTCCTTCCACCCCCAACCCCTTTGGCTTGGATGAATCACTGAGACAGGGCTCAAGTTTCAGGAGCAGAAATAGTTAAAAAAAAGTGAATGAAGGTTTCCAGATGTAACCGCTGCTGCTCTCACTCCCATACAGACTCTCCTGTAAGATAAAAGTCTGCCTGCACTGCACATGTACAGCACATCAGCACATCAAGGCAGTGGGGCGGCCCTTACCCAAACTACAAGGACCTGGACTGCCAGAGAGCCTTTAGGCCCCCAGCTGCTGGGGGACAGGATGGGTGCTGGGACTCACAGCCCTTGCTGCACAGTGCAGGCATCCCAACTATCAGGGCTGGGCTGGCCAGGCCCCGAGCTTTTGGTGCTGAAACCTTCTGTGTCAATGTCTTTCACACATGTGTGTGAGGTACACGTGGAACCAGAGCACCATAAGAGCTTACAGCACAAAGGGCTCTGGACTGCTCTGCATCTTGGGCCAGTCCCAGGCACAAATGTGGCTACGCATGCACCAGGGTCACACTGGTCACACCACAGCCAGGCAAGCTGATCTGGGCCAGCTGTGTCCTGGGTCAGTGGGCAGAGCTCCACCTTCTCGGAGCTCAATCCCTGCATGTGCCTGAGCAGCATGCAGCTCCTGCTTAATGCCACTGGAAGCACAAAGGACCGAGCACACCCCAGAAGGTGCCATATATTCTCAGGGACCAGGCAGCATGAAAAATTCCATAGTTCCCAGCTTCCTAACCACAGGTTCACCCCTGGTTTCCAGAAGTACCCACAGAGATGGGGCACAGGCAGTGGTGGGAAACGAGAGGGGACAGAAGGGCTGCAGCTCCCATCCATACCCTTGTCTATCTGTGGGGAGCCTGCTCTGTTCCTCTGATCACACTTTACACCAGGCTCAGGCCAGGGAAACTCCTGCCAGGACTGTCATGTCACAGCATTTGTTGCCTGGCATTGTCCTACTCCTCAGAGCACACCCCTGCAGAGGACCGGTCCCAGCCGCCAGCAGGACAGCAGCCAGCGCCGTGCGCACAAGCGGGATGTCAGGGCTGCCGCGCGGAAACACAGCGCTGCGGATCGCGCGTTTATAAAGCAAGTAGGATTCGGGAGCAGAGCGATGGGAGACCTCGACCCTGCATCGCTATTTCTAAGCAGCGACGCCTGCACAGACAGCACAGCCGCTGCAGCGCGAGGGCTGACGATCCGAACGGCGCAGCGCGACCAGCGACCGGCCCGTGCCCGGACCGCCAGGTCCCGGCTCGCTGTGGAACCGCCTTCCCTCGCCTCACCGCGCCCCATGAGGAGCGGGAGGCCGCCGCGCGCAGAGCGAGCGCTCCGTTACCCAGCGCGGACGAAGCCGGCGGACTGGATCCCGGGGCTCGTCGTTCATCGCGGTCTGCGCGCAGCGTCCCGCCGGCCCGGGGCCCGCCCTCTCCGGCCACCGGGTCGCAGGAGCGCCGCGCAGCCCCTTCCCGCCGCCCCGACGGTCGCGAGCCCTCCAGCTTGTCGTCCTCCTCAAAGACGTTGAGCACCGACTGTACATTGAGGAGGATGGTGACCGACAGGTCGATGGTGTGGTCATAGTTTTTGACCATCATTCTGCCCAGGCGGGCGCTCTGGGTCCAGCTGATGTCGCGCATCGGT
>JAOWBP010001760.1:17789116-17800689 GCA_028571105.1 Tragopan temminckii
TCTGTATACGAATACATGCACATTTATTAAGTGCACAGTACAAAATTCACATATAAAGCTTAGCTTTCCTACATTAGATGACAGCTTTTGAGGGGGGCAAAATGAATCTAACACACCAGCTGTACCAGCAGCTTTGCTCCAATCAAGTTGTATGCTGTAAGCTTTATAAGTGACATGTAATGGTAAAGAATGACTTCACCCACATATATACATATGTACAATACTACATTCAGAGAATATTCATAGGGATTTTTTTTTAAACTTTATTTTGAAACAAAGAATGGGACAATAACAAAATTACAGCAGAAATCTTCACAATCTCCAAGAGAACAAAGACAAGCAGTGTATAACACAGACCTTACAAGAAAATGCATTTCTCTTAAGCATATTTTTGCTTATTCCATTCTATTCTGTGTATTAACAATTTCTCTTCACAGATTTCAGGCAGCAGGGGGGATAAAACATGGATACAACAGCTTAGTTTGTGGGCTATGAACCGTTTATAGTCTCTAATGCTTCAGAAAGTGTTACAAGTACAGCAAGACAAAAACCAACACCATGTTCCCATCCACAAAGGAAAACTACTGAGTTCACGGAATGGAAAATGAGAGTGATACATACTCACGACTTAACCCAATTTCACTTAGTCATACACACAGAAGTTAGTCCAAAGCTTTTTCAAAAAGCACTTTTTCCACTAGGAAACATAAGTTGGTAACAGTAATCACACACTCCTGTGATAGGTAGAAGAGCATACTTAAAACACAAATTAATGCATGGGATTGGGATGGCTCTTCTCACACGGTTTCTGATTCTGTCCTCTCACAGTTGGCACACATGATCCCATTCCTGGACTGAATATTGTTTAAGCAGTTTTGATTCTTAGCCTCTGCCAGAAGAGGGCTGACCCACAATCTCATGGCTCATTAAGTCAGAGACACTATTTCCAATTCCAGACGTATTTGATTGATATTATTTAAAAACAAACAAACAGAAAGCAAAAAATAAAGCCCTAACTACTCTAAACCTGCCACAAGCTAGAACCTTTTTTTTTTTGTGAAAAGATGAGAAGACTATTGGTTTATTTGTTCCTCATTTTGCCACTTAGCCTTTTATTTCTATACTTAGTCCTTGCCCAGAAATAGCTTTCAAATAAATACATACTCACAGGTTTCCAACTTTCAAGTTCCTTCTGATCTACATTAAATCCAGGATGTAATTAAGTCTTCATTATTAGGAATATTTTCTTTTCAGGAACCCTGCAGGCTTTTTAGCATGCCAAAAATCTTGTTTGGACAATTTCAGAGGGCAGCCAAGTAATTTGGCAGAAGATGAAAAACACAAGGAGCCAGTAGGGCTGGAATAGTTTTCAATAATCAACTGAAAACAACTAAACAAACTGGAATTTAGTAGGGAAAAGAATTTCCAAAATAAATTAAGAGCTCAACTTTAGAGTGTTTAGCAGACATGTAGAAAGTATTCTGGATGCTGCCAAAGACTCTATTGGACATCTGAAAGCACATCTCCCAAAACAGAAGGTCCTAAATTTTTGCTTTTAAAAAGGGAAAGCACGTAGCAAACACAGTCTCTGAACACAGTATTCTGTATATCTGTATTCTGTGGAAGAGTTATATATATATCATACCATCACCACTTCTCTAAAGGCAAAAATCACTCAGAAAGCAAAAGGAAGGAACTTTCACTTTGCTCACTGGGGCTGAAAATGTGTACATCCCTGAATGGGGCAGCTGATATCAGTTAGTCGTTTCATGTAAGAACTGAGATAAATAAGGTACCCCTACTTCCACTCCTATCCTCTTGTCTGCCATTTGAACATCTCCTTTCAACTGTGTCACAGAGGACTCTTCTCATAGAGCTTGCCTCTCCAGGAGCCATAAAGCGTGCCCGCTTTCTCTCTAGTGCTGGCTCTGGCAGAGGCATGGACTTGTTTTGGAAAGACAAATGTTCAGACATGCCTGGCTTCTTCAGATACATACACTGCCACTCAGCCTACTCATGTCTGAAGCATTTATCACACAAAACACTAAATTAAGAGCAAAGCTTAGAGGCTAAGTTAAGAAAGCTACACATACAGGTTTTTTTTATATATATTAAAAAAAAATCTCTAAATCTGTAGAGAAACAAGGCAAAAGAAAAGCATTTAACTATACTTGACACCTTGAAAGACTATCTTGGGAGTTGCAAAATTCCCCATATCAATCTGTAACCTACGAAACAACTTCAAGCAGGATTCAACCTGCTGGATAGCACTACAGCTGTAGGAACCCAGACACTGCATCACTGATGGCACTGAAACTGCAGGCTCACCTGAAAGGCTGCTAAAGCCTCAAAGCTTCTAACTCTGGCTGGACTTTTCAGTAGAGGAGCCTCAGTATTACTGTAGGGATGTCAGTTCTGTAGCTGGGTGGATAGTACACAAGGTGAAGAATAATATCAGTAGCACTGTAGTGAGAAATAATAATACAAACAATTATAATACAAAAGCAAAGAAACGTACTTAGTAGCTAAGACTCATTACTTAAACAGCAAGTATTTCATCAGACAAAGAGAAACATCACTATTTTCCTTTCAGTCACCCTTACAGCTTTTAACTGTGAGGAGCAAGACATTATTTACCGTTAAATTATACAGAGAGCACAAAAATTTTACAGGAGACAAATGATACAACGTAACACAGAGAAATAAACGGAGGGAAAAAAAACAATACAATAGGTAGAACATATTTTCTGATACTCCACAAATATTCAGGAGTTTAACAAACAAAATGGAATTTCTTCAGCAGCACTGGTCAAACTCAAGTTGAGGCAAGGATCTTCTTTACTTTGTAAAGGCACCATCTCTTTGTAAACACATGTTCCTCTCATTTGAACTGAGAAAGCACTCAAAATATTCAGGAGGCAACCTGTGCAATCATATTCCATTGCCTGTGAATACTTCACCATAGATAGATAGATAGATAAATCAATGGTCTTTCTTCTTCTTTTCTTTCTATTTAATAAGAAATGTATTTTCTTCAAAATACCTAGTAGGAAACTCTTTAAGTCTCCCCAGAAATGCTTGATGAACCTACAAAAAAAGCATTTTCTCTCATCTTCCACTATCTATCAAGAAGTTTCAAGGCAAAAGAAACTCAACACACATAATTGCAGTTATCTCATTTTCAGAATTGTGCTATAGACAGTTTCCCAGAAGGAAATACTGTCTTACATCAGAGACATTAAAAAAAAAGTATGAATACCTTCCAGTCATGCAGCTACCTACTCTGATTTGGTAAAAGCACTAGAAAGAACTGAACAAGAAGTTAACTAACTTTTGGTTTCCTGGGGAGAAGATACTTCTGATAATGACTGTACTTTAGGATTCCAAATGCACTTTTTGGTGTGCATCCTGAATGTACACTTCTTCCCAAAATGGAGAGCATTTGGGGGTTGGACTCGATGATCCCCAGAAGTCCCTTCCAACCCCTACAATTCTGTGATTCAGCCAGTTCTTCATTATCGAAACAGCAAAACTCATGATCTGTTACAATAAATATTCCATACAAAGTCCTATTGTTTATATCTTGGGCAAAATGTAGTCAGCATCTTCATAGCTCCCAGCACACAACTGTCACCAAAATCACCAAACACGTTTTACTACTCATACACATAAATCCAGTGATTACACTAATTTTGTTCAGCATTCAACCAAAATTGTGCGTTTCTAAGCCATCTTCTTTCAGGTTTACAAATCTGACTGAATTTTTAATGCAGTACAAGTTTCACGTTCTACTGGATTGTCAACTGGTACCTGTGGGAAAAAGAAAGCGGTAATCAAGAATTAAGCTGTAATACAGCCAAAGCCACTTTCAACCTCAGTATTCCTGGGTAACTATTGAGTTAGACTACAATAGTACGTTAGACCACAATAGTTCATGTAGTTTATCAGCTGAAAGAGACATTTACAGAAAGCTCTGTTTTCCCCTCTCTTTTTGATTAAAAAAAATGAACCAAAAAAAAATCCATAGAATTGAGTTCCCTTAGTTTAACTCTAAAATATACATTTACTGCATATGACCTGATATTTATCACATGGAGATTAGCTTCCTTTTTTTTTTTTTCTCCATCAGGTTTAAACATGGAAGAATGTTAATCAAGGTTTAGAATTATTTTATCTTTATTTACACAGGCAGCTGTTCTACATTTATTAACACAGGCAGCTCTCACCTATGATAATGCTGGGGTGAGAACTCTACGCTTTTGTATTATTGGGGTTAACACTAATGAAGTTGTATGACAATCTAGCTAATTAACAAGGTAATGAGGGAAAGTACATAGCAGTCCCTGACTGTTCCTCAAGTCATCACATCCATCTCCATGATAACCCTAACCCAAACTGATAAACACACAGACTGTTATACTGTGCAAACACAGCCACACAGGTTTCAGGTAAAAAAAGTCTTGTATGGCATTGACTTGCAAGTGTCTGAACCTTAAGTGCTCAAGCTGCTTGCAGATGACCAGAAGCTCTTGTATATGCAAGATGCCTTTATAATACAAAAAGGCATATGAAGGACCTTAAAACATCTGACTTCAGAAAGCTGTTTTCCTTAACTGAATAAAAAGGGTCAAGAAAATAACAGCACTGAAAAAAGTTTCAGGTGTTGGTTTCAGTTCAACTCGTGACTGTTTTAAGTTGTAAAAGCTGCTGAACCATGGTCTTGGAACCTCGTTAACAGCAGGAAGCACAGTGCTCATTCTCCCATAACTCGATAGGGTGCTCAGTAGAAGAACAACCTGGCTCTTCATGAAAACATAGAATAAGAACTGCAGCATCACTTCAGTTCAGACACCGACTTCACTTACAGGGATGGCAGGTATTTAAAATAAAATGTATCATCTATAGCATGACCTCCTAAAGCAATATGCAAAAAAGGCTTCACAATTTACAAAACTACTTACAAACATGAAAAAATAAATAAATCCTAGACTTGAGAAATAAAATAAGAGATGAATACTAGCCATATAAAATTCAGGAAAATCTGAGGGCAGAGATTTCTCGTGGAAGCTAAGGAGAGAAACATTATCTGATGGCAGCATCCCACACGGCTCCATCCTTACAAAGCAGCACAGAAACAGTCACATAGTAAGTTTCTGTCAATCACTCTTTTCTGTTAATATTAATTCAGTAGAAGCCAGCCATTCAAGTGTAGTAATATAATCAGTGTAAAAGAGTCACCACTTACAGCTTTAACATCCATATTCATAATCCCTGAATTCACATTGTGTCTTCGCAGATCTGATTTTATTAAGGCTGGGGAAAAAAAAAAAGAAAAAGAAAAAAAGAGAAAGTTGATTTCCAGCTTTGTAATGACAAGCATTTCATGGGCATGTGCAAGCACTAAGAAGCTGCTTTCAGCACTGACTCAAAATACATCATTGATTCTTGTAATTTGAAGTGGTGACAACTGGACCTTGCTCCTCACAAGTCACACGCAAAAAAAATGACAATAAAAGCTTTTAAACCATGAGTACCTTGGTGGTTTTGTCACTTCCAACATACTTCCAAATGTTGGCACATCTAAATCACATCACATAAAAAAAAAAATCAACATTTCTTACATTTGAAAAACTGCTAACTGTCTGCATTTACCAATTTGCTTACGTTCACTAACCTACTATGAAGGCAAGCATCTGCCACAAATTCAGGACAAGGCTCAAGAAATGGGTGATGACTGGTTGTTCACCTTTTGCAACATCATCCTTAAAACAAAGCATGTGGACACAGCAAGTAAGTAAAACTTAAACAAAACATAACCTGCATTTACTAGTCATTTTGGTCCTCAGCCCAGACAGAAAGTCATATACTAATACACATACATTCTAAGTGTTTGAAACATCTCAACTCCACATTTTTCCATTTAAAATAAACCATTACTTACATTTCTGCTTAATTACCTGTTAAGATAATGCCCACGAACAGCCAAGCACAAAGAAAGAGGTTTCCTGCACGAGGACTGTAGTCTGTTGTAAGCTTTCCTTGAACAAGCGTAAAGACAATTCCAAATATCTACAAACAAGTCACTTCATCAGTACCACATCAAAAAAAGTCATCAGATTCAGACCACATCGTACTGAATCAAATAATAATTTAAAAATATATATTTTAAAAGGACTACAACAACACAACGGAGATCAGCAGCCAAATTTAAGGAAGACTTAGACTCTAGCAGAGCAGCCTTCCTGAACTTTACATCACTTGAATAAATAAAGTGACACCACCTGTGCCGACGCATTGAGGAGACCCGACGAAGTGCCTTCAGACTCTGGGTATGTAATTTCCACTGCAAATTCAAACCCGAGTGGAAGATAACCGGTCATGAAGAACCTGTTGAAGAAGAAAAGAAGAAAATGATGGGTATGGCTTTCATCTGTTACTATGGCTATGAAAATCAAGCATCGACACCTGGTACTCTGAATTATCTGCTACTCTGAACTGTTTGTTTCCAAGATCTAATATGATTCAGTGGCTTGCTTTACCTCCAAATAAGCCACATCTATTAGCTACATAGACATAGGTTGAGAGCATGGTGACAGAACACTCAGTAGAAACACTGAGTTAAAACAGTCAAATACTGTCTCTGAGCAGAACTGCAGTCAGCCTTCTAGCCTCCTTTCATCACTCACCCAAGCACTCCTCCAGTCACAAACACCACTATAAGGTACCCGAGGTCCAGCGTGAAGGTGAACACCACCATCCCAATGAAGGAGAGAATGTAAACAATCAAAGTAGTTTGCCTGCAATGCAACAATAAAAACACATTAACATTTTAAACATAAGGTCATAGCACATTGTTGAAGTACAGAAGAGTAATATAAACGTTATGTACTCTCTTGCTAACGACTGACTTTCTACAATAATGAAATTAGCTCCCTGTAACTCTAACTTAACCATATCGTGCATTTCAGTGAGAAGACATTCGTACCCCAGCTCCTTATTGCCTTAGTTACACGGCTGCTTCATTCAAGACCAAGAGAACTACACAGACTCTCAAAGAACAAATAATTGCACAGGAAACCATTACCTCAAGATTATTTCAGTTCTCCTTTAGTTCTGTGCTGCACCTCTTGGCCATTCTGCAGCACAATCCATTATATAAAGATCAAAACAGCAGCAGCCAAATCAATATTAGTGATTAAAAAAAAAAATCAGTCCAAGAAGTAAGTCAGAAAAACAAATAAAACATTTTAAATCTGGAATGAGGGATGTACTCCAAAACATTAAAGCATGCACCACTCATTTATAAGCCAAAAGGCATGGAGAAACAATCTACAGCTCTAGCATCCTATAGGTTTCTAGAGTGCTCATATGCGAGAATCACCAAGGGAGAACTGCTCTGCTGCCAGCAGCACTCTGGAGTACTGCCCACTCCTGGGGGGGCACCACAGCACAGGTGATGGACCCAAGAGCTCTTACACCAAAACAGAGTTCTGCTGCATGGTTATCCCCTGAACAAAAGCCAGTGTTGTGCTTCTTAACAGGTCCAGGAGTAGTACAAGAACTGGGAATCCCTCAACTGGATGCTTCACACAACAAGAGAGAGTAAGTATTGAGCCTTTATGCTTTCCATGGAGAAGGAACCTACTGGGTTCCTTCTGGCCACTACACGTAGGACACACTACTTTTCTTGATAGCATTACATTCCCTGCAGAGATAGGAGTAGATGGAAAGCCCTTTCACGTCTTCGCATTCTCCACAGCACATCCTATCTCATTTCATTCGGTCAAGAACCAGTAACAGAGTGTCAGACTTCTGCTGAAGCCTCTGAAACTCATCTTCATCAAAGCTGCTAGAAGATCAGGGATGTGCTGCATTTTATCATCAGCTCACCTCCACACGTGCAGTATTTTTCTAACATAATTGCACCAGACTCCTACCCTTAGCCCCATACATGCCTACCCACACTTACTTGTACGTTTTAGTGTAATCCAGCCACAAACCACAAATAATCGAACCCACCATTCCTGCCACCACCAGTGTCAAGCCAATTCTCCCAGCGTTCACTTCTTCTCCCTTTCAACAAATATTTATATGGTGCTCATTAATAACTTGTTTCCACTCAGAGTCAAGTTCAGACCTCTTGGCAGTCATAAGGCAAACAAACATTCCTATGACTCCCACAGCTGTATGATGCAAGCAACTGTATGGGGGGGTACAAACGAAACCAAATCTAAGTAATAAATACCATCACCCCTGCAAATATAAAATTAAAAAACAAAAACAAAACAATACTTACCTCATAATGAGTTACTATCATCTGGTTTAATAACGTGGAAACAGAATAAAATGTTCCAGTCATAATTCCTGCAACAGCAAAAGAAGAGCTTCAGTCACCCCACATCAAGCCGCACAGATCTGCTACCACAGAGTTAATCTTTTGGCATCCAAGACTCAGACCAGAGGAATAACCTTTCATCTACCATGCGACATCTCTTCTCCAGACCTATAAATTGCATTTCAAATACTGCAGGGTTTTCCAGTATAGGCTGCTGAATATGCAGTAGTTTGACATTCCTCCCTCAACCAAAAAAACACAACAATTAAACCTCACCATGCTTCTGGCACACATTGGAACTGCTCTGCCAGACAACAGCCAGACAGAACCACTTACCATAGCTGATCAGCAGAAGTACAAATGGGACATTTTTGATCAAATTAATAATTGACTGCTTGTAGGAGTAATCCTCAGGAGGCATAGCTTGCAGGAGTGCTTGAGAGTGACTGGGAGGGTATTTGGGCTTCTCTTCAAACACTAGGGAAAAAAAAGATTTTCACCTGTCTTTACCAGAGTCATGCCTGTTTCTTTCTTGGAAGATGAAGTCTTCTAGTTCAATACATTTAACAGGATTAATTTGTCTTTTTTAATACTTCCAAATATATATTCTAGATTTTCCTCATGCAAGAAACAAGTTACAGCCAGAATAGATGTGTTAATTAACTTGTTCACATCTCACTGCTGCCAGCACAGGGCTAGAGTCTGAATTCATATGCAACGTCTCTAAACCTTCACATCTAAATTGTAAGAATAACAGAAAGAATTTCCATTACATCATAGCATCCTCATAGGTTCTAGCAAAAAACCTGTGTGCTGAGAAAGGCTGCTCCACGTGAAGCATGACACACAGTAACGTTTGTCTCCTAGCCCTGATACCACAGATAGTGAGCACAAGTAACCTGAGAAGAGGTTAACTCGACCCCTGTGGGCTGTCAGATGCCTGAAGTACAACAGCATAAACACCCCCTATGGCCACAGTACTTTCACGCTGTAAGGACAGAACACTTACCAACTCCTGTTAAGAAGAACAAAAGCGTGGATACTATTGCTGTTCCATAGAACATTATGCTTATGTTATGTGCCATTAGATCAATATCATCAGGGGTATTTGGAACGAGGACAGGTGGCAACAAAAAGCCAATGGCAGTGCCAAGCTGTAAAAGGAAGAAAAGAAACAAAAAAATCATTTTCCTGACATTTTGGGTATATGTATAAAGCATTAAAAAATGTCAAGGAACAACAGCCTTAAATTACTCTGCAACTTATCTCTGCCGCTCATACAAAACTAGGCTGCATTCTTAAGTGCGAGAACAAATTCTTAAAAAAAAACCTGCATTTATTTCAGGTTAAAATAAATAAAATGTCAATGACTGTCAGAATGGCAAATTCACAACTCAGAGAGCACTCACACCAGAGGTGTGCCAGCAGGCTCTCAAAGCAGCCTTTGTGCATTTGCCTTGTAAGTCTTTCCCTGCTTCCCTCCCTCTACCCCCCACCACAGGCCATCAGATTTAAGCAATATTCAGTGTTCACCTGAAGAACTCATTTCTTTTTATCCTCACTCTTCAGTATATGAAACTCATAAACACAGAGTACACTATTATGCTTTTTGTTAACATGTAGGACTTCTATTCGTCATCAGAGCAGAGCTACGTAATACCCACAATCATCCTGTGCCACCTTTTTTTTTTTTTAACCTTCTTCATACAGAGAACTGCAGTAGAGAACTATGGTCAGAAGGATCAAGAAAGAACCTGTTATACCCAACTGAGAAACTACTTTTGAAAACCTGGTGCTCAAAACAACCCTTGATAGGTGAACAGCCGCACTCTCAGAGATATATGTTTCAGCTGCAAGTAAGCAGCACCTTGATAGACAATGTGTGTGATCTGGGACAATCCCTGCACTGCTGTTCCTCTCCTTCACCAGCATCAGAGCGATGCACAGCCCCACGCCCAGCTTCTGCACTAGCTGAGGAAGCCTTGGCCACTGCACTGCCAAACGGAGGCCCCAGCAGCTCCTCGCCCACTGGGAGGACTGGTGAGCATCCAAAGTGCAGAGACGTTGCTAACAAAAAAATCTTAAATCTGATTCTGGATAGCAGAAAGGCACAGAATGAATTGTTGTGGGAAAGCAATGGAACAGCCGTTAATACAGAAGTAGATTATAGCGAGAACCTTAACCTAAATATTACCAATAATCCAAAGTGCACAGTCATAAGTCATCAGACTCATGAGACAGAAAACACAACCTCTATTATCTTAACGAAACCACACCTCAGCCTGCACCAGCGACCTTGGTGGGAGTTTCACCACCTTGCTGCCACAGATGAGCAGGGACAGGGCTGAGGATAAGGTGATGGGGGAAGGACAAGGAGCAGCACCTCATCTCCACCTGTGCTTCCAGAGGTGCCCGGTCCAGCTGTGACAAACCAGCAGCGGACCTGAAGAGATCCGACTCAGTTACAGTGCCGCCTCACGCCGCCACCACCACCACCACCTCACCCATCAGGGAACGCTACTCCTCACACATAGCGGCGGCACAGGCTGCCCAGGGACGTGGTGGAGACACCGTCCCTGGAGGCGTTCAGGGAACGTGGAGATGCGGCACTGAGGGACGTGGTCAGCGGGCAAAGCGGCGGTGGGTCGGGGCTGGACGGGATGACCTCAGAGGCCATTCCAACCTTAACTCCCCTGTGGCACACGGCGCTTCACTTCACATCGCCCTCCACCGCCTCAGCCCACCGCCCCGGCACGCAGGCTCGAAGCCGGCGCCGGCCCCTCACCTGATTGCCCAGCACGGCCACGGAGCAGGCGGTGGAGACCTCGGCGGGGCCGAACCAGACGGAGGCGACGCGGGAGGGCAGCCCCAGGATGAAGACCTGCGCGACGGCGCAGACGGCCTGCGCCGCCATGGTGAGCGCGTAGCGGCCGGGCGCCAGGCTGGCGCACTTGAGCCACGCGCCCAGCGCGTTGAGCCCCGCGCCCAGCAGCGCCGTGAGGCGCAGGCCGCGGGCGTCCAGCAGCCAGGTGGCGGGCAGGATGAGCGGCACGTAGGCCACCATGTACACCATGGAGAGCCAGTCTATCGCCGTGAAGGACACGCCGTAGAAGCGGACGAAGACGTTGCTGAGGATGCTGTACTGGATCCACTGGAAAGCGTTCACCAGCGAGTAGCAGAGCCAGAGCAGGCGGGTGGCGTCCTCGGGCAGCGCGTCGAACGGCAGTGCGTCGAGGTG
>JAOWBP010001760.1:17800789-17819767 GCA_028571105.1 Tragopan temminckii
CCTTGCCGGGGAGGAAGCCGTTGTGCCGCGGGGCTCCCAGCATCTCCCCTCTCTCTCCCTCCGCCTCCCCCTCCTCTTCCTCGCTGCCGTCCTCCACCATCTCGGCCGTCTCCCCGCCCAGCTTCCCGGCAGCGGCGGCCTCAGCCTGGCTCCGCCGGCGCTCACCGTCCCGCCAAGTCAGCGCTCCGCCGCCGGGCGGAAAGCAACCTCGAGCACCCGGCTCGGGCGATGAAAGCCGAGGGGCGGGGCGGGACGGGAGGCGGCGCTGCGCGGAGCCGGGCGCGGCTGCCTCCAACTGCGGGCGGCGGCGCTGGAGGCGTTCGTGGCGTGGGCTGTCTCCAGAGCGCAGCGGGAACGGGCTGCTTCTGTATCGACGCCCGCCGTCTTTCTGGACGAAACGGTCCCTGTTTATTCCTTGTGCTGAGTCGCGTTCTGAGTGGTGTTGCTTGACAGGCTGCCCTTCTATGCTATATTTACAGTCTTTTAGCCTGAACCTCGGAAGTCTTCCAATGCAGACGATGGGGAAGCACGTGGAGACAGAAACGATGTAAATAATCCCCACAAGGTCCCCGAGGGAGCAGCAGCATAATCTCATTCCCATAAACTCTTCCTCAGCTTACGCACCCTGCGCCGCAGGGCCAGGTGGCTGCAGGTCTGTGAGTGGCGGCCCTCCCTTAGGTACACTGCAGGCTGCATCCGCTGCTGCCCCGCCACAAACAGCTCCGAGGAAACAGCCAGTGCTCCCCTCAGGCCATAGGTTTGTCTCCTTGCAGCTGCGGTGCAAAGAAATGCGCTGATGGGTTAAGATGCAGAGGGCAAAGATGGAGGCCTGACTGGAGGCAAAGGGTGCCCAGCAGTGGCACTAGGGAACGTGCCTCTACCCTGGTCTTTCACTGCATCTAGCGCCATAGGCAAAGCATTCCTTGTTTCCACCCGACCTCTCCAGTTTGATGTGATGTACCCCCCGGAAATCAGGCCGTGTGGCTCACGTGGAGCACGTGTAGGCCGTCACTTGTCACCTCAGTAAGTGATATTCCCTAAAACCTTGCCCGGTATGTGTTTGTGTAGGAGTGGTATCTGGCAACCCCACCGTGATTTATAATTCTGCTGCTCTGGACAATGTGCCATTATAAAAATGGATTGTTCTCCAAAGAGCAGTAGGAAAATACCAAAATATTTAAGTTTGTTATTGGCTTCTGTGGGAAATCATTTTGCACGTGCTCAGCAAATAACATACTGCGAATTGTTGGTGCATATGTTTGAGCCTAATCAGATCTGCGTATGAGTGGTAGATGGGCTTAGCCACCAGCCTTAAGTTTCCTCGCTAATTATGATTTGGTATTTTAGTTAACATCAGGTGATCTATTTAAGCCACAGTTCCAGATCTAATTTAGAGCATGAATAATACTATGAACACATTCTTCAAAATTCTAACTTGGCTATATTTGCTTTCTCTGAGCACTTAGCTAAGACACAGTAGTGATGACTGCAGGCACTGTGGATTTTTAGAGACTACAGGAAGTGAATCTTGAATACATAGATCACAGATAAGCAAACTGCTTTTTTTGCAATTAAGTTCTCTAAATCAGATTCAGGCCCTCTTTGCCTCCTTCATTCATTCCAAGAAAAAGCCTGATCTAGCTGTACTTCTCTTGTATCAGATCAGGTGCTGGGTAAATTCATTTATTCTAGCTGACTTCAGAGTTTAAGCACTACTTGCTGCAGAAGCACAGCTTTGTTAAAAATAGGACTGTTTTGGTTCCTCTTCTTCTTAGACATCAAAGCAACAGAAGAGTCTGCTTTCACTTTAGGTGTGTCAGTGCAACGTGTCAGTAAATGTGCTGAAAAAATATCTCGAGGCCACATCTTGATACTTCCAACAGTATCTGTTTGTAGTCACTGGAGCCCAGCCATCTACACTGCTCAACTTCTAGAGCAATGCTAGGCACAGGGTTGGCCTGGGATAGTCACTGTTCAGTATTTAGAATGAGCTGGGAGCTCTCCTACCCCTCCAGCTCATTCAGACATAGGAGAATTTCACTCTGCAGTAGGCCTTGCAGCTGAGGAAAGGACGACAATTTTTTGGGTACATAGGTATAGTTCTTGTTCTTTCCAAAGAAGGTATAAACAGTGATCTGATTTCATTTAACTTTTTTTTCCATTGTATTTTAGATGACCTTGCAGTCCATCCAACGATAACATTTACCCCTACAGACATAGGAAATGAGGCTTTGTTCTTCTCTCATTCTTCTTTTTCCTACTGTTACACTATTGACTGTGCAGCAGGCAGTTAGTGCTGGCAGATATGTTCTGAGTAAGATTCAAATTCAGCCTGTTCTAGAGTTGCAGATGCGTCTGAGCTTTCACTTTCACAGCAGACAGACAGCATCCTCTTTGCATCACAACACACAAAGCTTTGTTTGCTTTCTACACAGGAGTCCCATACAGAAGAAATAACTGAACATCTTTCTCAAAATGATGTCTGAGGCAGTGAAAAAAGCACCTGGTTGCAATGGACATAAGGCAGTGCAGATGCTTGGTATGAAGGAGAAGAGGCACAGCCTGGCTTGCACCTCAGAGCAGTGGAGGTCATCAGAAGACTTTAGAGAAGAGCCTAAGCCTGGCAGTAGAATGAGCACCTGGATGAAAGTTAGCTCCCGTAAGGAAAGTGGATTTTTTCCAGAAAGAAGTTTGTTTATAATCAATCAACTTGAAGTCAAGTATATCACTGCCACGGCTACACTGATGTTAGTAAAGTAAAACCAGGCTGACTTTGATGTGGCAAAGTCAATGCAATTTCACCTCTGGGACATGTGATTTATCTCCAGAAGTATCCTTCTAAACAGGAAAGGAAAAGGCAGAACAAATTAACAGAACTAGGAAAAATGTTTGATACTTGCATCCTAACTTTTTACACTGCTGTATTTCATAGGCTTCACAACCATTACTTCTGATTTACATCTGTTTGCATGAGAAGCAGGGCCAAGGACATTGTTGAACAGCAGGAGAAAGTCATCCTCTGAGAAACAGCCATTGGAGAAGCTCACTTAAAATGTGCATCCTTGGAGTTCTATGTTTCATGGATAATTTATGAAGCTAAAAACAGAAGACTGATGTCAAGGTTTGCAGGACAAATTTAGCTTAGAACTGCTGCTAACCTTTTTCAATCTAGCCTCTCATTCAATATCTGTTCCTGTTACTGTAATATATTGTCTATAGAAAAAGTGATGTATTTTCATAACTATTTCCAAACTTTAGTTTTATCTTTCAGATAATGCCATCTTTGAATGAAACATCATTCAGAAGGTACCTTTTTATTTCAGTTTAGAGCATATAACAAAATAAAGTCAGCTATATAGTGCTGCTTTCAAGGTGTAATTAGCTTCCTAACACTCCTAGTTACATTCTTCTTCCAAACCTCACAACAGCATCTAAGCCCTCCACCTAGAAATCCATAAGTGTGTGTATCTTGGTGAAACTTGAGCCTAAGGGTAGGAATCTGAAATGAACATTTCACTGGGACTGGCAGTGTAGAATGTTGCCAGAACACCAACACTTCTTCAAAAATAAAATTGGAATTATTTGTGTGCACCTGGCATGCAATTCAGATTTTCAGGATTTTCTGTTTGTAATGTTTCAAACCGTGTCAGTCTTTACTGTCAAGAATTTAAATGTTATTTTATAAAGCACTCAACTCCCAGTTACACTGATCTCAATGCGGGGACAATCTCCATTGAAGAAATGCACTGTGTCTTTAGACAAAAATGACAGTAATAATAAAAATCTAAAAGCAGCTTAAGAAAGTGATTTCAGAACAAAAGATCTGAAGTTCCAGCTGAGCTGGAAATGAACTATTTTAGCAAGACATTAAACAAACCTCAGTAAGCTGGACTTGAAATAAAGTGGTCAAAGAGTTGCATGTTTAAATTTCTTCATTGAAAGCTGTTAAGAGAATACAGAGAAAATGTAAACATCCTCTTCCTCCTATGCAGTCCTCATTCCAGCAACATTTGCCTGCTGCCTGCTCTCCCCATAACATAAAGCCTTAATCTCTCTCACAGAATGAGCATCTGCAATACAAAGCATTTAACTGAAGTTTGCTCACAGATTAACTCCAGGTGCTTGTCTGGGCACCTTAATTTTGGAACACAACTGCCCATAGTAGGAATGTTTGTCTGTGACCTGTACATGAAATTTTTATACTGGCAGGCACACAGAAGTATACCCTTACTTAAGCATCAGAGAAAAGTTCTCAATTTTGAAACATGGGGAGTGATAAGTGAGCAGGGTACTCTTCTGTAAGTAATATTAGAAATTAGCATTCTGAGATGTCTCCACCCACACAAAAGATGGAGAAATGTACATCTGGTGCTTCTGTTGTGCTGCCATCTGGTTTTCTTTTTGTAGTCATCTGTCAGTCTATTATACGTAACAGAATTTTTCTCCTGAGTTTCCAAGCAAAGCAAGTGGGGGAAAAATGTTACATACACAGAATTTGTGTTTTAGATAGATAGGTAGATAGATAGATAGATAGATAGATAGATAGATAAATAGATAGAAAGTGAACAAATTCAGTAGGTAAAATGTGTTGGGTTCTTATTCACCATGGATAAGAACTTCTTCATCTATCACAAAAAGTGTAACCTCTGTCTGAATCCTTTATAAACAGTAAACAACAACAACAACAAACTGCCCATGTTCACAGCAATTAATAAAAATCATGAGATGCAGAGGGTTGCCGTTAAGGAACATTCTCATTTTCAACAAGTACTCATTCACTCAAACAGTGGTTAACTTTCGGGAAGAGCCTCAATGCATTTTTTGTTGTTACTGCACAAACTCTTCCCCTAATACTCTGTTCTCTGCAGCAATGCACAATGGCAGACATGTCAATCTCAAGTTCTTTTGTGAGAGAGATCAAATGACATCAGCCTCAGTTAGCAAAGGACTGTGGGACAGAAGTGATTAGAAAAGCCATGTTAACATTAAGAAAAAAATGCCAAGTGTCAGACAGCTTCGGTAGGATGTTGACCAACTGGTCAATGAAAGCATCATTCAAAGGAACAAGGATAAAACATCACCTTCGCTTCTAGGAGGTCTCAGATAACTTCAGAGCTGCAGCAATTTGATGTGCTATACTTGTGAAAAAACACCATAACAGACTTCAGTTTCATGACTCTCTTTTATGACCTGCTTCATTGCAACCATGTGCACACCTTTTAAAAATTAGATGGAAGGGAAATGTGGATTTGGATCTACTAAGAGCCAAGTATGGAAATGTATTATAAAGACAGATTGCTCACCCGATCTTGAGAAATGTTGTTACTTTTACTACTGAGGAAACCCAAATATTTACTAACAGCTTGAAGTTCCCAATTTCTCTCTGAAGAAGTTATCAGCAGGAAGAGAGCCATGTTTCTTAACGGCCTACATCTATTCCATAGGGAAGATGTTGGCTGACCTCAGCATAACTAAAAATCAGAGGGATTTTTTTTTGTGTAGACTTGAATGAAAAAAAAACAATGCCTGCCCAGGCCCCTGGCTGTGAGAGCACATTATGGAAAATGCAATAACATTCCTGCAGCCTACATCACTTGAACAGGAACTCAGTCATCCAGACACCAAAAGGGACTTTTTCTGCCCCTTTGTTGGGAAAGCACTGCAAGCATTCTTCAAAGACCCCTTCAGACAGCTCTCTTTATAATACACCCAGCAAGATTCAGACTGTTTCAGATTAGCTGCAAAGCCAGAACATCTCAGGGAAAATTCTTCTCCCTTTTACTATGGGGGAGATAATTTGGTGTTCTCCCCCACAGTAAAAGGGAGGAGAATGGACGCATTCACTGGCATGCTTTACTGGAGCAGCTATCACATAATCAGCCTGAAAGCTAACATGCTGATTTACAAGTTATTTATCTTTTCAAATCCTTGTGACTCTTCTCATACGAAATAACAAGACCAGGCCAGTAAAAAAGAAAATATTGTGTTACATTACACTAAGGCTTTTCAGTGCATTAAGTTTAGAGAGAACACAGGAAGAGAGTTTTAAAGGGGCATAAGTAAGGGGATTGATCTACCTGTTTTTGACTGAACCTATCTGTTTGGACTAAGGGAAGGACCCACTGTTTGGATCCATTCTCCTACGTGAAATCTGTTTAATTAATTTCTGGTGCTGCTAAGAAAACAAAACAAGGCAGAATAGCACATGACAAGGTCAATCTCACTACAGAAATCAATATAGCAACGTTCAAAACAGGAACCAGATCCGCCAGCGTGGCATTCAGACTGTTTAAGCTTCTGGAGATAATCCTGTATTTTCAATGAACTAGCAAATACAGGCTAAATAGAGCATTTATGTCCCTTAAGACCTCAGATGGTACAAATGGCTGGCAGCTTTTAGAAACCCTAGGAGAGGAATGAAGAAGAAATAACTTTGGTCCTGAGAATAACTTTTGATTGCTTACTTCTCTTCACAGGCAGTAAGAACTTGGGCCCCTTGGAACTATGCACAGGACGAAAGCTGTGTTGGATGTCAGCAAGCAGACTCACAGAGCTCATGAAAAGCCATAGGTTACTTGAACACACAGGTGAAAGAACACCCTGGTCAGCTCCAGCTGGGCTGGTGGCTTGGGTGCACCATGCTCAGCAACATCCCCAGGTGCCTGCTCACTGTCACCTCCTTTTCTTCCTCACTGCACAGTCAGTAACTTTCATGGTAGCGCAGCTTTTCCCAGGGTAAATGTCTGGGTGCTAGAAGCAGTAGTATTTCAGCAGGTAGCAGCAAAGGTGAAGAAGTTCAGCCTCTCATTTCAAAGCACTTAAAAACAACAGCCTGTGGAAGGCTCACCTCCAAGCTGCTACATGAGGTCTTGCTCAAATCCCAGCATCGCATTTTCACTGCAAAGGAAAACAGGTCTGCAGGGAGCACTGACATCACTGATACCTTCCGTGGCATGTAAGTCAACCCTGGTCACCCACAGCCTCCCCATCAATCACTTCGCTTTCTGCATTGATTCAGGTATTGGAGAACGATAGCTGGAAGATAAAGCAGAAGGCCAAGCCTAACGCAATCTAATTATAGTGTGCTGAAACGGCTTCCAGGAACTCTGCAAGGACAGATCCCCTGATCGTGCCTTGTAATGGCTGGAAGAAAAGTAAAGATAACAGCCAGGTAGGTCCCCTTCCAGGAAAGTAGTAAAGGTTCACACATTGTGATTACACTGGTACCAGACCAACACCAAGTAGCACCATCAACCCAGTGTGCTGGAGAGCTTCCTGAGCACAGAGCCACATGTCCAGGCAGAGATGCAGGCACCAGTCTGTCAGCAGAGGCATTGGGTACACAGACATCTCGGCGATCAGTTCCAAAGTTGTGCCTAAGCCTGAGTCCTGCACACACTGCTAAATAAAACAAGGAGCAATACTGACCTCCCCCCTCAAGGGAAGCAATCATTTGCTGGCTGAACGAGAACACACATTTTTGTTCAATGCAAACCCATGCCTTCAAAAAGCAGTGTGTGTCACTGAGCAAGTTCACTGTTCTTATCTTAATTACTTAATTACTCCAGAAGAACACTATCCTGCAGTGATTTCCCAGACCAAACATGGACAGCTGTACCTTTCCACAGACCCTGATCTCTATTTTTTTAACACTTTTAGCAGCATAAGTCACATCAGAAGTCAGGTGTAAAGATATTTTCACATCTCCCCTTATACTGACTCACTCCTGATGCTGTTCTGATCAGGCTCCTATGGCTGGATGGCTATTATCCAGCCCCACTTTTGCAGCTGTTATGCTAGGTCCAAAGGGTATACATGTAATAGCTGGCAGTAAGTTGTATGAGGACACCTCCATCCCGAACCACCCTCTCTCAATCACTCAGAGTGGCTTTATGGCCAGATCACGTGGACGGCACATGGCAAAGCAATTGTGATCTCTGATTTTATCCAAATATTTATTTTCTGCTGGTCACCACAGGCCAGATGCTATTTCCTTCTTGCTCCTATTTGCACCTATCTGAAGTTTAAGAGAATCTTTGGAAATGCTGCACTAGATTTCGTTTGTTTTTATTGTTAGTGCTCTGGCACCTGTGTAGGCATAGCTGTGACCCCTCCCCCACGTGTATGAACTGCACACAGCATGCTTATTTACAGTAACACAGTCATGTATAAAAACAAGAGAAATTTTATCTTGGTGTTCCTGAGGTCCATATTTATGAAATCAAACTTTTTGTTGGTGATGGTAACTGGTGATTTTTTTCTAAATACTGACCCACCGGGTAGAGAACTGCTGTCTACAACAGAAAAATGGCTTTCAAACAGATACAGATCTTCCTTACAACAATCCGTTTCCAAAGGTTTGTCAGTCTACACAAAAATAACACAACTAAGCTATGGGTGTTAACACACTAAGAGGTCTACACAAGAACAAGATTTGTACCTCTCTCTCATCCTCCGGCCTCCATTTTAAGTCACCTATCGAGGGCTGAAAGCTGGAGTCCAGATGAGGCTTTCTAAGAACAAGTAGCCCAGAGGCATGCTGAGTGGTACAAGCATGCATAAGAAGATCACTGACAAAGTCCCATAGAGAGAAAGCAGCCCTCCATCTTTTCCCCACACTTGCTTCAGTGAGGACCTTTCCTCTGCTGTGTCATGCAGCTTGGGACAAAATTGGGACTATCACATGTACAAACCCTGAGTGGTCCCATCAGATAAGTATAACCTGGTTACCACGAAGAGGACAGTAAGGGTACTAATGAAAAACAGTTAAGAACCATAACATGGGGTCTCCATAGGGAGACAGGATGGAAAGCTCGTAAGGTACCTTACATCCAGTCTGAGATGTGCTGGCTAATTGTCCTTCTGGGATCTCTTAGTGGATCACTGTGTATGCAGTAAAATACTTCAACGCTTGCTTTGGCTTATTGTGTGTGTGAACGTGTGTTTTGTGCGGATGCCTCATCCCCAATTCCGAACACCCTGATACAAGGAGCCTCTTTGGATAAAGTCCCACATACATACATAGATTGGCAGTGGATGTTTTCAGAGGGCGCTGACATCCACATGTGCAGGTTACATGGTGCTAGCACAAAGCTCAGCTTCCACTCGGAGCTCCCCAGGCAGGAAAAGTGACCCCAAAACAGAAGGGAAGTTATCCAGGGGTGCTTTGATGGGAGCTCCCCGCATGGTGCTCCATTTAACTTCTTCCCACTGTGCTCTGTTTGTTCGCTTCCTTCTTCTTTGTTGTGTGTCCAGAAAGACTCTGAGCTCAAAAGTGCTCTCTCTGTGTATTTATAGCAACAAGCCTGGGCCAACCGAAACTTCAAAGCCGCCCTTTCCAGCAGCGCACATCACAAGGACAGGCCTTCCTGCCAGATAACCCCCAGCCCTCTAGTTTCCCAGCCATGGCAGTGTAGTGCAAGGAGATCTGGTCCCACAGGGTAGTACCACAGCAGGGATGAGGGAAATGTGTGGGGAGCTGGGAATGAAGCAGCTGGGAGTGGAGTGGGACTGCAGGGCTGCAATGGGAGCATCACAGGGCACACACAGGAGAGTGGGACTGCCATGGTGTGGAGGTCCCAAATCCCTTGGAAAGAAAATCTCTGTGCTGCTTGTGCAATGCCTTCTCTTCTGTTAACACAGGGACGCTGCCTGATCTGTGGTGAGGTTGGGCTTATAAGGAATCAAGCATCATCTTTAACTACTCAGAACACACAGCCCTGGCGCAGCCAAAATAGACCCAAGATCCTAACATGCCCTCCTAACATTAAAGGAGACAAAACCCAAGTGTAACCCATCGCGGTGCCACAAGGAACAGCTCTAGATAGAGTGGGCTGCATGTCCTAGTGCCTCAGTGCTTTTTTCTCTCCATCATTATTTTTCACAGTTCCATGACTCACAGCATTACAGGGGCACAAAAGATGGCTAGCACTCAGGGCAGGAAGGGAGCTCATGTCTGTGGAAAACCAGTCTTGGGGCACAAAGGGAGGAATAACCACCTGCTGGAAAGGAAAGCACTGAGACAATGAGGTGCTGTGGCAGCCTGTAACTTTTCTTTGATCCCAATTGTGTCTTTTTTAATTCCATATAGAAAACAAAGAGAAGGGCAACAAACCTTTCTGCTAAGCCAGTAACTTTCTTAAATTCATTTTCCTGCTCTGTAACGGAAACAAAGGCCCCAGCCAGCATTAATGAAAAAAAAAAAAAAAAAAAAAAAAAAAAAAAAGCAGAAGCTCATTAGTGATAAAACTTGCATTACCAGCCAATTATTTACTGTTTCTGCTTCTAAAGAGCCTATCTATGCATTGCATAGGAGCCAGCTGAAAGCACCTCCAGCAAACGCCTTTGGTCGATTTGTTCAAACTCTTATCACAGTGAGTAACAGGATAGCACATATTATCTGCTTGGCCTTATTGTCACCTCCTCACTTGTTCCCACATTAAAATCTTGAAAAACTACTTATCCTCACAGCTTGCCCCAGTATTTGGCAGAAGCAGGCCTTCAAAAGAAGTTTCAGAAGGGCCCTGCGAGGTTGCTGCACCTGCAGCCCTCCAGAAACGAACTGCAAGTTCAGTTTGTGGAAAGTACGTTCACATCACTACTATCACCCTGCATCTTCCTCATGATGTGTGTCTTGTACCGAGCGATGCATTCACTGTAACCCTGTACACATGGGAGTTCCTCATGCCCATCTGTGTGCTGTCTTTTAAACTTGGAAAGCACCAAGTGACACAGGGCTTTTCTTTCAGCAGGAGCTGTACCCCCCAGAGCTGCACCAAAGACTGAGCACTGAGTAGTGAATGAGGCACCCTGAAGGCACTATTTTTTACAAAAAAATCACAAACCTTTCTTCATTTTTCTATCACTCCACATAGAGCCTGCAAGACAGACAAGGAAAGCCATACTACCCCAGGTCTGCTGTTGGGAATACCCAAGGGGAGAATGACGTTTGAGGGTAGAGCTCAGAACTGACCATTCTTCATGTTGCTGCCAACCTCAGGAGCCACTGGACAGCTCATTTAATATTTCTGTGGCCTGCTTTTCACAGACACAAAGCTGGGGACACCCAAGCACTGCTCTGCTCCTGGGATGCTGTGAGAGCTCGCTGGGGCTGCCACTGGCCCAGCAAGCTAAAGGCATGACAGAACAGGAAAGCTGCATCTCCACTGGTTCTGAGCTTTCTCTCTCATTTCCCCTCAGGATTCCTGAAAGCTCAACTTGGCACCCACCTGAACTTGCATTGAATCTGTCCCTCAGCACGCTCCTGGTTACTCCAGTGCCCCATGCTACACAGGAAGGGGACAAGGCTCATCCCCACAATCACAATGGTTTCAATAGCGTTCAGCACACATGCACAGAAAAGTTGATCTCCTGTGCAAAGAAACAAGCTTATTTCCAGAGCCTGCTGCCCTCAGTGCCAGCTACAGCTACAGGGCTAGCAAAGCCAACCAAATAGCACTCCAGAGCTGGTACAGCTTCTCGTCCTTCTCCATACATGACTGCATTCCCACGCTTCACAGTCAGAATGAAGCACATGTAAAGTAGTTTGTTATCACCCGCTTAGCATCTCCTGTGACAACATAATCATTAATATCATATAATTTAAGACTATTGCACACCTGTTCCCTAGCACCACCTGGAGGCAAACTGCATAATTCACTAATTCAGTAGAACTGGTGCCTGTATAACAAATGGCCCTAACTACACTGGGTCAAAGCTTCAGGAGATTCAAGCGGTGCTGATCTGCGTGCACACTGTAACATAGACTAATTTTTCAAGTTTTGTTGTGTGCTGCAAGACTGCTTAGAAACAAATATTTACATTTGATAAAGTAATTCTGGGTAAACAACAGAATACCACAGTGTGGATATGCCTTATATCACAAGGTTTTGCTCCCATTTCTATTTTACTGGACAGCTGACACCTTCTCCATCTGAATCCTGAAAACAGCAAATAAAAAACAAAATAAAACCTTCTTCCTGACCCGTAAGGAAGAAGTACTCAGCTCTAAACTATTTACTGCTAGCAACCTGATATGTCAATCAAGACAATATTATCTCTCATCCTCATCCAACCCACAGAAAGGCAGACATCTGATGAATTCAGAATAGGGCACTACAAACCATTTTCCAAAGGGACATTCAGGAAAATGCTTAAGCAAGAAGACAGGAAGAAGCCTAATCAGAAAATCATGTGTGTGCCCAATCTTAAAGCCAAATATTCTTGCTCTTGGATTTTCTACCAAAAGTGGTCACGGACTGAAAACTAATACTTCCCTATTTTCTTCACTAAGCCACCAACAACCCCCAGGGAGACAAGGCCTGTACCTCCCTACTTGGCCCTCAGAACAAGTGTCATTTGTAATTCACCTCTTCACTGTTTAAGTCAACAAATTTCTGTTCAGTGTTTCAGCAGATGCACGTTCATACAAGGTACTGTGAGACAACACAATATCCAGTTTTTAGAACACTGGCTATCATAGCAGAATCCACAGCAGACAAGCCCCTCTAAGATCTCAGAACATTGGACTTGTTATCCTTTCACTCCCTGCCCCCGATACTGGGTAGACAGAAGAGTAGGCCCGCAGATAAAGCAAAATCCAAAAGTTCTTACTTCGAGAGCGATTCAAAAAATAGTAATGAAAGCATATCTCTCTCAAAATAGCCAAGATCTGAACAACTGTTAAGTTACTGTGTGCAAAGGAAAAGGAGGGGGAAAGTAGAAGAATTGCCATTTTTTCCCTCCAGCTGCATATCAAAAGGAATTGGAGCTGCTACACCTGCCCTGCCCAGAGCCCTGTCTGACTGACACACAGCACATCCATCCCGCTGGGGTTTTCAAGCAGGTCCTAGTGAAGCTAACATAACATACACGTGGGGCCACAGACAAGTGACTTCCAGTCCGTGGAATGAAGAACAACGTATCTTTATCACATTTAAAAGCCAATAATTTTGTACACAGAAGACCTTTGATGAACTCAGTATATTTGTTGTAACTTGTATCTGTACAACACTGTGCTCACTTCTTGACCTCTCTGATAGCAAAACACCTCTTAAGGCCAAGATGTGTATTGGTTTTATTTATTACATCATAACCAATAGTTTTAGCAAATCAGTTTCTAAGTCTATACCTGAAGAAAGTTACGAAGTTTGGGGAATACTTTCAGTGCATTCTGCGTCGTCACTTCTATAACTTCTTCAACTGGAATTCCTTTAATTTTAGCAATATATTCTGCAGCAATGTAAACATTTTTTGGTTCATTTCTCACCTGGATTAAAAAAATAAAAATAAAAATCAAACAGACCAAATAACAGATTCCTCCGGATGGCAAGCGCTTCAGATTCCGTACTTCCTGACACGCCTTCAGTCACACTGTACCTATCAATGGTAGAGAAATTACAGGTATCTATTGTCCTTGAATCATTTTCCCCTTTGACACTTTCTGAAATTTCTTTTTCTTTCCCAGCTTCAAGCTGGGAAGTTACCTTTATAGCTATTTCTCTGAATTGTACATTTCAAAATTTCCACCTGGCAATCTCCTTCACCCCTTGTCAATGCCTACACTCCTCCTCTCTCCCATGCTAACAACTAACCTCCACAAGGAGTCACTGTGGATATACAAACATAGAAACTCCCCCCATCATTTACCTGTTTTTCAGGCCCCAAAGCAGGAGAGTCAGTTTCCAAACATATACTTTCCAGAGGTAACACTTTCACAAGTTTCTGCTTCTTGAAGACAATGAAGAGAACTATTATTAAATGTTTTATGCACTTAGACTTGTGGGAAAAAATAAAAGATATAAAGATAAGCTCTGCATTTAAAAGCAATGTTCAAAGACTCTGATGCCGCTGTCAGTATACTATCAGCAAATTCAGAATGGCAGCAAGAATACCAGGAACTGCCCAAGATGCCTCTTTAAAAAAAGGATTATCCCATTTTTTGTGACTCTAAACATCTGAAGCACTTTTACCTGAATACTGGATCCTTTATTACTTTATCAAATTATGTGACTATACTGCGCAGAATTAGATTGTCAATGCAGTTTTAATCTTCTACTTTTCTTTATATACAGCATTTTAATATCTTTTTTCCCCTTTCGGCTTTTACCACTCGGCTCCAGTTTGCTCTCCTTTCTGCAGCTTCCAGCCCTCATCCCCAACTATATCCACCCTCACAACCTTCCCACTTGAATGATGCCTTGTCTTGTCATACATTTCCTGAGCTTGTCACAGAAAATGACGATGGTGCAGGATGGAAACAGAGTGCTACCTGAGAAGTCAGCATAGTTTGCAGCAGCCCAGAGTAGAAACAGAAGCAGTATTTCACTGAGTCAAGGGCTGAAACTGGCCAGCGCTCATCTTAAGCAGTATAGCTGATGCTTTGAGCGGCATGCCATAGACTAATCATCATTTTTCAAAGACCTGTAACTTAGTCAATTGTAAGGGGATTTCCTTTTGAACAAAAAGTGCCATAGCACTGAAACAGAAACTAGTCCTTTTCCATGTGTCATCTCCCTACTTTAAAACATTACAGAATCAAAAGTTTCCACAGAAAAGTTCATCAGAACACAATAAAATGAGGGGAAAAAAATGGTCATTTTCTTAATGCTTGCTTCTCAGGAATAGATGACTTGTTTTTAGGCAAAATTTTTGCCCCAAATGTCTAGCTATAGCAAAAGTCCCAGACAGAAATATAGCCAAAGTAAAAAGGCAATTTTAACTGAAAGCGGGATCCTCTATCAAAAAGCATCAAGTGACCATAATCATACGTCTGTGATAGTCTTTTATACTATACAGACTTAATGAAAAACAACCAAACCACCAAGCACTCCTTTGAGCTGCACATTAAAAATGTAGTTATGTTTGCCAACATGTTAAGCTGCCAACTATCACCTGTGGTCCCCAAGTACCGAGCAGGAGCGATCCCCTTCAAATGTTACCTGATCACTCCTTATAATGGAAGGAGGAATGGAGAAAAAGTATCCAGCTTTCACCCCTTCCATGGCTACAGATGGCTTCCCATCAAATGCATGAAGCAACACCTTTGAAGCACCTTGGAGAAAAGAAACAAACCAATTTATTAGCAGTGTTTACAGCATGTTCACAATGTCAGCTTCAATCTGGACCTCAACCCCACCAAAGAGTGAATACAGAATCTCTGCACCACTCTTCACAAGTTTCTTGGGCACAAAATGATAGGAAAGCATTATGAAACTGAAGAAAATATTCTACGAAATTCTGTTGACAAAAAAATAAGAAGGGAAAAAATGCATGAGAAACATACCTTGCTCCTGTAAGAGATTAATGGTTGGTCTTCCAGCTGAGCGGGAGTGAACATTTCTGCAAAGGAAAGAGAGAGAGCCCTGGCATTAGGAAATTAAGCAACAGTATCTGTATTCGTTTTTCAGTAAACATAAATCACAGAATCACAGAAACATAGGGGTTGGAAGGAACACCTGCAGGTCATCTAGTCCAGTTCCCTGCTAAAGCAGGCTCGCTAGAGTAGGCTGCAGTGAACCAACAGCATGTTGGAAAGAAAACAATGTGTTAGCACTTTTACCAGGAAAAAAGTCTAGAGTTGTGTATTTAAATCATTTTAGCCACAGTGAATATTTAGCAACAACACTGTGAAGACAGGCTAGAGAACTCCACTGTATTCATGGGCAAAATTCAGTAATTACATCTCAAGCTGGAGACTATCAGGACACTAATACCAGTTTAAGCCATGTAAGTTCAGGACGCTCTTAGTAATTATAAATCCTGGGAACTATTTACAGAGGTTACTGAGATCTGGAAAACTCTCCTATCAGTAAAACTTACAAAGGCAAATCCAGTTTTCTTGCTAACTCAACCTGCTTGATCAGAACCTGTCTTTGTCCTTCCTTCTGTTCATCTGTGTTGGCAAATCTGGGAGTGAAATCTAATCCAACCTATGGTACAAGAACAAAAGTGAGAAAGTTGTACAGGTCTAATGCTTGACTAAATCACAAAAGCATAGCGGGAAAAAGAAAAAAAAGTTTCAAACCTGTAAGGTATTCCAAAACATATTTATGAAAAATGGCAATTAAAAAGGCTGTAGCCACACTGTAGCTTAATTCAGAAAGGAATTCATTCTCAAGATAAGACTTTTGATTATGAAAGCATTTGAGGGCAGCGACTGTATTTAGCATTTTAATCTGTAAGCAGTTTTTGAGTTTTCACATACTATTAAATCTTATTTCAGATAAAATCTCAAAGCTGGATCTCCAATCTAAGTTGACTTTCCGACTTGGACCTGCAACTTAGTCCAATCTCTAGCAAAAAAAAACTATAAAATTAATGGGTAATTTTATCTAAATACATTCAAACAGAATATAAACTTTGTCAAAGAAGCCAAATTCACTGTTATACAAACCAAAAACCTGGTTAAAATACAGGAACAAAACAGAATTATAGAACATCCCGAGTTGGAAGGTACCCACAAGGATCGAGTTCAACTCCTGGTTCCACACATGACAAGTTTAGCCAAGTTCTCTTAACAATTGCCTTTCCTCCAGCAAATGCAGAACCAGCCACAAACCCCTCTGCTACCAACATACCAAAGGGACAGACTCTACCCTAAAGTTTTCAAGCTTCGGTTTGTTTATAAGGGAATACAATATAACAAACATTGTGTGGATAGAGACAGATGAGGGATCACAAGAAAAAGGGACTTATGTAAGTCACCAAGGCATGCTGAAACCATAGGTTGGCCTAACTGTTGCAGAAGGGAGGAAGGACCTGAACAAGGGTAACTATTTCCTAATAACAATATAATGAAGGAAAACAGGGATTTGGACAAATCTATGAAGGAGAGCACATTAAGAGAATTACTAATTAGATGTGGTTTTTTTTCAGACCGCCAGCAATATTTATCACATATACAAAGCCAAGCATTCACTAAGATTTTGTAACTCTGGTGGCAGATGCTGCCAAAGCCATATACATTTGAACCCATTTTGGAATTCTACTTACTTCTCCAATTGCCACCAACTTATCTTTGTAGAGTTCTATAAGTGGCAATGCTGCATCCAGATCCTGCAAGAACAAAAGCAATCCTCACTGATCTTATGAGGTGGAAGCTTTATAAATGCAAAGTTGTGATTAATTTGGATTTCCAGGCCACAGGGGCACACTGCTGTCTCACGGCCAACCTGCTGTCCACCAGGACCCCCAGGTCCTTATCTGCAGAGCTGCTTTCCAGCAGGTCAGCCCCTAACCTGTACTGATGCATACAGTTATTCCCCCGTAGGCGCAGGACCCTACACTTACACTTGTTAAACCTCACCAGGTTCCCCTCTACCCTACTCTCTAGCACGCCCAGGTCTTCCTGAACAGTGGCACAGCTTTCTGCTATGTCAGCCACTTCTCCTCTTACATTTTGTACCTTAAACTTGCTATTACTGGAAGTTGAGCCATCAGCAGTATTTCAAAGACCTGCAGGATTTTCCTGTTTTACTCAAAGACCCCTCCTTTCAAGGTGAACTTTCCACAGGACCAGAAGTAGTAACAAAACCCATAGTCTGGTCATGTTACGTGGCTGCAGACAGTACTCCAAGCTCCCCAGGCTAAGGGCACAAACTGGTATTCTCCCAGTCCCACGCTAACAAAGGGCCATCTGCAAACAAGATGCATTCTGCTCACTGTAAGCAAACTGTTCACTTGGGATTTTTAGAACTGCTTTCCAACGGCATCACTACTGGGGCCAGATGGCTCACAGCGCTGCTGAAGTCACACAGGCAGATGCTATCCTGGAGGCCCTGGGGTTTGGTCTGCTGCGTCCTCCACTTTACAGAAACACAACTAACTGGAAATCAGGCAGACCAGGGCAGCCCCCTGCATCTCCAGCGCAGTCATAGCATAGAATCACAGAATTGTCTGAATTGGAAGGGACTCTCAAAGGTCATCCAGTCCTTCCTTATATCCAATCTGAACACAAAACTCCTCTCTTTTAGTTTGAAACCAAGCCCCCCTGTCCTAACACAACAGACCCTAATAAGGATTCTGTACCCTTCCTTCTTACTGCCCCCCTCTAGTTACTAAAAAGTCACTGTCAAGCCTCCTTAAAGCCTTCTCTTTGTTCTGAACAGCCCCAACTCTCTCAGCCTGTTCTTGTAGGAGAGGTATTATGTCCCTTGGATCAGTTTTGTGGCCCTCCTCTGGATACACTCCAACAGGTCCATGTCTCTCCTGTACTGAGGACTCTACATGTGGACACAGTACTCCAGGTGAGGTCTCACCAGCACAGAGCAGAGGGGCAGGATCGCCTCCCTCACACTGCTGGCTGTGCTTCTTTAGGTGCAGCCCAGGATCCGGCTGGCTTTCCGGGCTGTGAGGCACATTGCTGGCTCCTGCCCACCTTGCCATCCACCAGTGTCCTCAGGTCCTTTTTGGCAGGGCTGTGCTCCATTCTTACACCCCCCGGCTTGTACTGATAGTGGGGGTTGCCACGACCCAGCTGCAAGACCTTACAACTCGGATGTGCCGAACCTCACGAGGTTCTCCTGTGCCCCTGCTCAGCCTGTCTAGGTCCCTGTACGGCATCCCGTCCCTCGGACATGTCCACATCGCAGCACATCACAGCTGCACCAGGCTACCCGCCACTGATTTACCTTTAAAGTAACGCTGCGTTGCTCTTCTGGAGAAACCTCCTGCACGGGGTGAACGCCCAGACATGGCAGCACGAACCCTGGGAACCTAGAACAGAGCGCCAGGCCAAGCCACTCTGAGGCGGAACCGAAGGCCGACCGAGCAGCGAGGCGGGCAGCACGGCCACAGCCCCGCCGGGACGCGGACGCCAGGCCGTCGGCTCGCACCTGTCGGACAGCTCCAGCGCGCCGCGGAACTCCCCCGCCTGCTCGGTCACCGTCACCAGCGCCGCCACCGCCGCCTGTCACGGCCACAAACAGCGCTGAAGGCCGCGCTGCGCGCCGCACGTGCCGGGCCGCGGGGCGCGCCTCA
>JAOWBP010001760.1:17820238-17833802 GCA_028571105.1 Tragopan temminckii
GGGGGGCGGGGCTGTCGCCGCTAGAACGGTGTCCGGAACGCGCGCCGAGGAGAGCGAAGAAGTTGGTGGGGGGCCGGAAAACAGGAGTTGGGGAGCGGCTGAGGAAACTGGGGCTGTTTGGTCTGGAGGAGGTTTTGGTCTGGAGGAGGGGAGGCTGAAGGGAGACCTCATTGCTCCACAGCTGCCTGAAAGGAGGCTGCAGCGAGGAGGGAGTCGGTGACACCACAAGTGAGCGTAGAATCACTCCGGTTGGAAAAGACCTTAAAGATCATCGAGTCCAAAGTGATAAGTGATAGTATGTAAGGAAACAGCCCCAAATTGTGCTGAGGAGGTTTAGGTTGGATGGAAGAACTGTCACGCATTGGAACGGGCCTTCCAGGGAAGTCGTGGAGTCCCTCTCCCTGGAGATATTTAAGAAATACGTGGACGTGGCACTGAGGGATGTGGCATAGTGCTGGATCTTGGTTGGTAGTGCCAGGTTGATGGTTGGAGCTTCACGATCTTAAGGATTCAATGATTCTTGCCTGCCAAGCCAGGCAGTCATACAGGAAGGTTCCTATGTGCCGATGTTGCACGTGTGTGTCTAAAGCATAACTTTTCCAGCCTATGCATCTCTTGCAGAACTTTGAGGCAGCAGTGAGAGAGAATGTTACCATTAATGGGCAGCCCTGGGCAGAGACATCAGCTGACTCTGAACCAAACAGTATGTATGGTCTTTCATTCATTTTACATGTGTTTATATATTTGGGGTTTTTTTAGATGTGGTATTTTTAATTGGGCAGTTCTTCCTCTTGTGGCTGTGGCAACAATGACACTCATGAAGCAGATGAGGTGGAACTCAGGCTTGACTGTGTCTGTATAAAAAACTGAAGTACTGCACAGCAGGAACGTGGTTCTTGCAGAGCAGTGTTTGTAAGGGAAAAGCAACTAAAAGGTATAGCAACAAGTATCTGTGACAAAACAAAAGGAAAGCTCTATTAGAAGGAGCACTGTTCTGGTTGATGCCTATAGCAAGGTGCTTACAGATAGGCACAATTTTAGCTATCACTATTATGGCACCTAAATAACTTGAAAGGTTCTGTTCTCAACTAGAGAAAAGTAGTTTAGAAACACCCACAACATCTGATATTGCCATGAGAAAAAAATGAAGTTTAACTAATTTTAATAGCAGCTGTCTTGCTAGAAAGTCTGCAGAAAGCTTTTAGAAAGTTGCTATTCCAAAACATAATTTTTAATTCAGATTGGGAAAGAGCATGTTCTGCTTCAATAACTTTTCTCATAAGAAGTATGCAAAATTTGATGGACTAGGGCCTGCTGATCTATTTTTAAAGCTAGAATGAAGCAGTAGGATGGATCCAAGTGTGGAGGCTTCAGCTCTACTCTGGGCAGTTACTGGTTGATTGTTCAGATTGTGAAATTTTCTTCCTTGTGGCTACTGGAATTTCCTTTACTGCACCATATCTGTTGCCTCTTGTCCTTAAACTGCACACCTTTGAAAAGAGTCTGCCTCCATTCTCTCTAGAACCACCCATTAACTAGACAAGGGTAACAGATTTCTCCTATAGCCTTCTTTAGGCTGAACAAACTCCTGTATGCTTCTCAGACATCATGTACTCCAGATGCCAAGCCTCTTGGTGTTCTGCCGTTATCCAAGCAAAGGTGGAATAGTCTACGTAGGTGGAAATTGAGCTCAGAAGGTTACACTTAATGTTCTTTTACCTCAATGCTGATTACAAGCAGAGATCCTTCTGGGACCTGGTAGGTTTAAAGATTTTTTCTGTGATGCGAAGGAGAAGACAGAAGGTGCCTTTATCCAATTTGTAGGTGGCATCAACTAGAGTGGGATACATTGAATGAAACCTGCCCCTGAGGATATTCAGGGGAACATAAACAGGGTGGAGAAATGCATCTGTGGGAATCTCATGAAACTCAACAAGGACAAACAATAAAACCCAAAACTTGGGAAGCAGTAACCTCCTGTGGTGGTACAGGATGAAAAGTACTTGGGGGGTCCAGGTGAGCAAACAGTGAACCACTATGGCATACTCTTTCAACAGAAGTCTGGTCAGCAGGTTCAGATAAATGATTATTTGGAACCACAGAATTGTTTGGGTCAGAAGGGACTTAAGACTCTCTAGTTCCAACTCCCCTGGCCTGGGCCCAGATACTTCCCACTAGGCCTCACTGTGAGCAGGAGGCTTGAGTCAGAAGAGACTGAGAACCCTTGCAGGCTGAGTGATTTTATATGGGTGACATTGGCCAACAGCTCATCTCTATCAAGAGACCAAATAGTATGTCTGTTGCTATCATTTAATATACAAAGTAACTGCTTATTATTGCTATGTAATCATATATTTAGAGGTAATATATACAGTATAATTATCACCTTTTGAATAACAACAGTGGAGATTCTTGGTAATCTGGTGTCCAAAGACAATTTCTATGCAAAATGTTTGCTTGCCTATGATAGTCATAGATTTTCTTTGCCTGCAACTTGATTTTTGCAGTTCTGTGAAGCCAAAAACACAGATATATTGAGTTGGCAATGTAGTAATGGCACCCTGGTTTTTGTCTGGAAGCTTCTGCAGCTGTAGATGGAGATCTAGAATGCCAAAGCTCCCATACACTTTTTAATAGCAGGTCTAAAAAAATAAAGAATCTCACCAACTCTCAAAACTTTTTTTTTGTTTTTAACTTTCTGAGGTTAATCATCACCTGATTCTGCACAGCTTGGCCAAGAGAGGGTGCTCAAAATCCATTTGTTACCACTAGATTAACAATAATGCCTGGCTTGCAAGCTGTGATCAACATTATTGGAAATTGTGAATGTAAACTCTAAGAAAATTTCAAAATTAAATGTAAAAATTATAAAGCAAGACCATTGTTGGGGTTTTAAGCCTCCACTGATGGAAAAAAAGAAATATAGATGTGCAAATGGAAGAATATAGAATTATGCGCTCTGTTATGCAAGGTTAGAGTATAACATTGAGCTGTTAATTCTGTTTTCTTCCATAACTCATAATTTTTATGGTCTGTAATGATGGCTTGCGACAGCAGAACGGTGCAGGCATTTATGCTGAAAACACTTATAAAACAGTGTATTAAGCTTTAAAAATTGTCACGTTTAACTGTAGTCTTGGAGAAGCTGAGTACTTGTAGTAAAGTAACGGAAGTCAAAATACTTCAGTCATGTTCTACACATTTAACCTAATCTTGATTGGAAAAGAAGGCTGTGAAAGTTGGCTCCTATCAGAGGCAGTGTCTTTGGCATCAGAGCTTGAAAGCAGACTTAATTTTGCTTTTCTGTCTCCCCATGAGGTACATACAGAGTATTTCTAGGAACAAGGTTTCGTTGAGGTGGTGGTACATGTTATCAAAAAAGTATGGATTGATATAATGATTAAGATGTATAACCAAAAATCACAAAACCATGACAATGTCTGTGTTCTATATGATACAAAGTCAGTTAGCATCTTGTTCAATGCTTGTAAATTACACAAAATTAAACAGATCAAATCACTTTTCTTGCAACAGCTTGCATTGTTTCCTTCAGTTGAAAAACAAGTTGGCTAAAAGGTAACCACTTCTTTGCGAGACTTTTGTCTTGGATTCAGAGTGCTTAGAGCGCTGGCAATTTTTTTCCCCACTAGGAGATCCAGGACAGATGTATTCATCTTCATTGAGAATCATAGAATTGTTCAGGTCTCAAAGAAAAGAAACATTGTAGGTAGGAGCATCATTACAGTAACTTTGTTGCATGCTTGCCATGCCTAGGTGCCAACATCAAAATTCTTGAAGATCAGCTTGATGAACTGATAGTAGAGACAGCAACAAAACGTAAGCAGTGGCCTAAGAAGATACTGGTGCATGCTATCCAGACCATGAAAGCAGAGCAAGAGATGTTGGTGAGTAACGCAGATGTTCAGAAAAGCTTTGCTGATAATTGCTGGTGTGTGTAATTTGAAGGAACAAATTATCAAGTGTTGACCTTTAAGTTTCTTCCCACAGTTGCATTTGATTTTGTCATATAATGAAATTTTTTCCTTGCGTGAATTTGCATTAATTTGTTCTCCAGTAAAATAAGGGTTATTACAAACTGCTGTGACTACGAATGAATTGGGCCAGTGTTACAGTTCAGCAAATTACTGAGGCACGTTTTTCCCACATGATGATTTGTGCTTTACGAGTCAGTTTTACCCCTATTTATCTTGTAGAATTCAGGTTTCTAAAGTTCTTATCTGAAGGCTGGTTGAAGTACTAAGTGTTACAATACATGCAGGTATATATATTACTCCATGCAGTATTTGGCTTTTTAAAAGATGTCTATGTTTTTCCCAAGTACTTCTGTTGAGCCAATAACTACATTGAGTACTTTCAGTAAAGAAAAAAAAAAAGGTAGTGTGGATTATGAATAGGTTCATCGATTTCTTTCTTTTTTGACACTGAGCATAAAGTAATCACTGGCATTAGGCAGCCCAGTCATGTTCCTAGTTGCTAAGTTTGTTTTCTGCAGTTACATTAGGACTCCTTTTTGCTTACTAGCAGGTTAACTAGGCATCAGTTTTCTTTCTCTTATTCACATTGCTACCCTAAAGAGCTGTGAACTTCTCCCCATCTCCTGAAGTACGTTTTTTCAGTCTCCAACTTTTGAATACATTCTTAAACCATCTTGGTTTTCTGGCAGGTTAATGGCTTAATGATAGGTGTTTTATTATATGATTTTAGAGGGAAAAAAACTTCTGAATCTTTAGGAGTAAAAGACAGGGGTATCTGGACTATGATATGTTGTTTGAGCCATTTCTGTGTGAGCGCGTTTGTGAACAGATTGAAGATGTGAACAGATGAAGAAAGAAGTAGAAGAGGACTAGGAAAAATGCTCTCCCTTTCTGAATGGGACTGATGACAAAGCACGTGGAAAAGGCCAAGAAACTTAGTCCCTTCTTTGCCTTTGTCTTTCCTGGTAAGATTTGCCTTCAGGAACCATAGGCTCCCAAGACCTGTGGGAAACAGTCAAACAAGGAAAACATAACTTGAGGGAATGGTAGAAGAGTGTCAAGTTAGGGACATTTAAAGAAACAGGGGATGCATTGAGTCTATGAGTCTTGATGGGATGTGCCCGCAAGTGATGTCATTGCAAGGGCACTAGATAACTATACAATGAGGTAGATTACAAACTGACCAAAATGCAGACCTCAGGAGTTGTGATCAGCAGTGTGAAGTCTACCTGGAGGCAAATGTACCCCAGAGGCTGGTGCTGGGACCAGTACTGCTTAACATCTTCATCAGTGACCTATGTACGATAGGACAGAGTGTAAGTTTGTAGACAGCACAAAACCAGGAGTGACTGATGCATTGCATGGTTTTGCCGCTAGTCAGAGGGACCTGGATATGCTGGGGAAATGGGCTGACAGGAAACTCATGAAGTTCAGCAAAATATAATGCTGGGAGGAGAAATAACCACATGCACCAGGCCAGGCTTCCCCGCAGCTGGAAAGCAGCTTTTCTGAACAGGCCCTGACTGACAAGCTGACCGTGAGCCAGAAACACACCCTTGTGGCTAAGGAGGCCAACAGCCTCTTGAACTGCGTTAGGAAGAGCACTACCAGCAGGCTGAGGGTGTGATTCTTTCCCTCTTCTCAGCCCTCAGGAGACGGATCAGAAGTACTGAGTCCAGCTCTGGGCTCCTCAGTGTGAGGAAGATGTGCACAAATTGGAGCAAGTCCAGCGATGAGTCATTGGTGTGATGGGATTGTTCAGCCTGGAAGAGAGAAGTCTTGGGTGTATCAGCACTGTGTACAAATATTGCATGCAATAAGAGAAGAAGTGTGACCCGCGCTCATCTCAGTGTTTGGACAGTGCTCTCAGGCATAGGGTTTGAATTTTGGGTGGTTCTGTGTGGAGCCAGAAGCTGGGCTCCGTGATCCGTGTGGATCCCTTCCAACTCAGGATGTTCTGCGATTCTATGAAAATTTGCTCTTGCATAACACCAAGATTTAACAAGACCTTTTGATTGTTTGGAAAAGGAGAGCTATGTTCCACCTGAATCCTAAAGTAGATTTACTTATTTAGGATGCTTCTCAGACTCTTTTATTCTGCAGCTGACCTTCTTCTGTTTTTGTGAATGGTTCCTTAGGAGTCAGAGCTGTTCTTTTTCCTCGGTTGTTCAGCACATGGTAATGGTTCTTCCAGAACATCTGGATTTTAATTTAGAAATTCTCATGCTTTAGTATTTAGAATTCCATAAACTAAAGCAGATTCTGGAGACATGTTCTGATTAACGTAAGTTCACTGAGAACATTCTTTCTAGCAGTTGAGTATCTATAAACTAAACATCTAATACACTCTATCTAAATAAATCCACCACCATCTCCTTCTATTAGCCTTTCTCCGTTATTCTAACTGCTATGTATGCATTAGATATCTGTTAAAGCAAGGGAGCGTTTCCGATTTTTTCTGTTTTGAATTTGCAGAAGCTCTACCAGCCTGTCGTAACGCCAGAAGAGATTAAATCACAGCCTTCTCAAGGTAATGATTTCTCAGGGGAGGGCAGCAGTACCGAGGGAACACTGCCTTCCTTACTGCCTAGCAACAAATGTTTAAGAAGTTTTATTTCTTTAAGTTTATTTAACTTTATTGACTAAATTAACTAAAATAGCTGGAAGTTTGTTATAATGGAAGTATTGCCGCGTTAGCTTATTAATCTGTATGCATTTCTCTTGTTCTGAATGCTCTCTGCTGTTATATGCTGTGCTTGAAGGCAGAAGATGTCACTATGAGGGCATGGAGAAGAAAATGTCAAATATTCACTTTCTCTTACCTCTACTCACCCTCTGTTCTCACCTCTTTTCTTCACCACTGGTTGGAGGCAAGATGCGGAACTAGATGGACCGCTGACATTATACTTTGGCCATTCTTTTGTTCCTTCCTATATAAATACTAGAAATGCTTCAGTCTCTCTTCCTAATCAGGCGGCTTCCTCGGGGAATTGAAAGCTGTCCTGTGGTACTCACTGCTGATAGGGTTGACTCTCCTCACTTGTAAAGCATGTATCAAATTTTATTCTGCTTATGTAAAACTGTGAAAGATGTCATAAGTTTGCTGCATGCTTTTGAAAGGTTATTCCTTGTTCTGAGACATTTCTATAAGGCGATGTGTATTTTGCAATAGTAGAATAGGAGGTGCTTTTTCTGTAGCTGGCCTAAAGAAATGCCTTGCCTGTTTTTATGTACTGAAAAATGACAGAATTTATGTAGGTTGCTCCAAAAGTAATGCCTCGTATTTGTTTCCATGCAAATTACAACAGATACAAAGAGCACATTAACTCTATTTGATAGAGCAAATTCTTAGCTACAAAACAATATTTTTCAACAGTCACCACTGTTAGCTATGCATTTTAGCCAGTGATGAACAGGAGCCTGAATGTGCACTGGTAAAAATCTGTACCCATGGAAGTAACCCACTGTTTCACAGCTACTATGACAGTGTCATTGCTAGGAAAATGTTGCCCATGCAGTCCATCTTTCATTGGCCCAAACAGACGGAAGTCAGAAGGCACCAAATCTGAACTATGTGGTGTGGTTGGACAGTCCAGCTAAGACTGGCAATGTGCTCCATGGCTTCCAGACTGATATGGGGACTGGTTTTATTGTGTTGCAAGAGAAAGGTTGCTCTCTCCCCTGGCCCAGCTCTGGAAGTTCAATCCTTTGGCTTAGTCAGCATCAGGATGTAGTCGTCAGAGTTGATGGTTTATCCGGGTTCCAGGAAATCCAAAGGGATCACTCCTTTCCTATCTCAAAAGACAGTGATCATCACTTTACTCACTGAGGGCTGCATCTTAACCTTTTTCTTTGATGGGGAAGTCACGTGTCGCTGCTCCATAGATTGATGTTTTGACTCCAACTCACAGTGATGACATGATGTCACTGGTAATGATGTGATCCTGGGAACTGGCACCTTCAAATTTATATTGCAAATTTAGGTTCTGACAAACTTGCATACGGTGTTCCTGTGTTGGCATTCATGGGACACACTTGGTGCAGACTTCGTGATATTCCAGTGTTGCCACCATCATATCCAGTGCATTGAAGCCGATATTCAGCTCCAAACACAGTTCTCCAGTTATAATCTGCCAATTTGTGTGGATGAGCTGATCTAGGTGCTCTTCATTTTGTGGTATGACAGCTGTGCATGGCTGTCCAGAACATGGCTTGTATTTCATGTTGGTGTCACCACTGCTGAAATGCACCATCCACTTCCTCACTGTGCTCACATCCACTGTCTGTTCTCCATCAACATTCAGTAAACACTGATGAATATCAATGGATGCCAATTTTTTCTACATGGAGGAATTCAGTGACACACCTTTGCTTGATAGGCACTCCCATGTCAGATGCCATTTTGTCAGACTCTGCTGCCATCTGTCTCATAGCAATGACATGTAATGGGATGTCGGCGGGAAGGTTCAGTCTCTACTGCCATACCACCAACATCTGCCTCTGACATTGCAGGCCAACATCATAAAATAGGAGACGTTACTTTTGGAGCAGTCTTCGTACCAATGCTGTTTTAAGTGGACAAACATGGTGAGAGAACTCTCTATGGATTACTTCACATGCTGTAAAGCTGATATAACAAGCAGAGGTGTTAAATTAAGTTTGAGAAGCAAGGCTCAGACTTCCAGCTCTCACTCTGCTGATCTGGCTTCACTCTAGGCATCATTTCCTCTTTGTAAATAGGAGATGTTGCTTCCAGAAGTGCCAGCCTGTGCAACAAAGCAGCTAACAGGAGCAGCAAAGATTGTCACTTCATGTCTGCATTTCTTTTGGTTTCTAGTGTGTAATTCTATGCTCTTCTCATAAGAATTAAGTATCACAAGCTAGTAAGAGCTTGCACTATGGTTTTACCTTTTCATGTTAGGTAACGGCAAAGCCTCAGTCAAGATAGCATAGAGTTTGTGCTGAATATTAGTATTATGTAGTATTTGGGAAGTTTATGTATCCCAGTTTAGCAAGTACAGCGGCCAGAAACAAAAAATGTTTAGATTACTCAATACCTTTCATTTCCTCTTTTCATTTCCCTATGTTTTGGAAAGCCTTGAACACTGAGGAATATACTGCTGTCCATGTAAAGCTGAACTCATGCAGGCAAATTTCATTTAGTTGTGTGTCAGTCTTTCTGTATAACTGGAATAATCACTGGAATTATTTTTACTTAACTCCTTTCTTACAACTTCACAGCCTTCTAATCTGCATATTCTACTGTAAGAATTCCTTTTTATGGACATGTTCTTTTAGAGAATGTCCATCATAGACGTCTGTGTTATATTTGAAGAGGCTACTACTTGAATATTTTTTCTTCCAAATTCTGAATGATTGTGCTTTGTAGCATCCATATCCATATATGGACTACGTTTCCTATGCCAAGTTTGATAAACACTGTTGACACATAGCAGAGACAATTTAACAAAACACTATCTCTTGCTTGGTACTACGTTTCAGCAGGAGGTCACTGTCACCCTGCACTAGAATGCAGTGATTGACTTAAATTACCTTCAGTAGCATTAATTAGATTGACTTCAAAGCAGATTTGTGTTTTGCTCTGAAATGGTTTAGGACTGCGTGGTGTTCTTCTGCAGGCACTGGTGACACCCTACAGACAAATACTGGTGGTAGGTGAGACAACTTAGTTCCCAGATGCACGCTTACTTAGCTGCTGATCTTAAGTTTCTGTTGATGGCATAATGCCTCAAGCAGGATAATGGCAGAGAGCATGCAAAACTGCTTTATAACTTTAAAACTTTAACTCTTGAACAGAAGAATTATTGTTGTTTGTAAATCAGTCATCAAAAATGTGTATTTTGTTGATGATCATATTGCTACTGCAGTCAAATACTTTCCCCCAGTATTCTGCACTGCTGTCTGCCTCAGTCTTCCTGAAAGCTTCTTTTTCTTGCTTTTGTTGTTAACCCAACAGAATTAGTGCCTTGGTTCTTTTTTACTCCTGCTTGGAAATTAAGTCAGAATGAAAAGTAGCTTTTTTTTTGTTTTTTAATAAAAGCTGATTTGTTGCTATCAGGCTGAAGTTGTAAGACTGAGGATTTTCCCCCTCCATTAAATTATTTTCCTTCATGTAATTTTCTCCATAGTTATGCTTATCCTTTGGAATTTTTTTTCCAGAATGTAATATGAATTTGAAAGATTGAAAAACAGATCTATTTATTTTTAACCTCCTCCTTTATACACGTACTGTCTCTGTGTCTCATGTTTTGGACAAGCTGTAGGATTTCTAGCAAAGAACTCTGTGGCTTGGAATAGTTGAGACCTCTATGCACTACTGCATTTTGTATGATTAGAAGTAATAAGAGTAAGATGAAGCACATCAGCTGTCATCACCAACACTAATTAAAGGGATATGTTGTATGTTTAATTTCACAGAGGGACTCCACTGCTTTTCATGCCCAGTATTAAGAAGTCAGTAACAAGTATCAGGGAAGGAGGGGAGGAGTTATGTATCAGAAGCTTATTGGAGCTTTATGTTTTTCTTAGATGCTTACATCGCAGATCTGAAGCAGGTGACCGAAATGACATCCGAGCAGATTGGTGAGGCAATGAAGGTGAGATCTGTGTGTGCTCCAAGGGGATTTTTTTGTTTCATTTTGTTGTTTTCATAATGTCATGAAATGAGGGTTCTCATTTATCTTGGTTGTAAATTTGCACAAAAAAGCCTGTGTAGCAAGTACGTATTTAGGTTTATATTACTGAAGTTACATCTGTAAAGAATTCTCCCTCAATTTTAGTAGGAAGGAAGAATACCGTCTGACTTTAGGAAGTATTTCTTACAGAGATTTTAAAATCTGCGGCATCTGAAAAATATCTTCTGAAGATCATCTCTGCAGACACTTTTGTGCCCCTCAGAATCTAATTAGCATATCTCCCGCATTGTAACCATAGCTTTTCCCATGTAACTTGAGATACTTGATTTGTTTTTGCAGTCTCTCCCAGCACTAATAGAAAGAGCAGAAGGTTTTTCCCAAGCGTTAACTTGGCAACCAACCTTGGAACTCTGCAAGCTGCGTCAAGAAGTCTTCACTGGTTATAGCGCAAAAGAAGAAAATAGTGTCCAAAACTTTGTATCACCAGCAGAAGTCACACCAACAGACGCTGATACCGCTAACAATCCTTACACTTTGTTCAAAAGAAAAAAAGCTGCAGATACACCACAGAGAAGATACTATCCACTTCGACGGAGGAAAATTACCCTCAGCACGTAGATTTCTCATTTAGAATTTCAAGATTGGAGATATTCTTGTTAAGTGTATTCAGTTTAAAAAAAAAAAAAAAAAGAAACTTATTCTACTCTCTAGTTCAGTGCTATACAAGGGAGCTTCCTTGATTATTTAGTCTTTTGATTCTTTTAAGTATTTCTCTTCTTACTGTTACACTGGTGGTATTATGAAAGCCTATATGTACCAGTCACTCCTGACACCCAGCAAGTATGTTTACTGATTAACTTTCTTCATTTGCCCATTTTTTACAGCATTTATTACCCTCAGTCTTCATGCTCCTCAGAGCTGTGCAAATGTGTTATGATTGTGGGCGCTCCTTTGGTAAACCACTAAGTGCTCATATACAGCTGGCACATCTCTGAAGATGTTGGAGAATGTCTCATTCTCCTAACCATACTTCATTTATACCGAGTTTGGATATTTAATAAATAAATTTAAAATACTTTCAGACTGGAGCATATGAAACCCACCAATTTTAGTACAGTGTTTTAGTTTTTAGAAAATCCATGTGCAAATCTAAAATTATAACTAAATTATAACTAAATTATTAGTTAATTAAATAAAATTATAACTAAAAAATAACTCCTGTTCCACCTCTTAGGTAATCTTCTAGATCAGCAGGGCTCATTAACAGTCATCTTGATTTGAACTTGGAATTTTAATAATTATATGCATTTCCCTGCAGTGTGCTCTTCTGCGCAATGGTTCGACCATCTGCATTTTACCATCTGATATTTCAGTTTGTGTAACTGATGTAAGCAATCTGGGGGTTTCCTGGACAATAGATCTACACATTACAGGATCTCGACTTGGCCATGCGTTTGTGGCATTTGACTAAACTTACAAAAAAATGTAAAACAGTATAGATTAACAGTAAATGGGATTAAGTTGAGCTAGCTTTTTTTTTTATAAGCGCAGTAGTACCTAGACATTTACATAGTAGTATTCAATTAAGCATTGTGCCTTAGCCACTGAAAACTTTTTCCAGCTTATGGCTGCATACGCTTACAGTAAGTACTCGTGTCTAACCAATATGTCATGTATTCCCTCCCGCAGTACACAGAGGATGATTTGGAAGCTTTGCTAATGGAATGTAGTATAGTGAAAGGCAGGTGCAGCTTGATGTCTAGAGACTGACAGTTTTCAAGGAAATGCGTGACAGACTGTAGCGTCATTTATGTTGTGAAGGTGAGCACCTGTACTAAGGCTTTGTATATTTAATCGTATGTAAATATTTCCTATCACTTTTGTATATACAAACTTCTGTTTTTATACAAAGTAAATTAAATCAACTAAGAAAGATCAAAGATCTGGATAATGTCTGTCTTAGTCCTGCAATACACGTTGACTGAACAGTTAGTGTATTAGTGCTTTAGAAGACATCTGTGTTAAATTTTGGCTGGAGTAACTGAAGTAGTTCCATTTACTGCCTTTGAACTTACGACTGCTATTAATCACAAGGCTACAAAGCCTCTAACATAAGAGAGGACAGGATGTGAGAGGGACTGGAATTGCAAAGCTGTGGAACGTGTGACCAGGATGGTTTTTCACACAGTGAATTCTGGTTTGTTTGAGTGTGTGTGTGTTCTGAAAATCCCCACTGTTGCACAAATGCATACATCTTCACCAAGCGCTGCAGGATTTTGCATATCTACTATTAAAGTATTTAAATATTTTTTGTGTTAATAGAAATAGGTATATCTCTTTCAAGAGGTCCCATCTAAAATGACCAACATAAGACAAATGTCTTAGGAAATAAGGAGAGTGAGCAGTGTGCGTTAAGGGCTGGTAAGTGAATTAACGACTTCATCCTATGGTGTCTGTTAGAGGTAAGAGATTGCAGGACAGTCGGTCTGCATGGGGTTAGAAAGAAGTGGGAATGGATGTCTGCTGTCCTGATCTAGGGCAGCCAGCCTGGTTCTGTGGCCCTCCTTTTGATCACAGCTGGGTAGAAAAAGAAAACTGCATCTGGGAATGCTGCCCAAATAACTGATATAAAGAAGAATAAAGAAAACCAGTTGATTTCCATCTTGATGTCATCTCACTCTTATTACTTCTAATCATACAAAATGCAGTGTATCAGCTATGAATTTACAAATCTTTAGTGGCTGCTTTTGGCCACGCAGCAGTGGAAGATGTCAGAGGACCTCTCTTGAAATGAAAGCTAGGTGATGAGCTGAACTTCATGCTTGAATGTTCATCTGCTTTCCCAATGATTATTAAAAATTTCTACAGCAATTGATATTTCCAACTAGCAGTGTCTGCAATCTGTGTTTCCAC
>JAOWBP010001760.1:17852292-17871609 GCA_028571105.1 Tragopan temminckii
GAAAAGGCTGAAGGAGCCGGCGCGGAGCGGGGCGCCTCTGGAGGAGAAGGGGAGCCCCCCTGCAGGCCGTGGGGCTCGGGCCGAGGAAACCGGGCTTTTATTGCTGGATAAAAATAGAACGTGCCCAAACCGCTCTCCAGGCTGCACGGTTGGGTTTATGGCCATTGGGAACGTGTTGGGATGCAGTGAGCTGGGTCTGACGGGGCCGTCAGTAAACCCACCGCTGTTCTGAGAGGAATCATCCATCATCCCGGTACAAATCCCAGCAACCGTGGTGTGACTGGCTTTGGTGACTGCTGGATGCTGGCTTGTCATTAAAGAGCCCGACTCGGAACAGTGTGCTTACATGCAGTCCTGTTTCAAATTAATAACAATCACATCAAGATGATGCAAGATAGACTCACAGCCTAATGCAAGAAACATGTACAAATCTTGCACAAACCCCGCGTAGCAGTTGCGTTGCTTTGGCACCAGTAAGAGTACATTTGCTGACACAAGTGAAGGTAAGAAGCAAAAGATGCGATGTTGCAAAGAACTGTGCCTGCTGGGAGGGAAAGACTCCGCCAGCTGGGGCAGGCAGTGCCAACGCACTGTCCCGGCATCAGCCAGTGGGGAAAAGGAGTGCAGTGGCAGTGAGTAAAGTGCATCCGAAAGCTTGTTTCACTTCTGCTTGGTGCTGCTTACTACCAGCCAGCAAATAGCTGCTTACCGCCTTTGGGCTGCTCAGCAGAGCTGCTCTGGGGACAGTCTGATTGAGAAACACGTTCTGGAAATACCACATTTCATCGAAGGAGACGGTGAATAGAAACCTTGCATTTGGGCTCATATTTCGTACTATCTGTACTAGAAGATGTGAAATACCCCACGGTTTTGTGATTTGTTGTTGGGCTACTCACGGCACAGCACACTCGTTCTTGTTGGAAGTGCTCTGCACAGATGTGAATTAAGAGGTCTCGATATGAGCTGGACCTTTCTACTTTTGAGCAATCAAATTACATACAAGAACTGAACTACTCATTAGAGCACTAGCAGAAGGACTAGCAAAAGTCTAGATGGCATGAATTGAATTCTGCCTTTTGTTATACCTGTTGGGATCAGCCATTGGTTTCGTTCATGCTGAAGTCTCTGCTATTAAGAGGAGAAATCTTGATTGTTCATGTTGCCCCTAAAAATATCTGATTATGTTCTTCCCTTTTTTTATGTCCAAGTTCCTAATATTTCCTTTCACTATCTTCATCCCTAGGGACGGTGACAGTTTTTCTTAGAAAACTCAAAAGAGATGCAAGAAACTGTCTTCTTCCACAGACCGCATGTACTTATCTATGATTTATCAGAAATGTGAGTAGTTGGGGGAAATGCTCTCTCTGAATTTCTGGGAATGGCAGTATCTGAGGGATCCCCCAAATTATATTTCTTTTCTATTTTCCTATCATATTTTGTCTGCAGGTGGCACTGGCAGTTATCTCCATTTCTAATTAAAAAGCAGAAGATGATATTCTCCTCTATGTTAAATAATCACGTAGCTTTTTGGCACAATTTCCTTTCTTTGCCAGCTCAGGACAGTAGCATGTAAATTCCTGAACCAAGCTACAGTTTCTTGTATCGTTCCATCGAATAAGTATTGCTGGCATGCCCTTGAAATGGATGTTTATAATCATTTGCTTTATTTTTACTCTGGTGAAGTAATGTTCTGTGTTTTGCTCTATTAAATACATGGAGAATTTTGACAGTAAAGCCAGAGAGAATCTCTTACCTTTCTTTATGAATGAATGTGTACCTCTAAGTATTTTATGAAAAATTAATCCATATTTCTTGAATGGATTTCTCACTTTCAGTCTATGATTTTGGCTTGCTGGTTGTCTATGTGACCTTCTAGAAGTTTACAGATAGAAGAAAGTTTCCGATATCATTTAGTGAGAGAATTACACCTACCTCTCTAAGGTGAACCAAAAAGCTGGATATCCAGGTTAAATTCTGGTCCAAAAGTGACTGAAAGGCTGAAGGGCACAACTTTGCCTTGATTTGTTTCTTAGTAAGGCAATGAAGGATGAGGTAGTAGGAGGTGTTTGGTTGGTTCCAGGGCTCAAGAAACTGACCTCAAGCTCCAAGTGCTGCTTGCTCCTTGCAAGGCCTTACGTTATGGGGATTTGTTCATCTACATCCAGTCAAACATGGTTACGCTGTGATAGGAATGTACTGAAAATTAAAACTGGTATTGTAAAAGAGAGGAGCTTGTTTTAGTACAGAGAGGTTGGAACAAACTTTTGCTTATGCGTTTTTTCATTAATAGATTTTGTTTTCTATTTAAAGGAAAAAAAAATTCACTCTTAGTAATGAAATGGTCCGTCTAACAGCAATACATGGAATACTGTAGATGTCCCAGCAAGTGTCTTGGGTTGGACTGATTTCCCATCTATTTAAAAATGTGATCAAATCCCAAAAAAGCAGTTTAAAAAAAAATCTCCCTCATCCCCACTCATAAATCAGGAACTGAAACACCCCTCTGTATCCTGTCAGGCTTTTCAAGATGGGATTTTAGTGCTTCAGAAAATTGCCATGATTTTTGTACACTGTGTGGTGGTAAAAGAAAGCTACAAATTCATTTGTGGTTTCTAAGCACTGCCTATTACAATACATATTAAGCCAAGTTTAACAAGGACTTAAATCATGGTGTAAGTTTCTGATTGTGTGCAGATTGTTCCTAAAAGAAGAATATGTGATAAAATGCAGTAAGTTGAGCAAATTCAGCTCAATAAGCATGCAAAACAAATGCAATGGAGATGCTTAAGAGGAAGAAGCGTGGGAAGATGATCTATACATTTGGGGAGAACTGGTAAATCTTAAACTCTCCTGTGAGTTACTCATGTCATCACGGGCTGGGGATTAGGTGCTCTGCAGTAATTGCCATTAGTGATGTGCTTGGCCTCCCTGCTGTGGAGAAGCTATGGAGCACACAGTGCGTGCAGCAGCACTGGCGAGTGTGGTAGAGTTTGAAGGAACTGGAAATGCTCTGGGTTGTGCTGGGATCCAAAGGAAAGAGATTCCCTTGAGAGCTGTGCTGGGGGTTTGTACTTTGAACGGCCGAAGGTAGGCGGGGGGATAGGGTAGGAGTTAGGATAAGGCTAGAACTGAAAAAGAGCAAGAGTTGGAGAACTGTAGTTTCCAAATTTCTCTTACCCTTTACTGTAATACTTTCACAGTGTTAATCCAGAGAGAAAAAAGGAAAGGGAAATACTTTATATCCCTCTTGGCTTTCAACTTTCTCTGCCAGAAGAGCTTCTGACACCTTTGGCATGGGAGAATATTTGTTTTTCAATTTAAAATGTTAGCTTACCTGTTGAGGTGGGTAGATGAATATTATTGAGAGCTTGTGGCTTTCTGCCATGAGGCAGATAGTGCTATCTTCCTTTTTGCAAGCCAGTGCACATAAAGTTGCACAGGTCACTTTGCCCAGCACCTCTCTGTGAACAGTTTATATTACCTGTAAGCTGATTCTCATCTTACACTCTCTGAAGAATAATCACTGAAGTCAGTGTTTCTTTTGGACACCAGGATTATAGCTTGTGCCACTATTTAGTCACTGTTAATTTTGACCCATAGTGTTTTGGAGATGGATATTTGCCTACTCTGCTTCTAAATCTAGTTCGTTGCACTCTTACTAAGTAAAAGTCTGGAGGGGACAAAAAGAGACCCCTCCCTCTAAAATTTAATCCAGATCACATGCATTGTATGGCACAGAACAAGAACCACAGAGTCCTCTGCCAGTCCTAGATCTTAAAAAATCTAAACACACCAATAATCACGGAGTCTATTTTTAAATGTTTACCATGACTCTCAAAGGCACATACGCATTTAACATCTGTATCTTTTTAAAGTGTTATTTATTCTAATATACCACATCTCTGGCAGTAATTTTGTGCTAATTGCTCAGAACATGCTGTCCTTTGGGAGGTTATAAATTTAAGTATGACACTTACTGTGTTTTTTCAAATTTACACATATTGAATCTTTAACTAACTCAAGATCACTGGGAGCTCGAGGTGCCTGCCTATTTCACTCCAAAAGCATGGATTTATTGCCATGAGTCAGAGAAGCAGAATTACCTTTTCCTGAGGTTGGAGTGATCTGTCTTTCCGTGTAAGATGCTACTATGGCAATGTCGGTTGTGTTACTAGGGTGACTTAAAAACACTAACTGAATGTCTTACACAGAATTCATTTTAAAGGAAACTGAGCATTACCTTCTGTTCCCTCACTAATGCATATGGTTGTCCATATTTAGAAATACTTTTTAGTTCTTGAATTTTAGTTACTTGAAATTAGAAGGATTTAAGCACTATCCAAGTCATGACAATTCCAGCTCTCTGCTGCCTACACCTTCACTTCTGTTCACCTAGGCATGCACAGACATCAGGTTTTACCATCCATGGTTGTGCAGACCCATAAATCTTGCCACGTGCTCTGAGCAGGACTCTGCTTTGCTATCTGTCAGGATCCGACGTGGCGTTCATGCAGAGAGCACACACATGTGGCAGCTATGTATGTATTTAGAAGGCTCACTCCCAAATGTTTCTTCCACGATGGCTGTACAGATTGCAGATGGCAGAGGTTGGGCTAGAGACACAGTACGTTCTCTTTAGAACCGCAGGGTTCTTTATCAAGATAACAGGGTTTTTTTTTGTAGGGTATTTTCTCCAGACCTTGGGACATTCATATCTCTCTTTCATTCACATGCAAAGAAGTAGCACACTAATGCTTTCCTACTTAAGGAGCAGCCTGAAATGCCAGACATAACTGGATATCCTCTCAGCATCTAGGACACTGACTATATATGTGTATGCTTGTGAATAACAGAACTGAGATTTGACAGAAAGAACAGAGACCTATGGTGTATGTCTCATAACATACAGAGGGAAGGGGTCAGTTTTGAAGGAATCTAACTTTTTCTATATTTGTGCTTGTGACAGGTCAGCTTTTTGAATCCAGTTTCCAGCGTGTAATAATTGCCTTGCAGTTTCTGAGCTAGCAGTGTTTTCTTTGTACTTGAGAAAATTGTCACTAAATAAATGTTCCAATAACCATGAATGCTGGTAGGGCTGGTTGAACAAGTGATCTAAATTGAAAGACAATTAGATGTAAAAGTATCTGGCTGGGGATGAGGGGAGAACTACTCCAAGTTTCTTGAAATGGTTGCGATGTGTTTTTGGGAAGTGTTGGAAAATGGCCCTCTGACAGGTTCCATGTCTTCCTTGTCTGGTGTACACATCTCAGTGCATGGAAAGTATTATTACTCTGGAATTTAAATATGTGTCATATGTGCCATAGTCATTAGTCTGGAGTTTCTGGTTTTGAGGGGAGAGAAAGATGAGAAACCAAAGAAGGAATTAAATCAGATCTCTCCCCCTGCCTTAGGCCCTTATCATTTCTTTTACAATTACGAGGATCTCTCATACCCTTTTTTCATTGCACAGGACCTCCTGCTGCCCAGATATGGCCCTAGATACACTGACGCCTTAGTCAAACATAGGATTGTTCCTGTTCTTTCCTGGGTCCTTTTGTCTCAGAAAACTTGTCCCTTTATCTAGTTCTTCCTCCAAGTGGCCTTTGTGATACTCATTGGCAATGCACACCTCCTGCCCTCAGGCACCTGGGAGTGGGTGCTGGCTGCTCTCAGAGTCCAGGGTTCAGTGGCACAGGAAAAGGAGCAGCCGTTCTTATCTCAGGGTGGGAGTTTGACTGGCTGACTGCCTGCACGTGAGGGTCTCTATACTGAGGAACTGGAGGCTAACAGCTGACGCTGCTCAGTAGTAGTTTTCTGTCTCTCTATAAATGCTGCTGTAAGTAGTCATCTACTTAACTTCTGCTAAGGTTGCTTTTGCTGCTATTGTCACAGTGTCCAGGAGGACCAGAGGAGCTAGAAGTGCTTCTTTGGAAAGCACTTCCAGACTTCCCTTGTTTGGTTTGTTGTTACCTTTTTCTTTACTCTAACCCTTGTCTTCTGCCACAATAACTTTTTCTGGCCCAAGTGTATTTATTATTCCCCCTTCCAAACCTTTGTACAGAATTCTTGCCTGTGCTGAAGAGGATTTGTGCATGTCTTTTTTAAAAGACATTGGCTCTCACACTGACTGAAAGCACCACCAGCCAAAGCACTCACTTTCCCAAAGGCACAGCGCCTTTTGTAATTTAGGCATTTATTTACAGTGTAATTATCAATTACGCTATGCTTTTGTGCTGCACACACTTTAGATGTATTGTAGTCCCCTGCAAATATTTTGGAGACCTACATGTGTGGTTATCTGTTCATTTGAGTTTGTAACTGCAGATTTCTTCAGTAAATAGCTCCTAGATGAGATTATCTGTGAATCTATTTGCATGGCAGTAAGAATCTTAAGTCTATTTGTGTAGTGTTTTCTGCAGACATATTCTTGAAAGATCCTATCCACGTTGCATATGGAACTGTGCAAGCTACTGCACACAGAGAAGGAAGAATGTGGTATGTTATCTTACTTGGAAATACTGGGTCACACAATTAGAAGATATTCCATCATTCATGTGTAAGATAGCAGAGCTGACCTTCTGCTTGCACTCTCAACAGTGGCATTTCCTGCTTTTCAATACGTTTTTGTGCAATTTAGTATTTGCTTTAGCTTCCTGTAGAATAGTTTCTCTTCTCTTTAGGGGAACTATTGAGTTGTTTCTATAAACCAACTTTGGCACATTCTGTACATTTGAGTAATAACTTCTAAAAAAAGTGGGAGCGGAGGGGTAAGTACACGAAGGGGTAGAAGAGTCAAAAATGTTTTGAGTAAATTCAGATAAAAGTAACAGAGAGCTTTTCACTGCATTTGGTTAAATGCAGAGGAGCATGGTGTTATTTGAAAGGCAGGTAATTTTTGAAATTAATTTGTCCTTTCTATTGCTATTCATTCTGAGGAGTTTTTTTCTTTGAACATAATGTGGGGAACCCTTGTAAGCACCAGTTTCTACAGCTACCTTTCCTTGGTCCGTGGATAGTTTTGCTGTCAGCAAAGGAATGTGACATGACCAAATCCAGACATTCAGAACTCCTTTTTAATAGAGCCCTCCCCTTCCCCAACAAACAAACAAGCCCCAGATTCCCAGAACATTTGTTTCTAAACACGAAACATTAACAGTCTAATGAATTGAATCTTAATTTATTTTCTTTTGGTTTCTGAACTTCTTACTTCAGAAATAAGTAATATTTCTAAAGCTTTCACTTCGGTAATGAGGAACGAGTTTCTCATCCCACAACGTGTAACTCAGATCTGGGGCTTCAAGAATACGTGGTAAAACCACAGGAATTAGCTACAAACGTGGAAGTTGCAAATCCTATGTGATTCAGTTTTGAAAGTTGTAGGAGATAAAAGCAAGAGGGGAAGTTCTCACCACGCCACTATCAGAGATCTGTGTTTATCCGAGTCAGGTGAGAAAGGATCTGTGTTCTAGCCAACAAAAGGTAGCTGCACTCAGTCAGCAGAGGGACTATTGTATACTTGGTTACTCCCCAACTATTTTCTTTTGTTCCAATCTCAACTCTTAACCAAGAAATTTGTCAATAGATTGACTGTTTTGACTGCAGTAGCTGTTTGGATAAAAGCATCAAGTGAAGTTCACATATGCTCATCCATTACAAAAAAAAAAAAAAAAAAAAAGTATTTCTGGGGTATTCATGAATACCAACTGATCTGTTCTAGTCCTATGTGTTGCTAATTCCTAAGTTAAATACCCATAGGGAAAATTGACTCTGCTGTCATATGCGAAATGATGAAATGTTGGGCTTGATTTTATCATTACTTCTCAGGAGGGAGACTTCAGGGTTATGGTTGATAGTTCCCTTGCACCAGGCTTGATTCTTGGCAGTTATTAAAAAAAAAAAAAAAAAAAAAAAAAAAAAAAAGAAAAGCAATTCCTGGAACTATTAGGAAAGGAACAGTGAATGTCAAGATCCCACCATATTGATCCATGGCTTGGCTATGTCTTTAATACTGTTTATAGTTATGGTTTCCTGATCTTAAACTACTGGAAAAGACACAGGCCTTTCTCAGAAGAGCTGGGTAACAGGAATGATTGAGGATGTGAAATTTGCTACCAAAAGAAAAAGTGACTGAATAGGCTGGAACTCTTCACTCTTCACAGTGGAGTGTAAAATCACAAGTGGCTTGGAAAGCATGGACAAGCACGAACACTTCCAGTGCAAGAATGTGCAAGGGTCTGTCAGGTGAAGCTGCAAGGAACGGGGTCAAAAGAAACTAGAAGAAGCTTTCTTATGAGTGATGTCAGGCCTACAAAACTTGTCACCAAAACATACTGTGGATGCTGGTATTGCGGGTAAATAATTGAGACAAAGACCTGATGAAGGTTACTATCTAAAGGAATCGTGTTGAGCTTGCATGACTGCTAAGCTGAGAGAGGTCGAACTGTGGGGAAACACCCAGAGCACGTATACTTGCTCTACTCTCGTTCTTCCCTGAGTGGCTGTTTCTGATCACTGCCATAGGAAGAAAATAAGGTGGGAAGGACCTTTGAGCTGAACCTGCGGAGCAGTTTGTCAAGAAGGCAGGCAGCTCTGTGTTGTATTCTGACCAGATGAGCTGAATGATACCCGACCTGCCTGTAAATGAGCTACCTCAGATGCCAGGAGCTGCTGGTGCTTTGGCTTCATGGAGATCCCATCCTCTCAGTGCCACCAACGAGCCTGTGCTGAGTTTTTTGCTGTCATCACTGGATTGTTCTCCCTGCTAGCTTGTACAAAAGCATTGCTATGCCACACTGTTTGCTGTGTGGACATGCCCACAGTCTAAGTGGATAAACTGCTAAATTCTCAAAAGTGGGAAAAAGGATTCCAGCATCAACTCCCACTTTGTTTCCATTTTCTATTTAATCTATTCACAGGTCTAATCATTTATTTTTTTTGTGTGTGTGTCAGATTAAATATGCTTAACTTGGAGACTGAAAATCATTAGCTTTTTTTTGGTTCACGCATCACTGTCAGAGTAGTAAAGCTATGCAGCCAGACCTGCTGCTGTATCAAAAATAGAATCTGCTATATTCTCTTTTAATGGCTCTGAAGATCTGACAGAACTGAAAATTAGTAAAGAACTATTTTTGTTACTGAAGTCAGCAGTTCTGATTCAGCGTCCGATAGATCTGCCTTGAGTAATGAGATTTTTTTTAATATTGTCACTCTTCATCTTAACTACACTTTAAAAAGGAATGGTGTCTATTATGTAAGCAAAAATCTAACATTGCTGCCATTATAAGCTAGTTAAGAATGTTGCTAAGTATTTCTACACAAATAAATATTCTTGAACGTTTTTATCATGTGATTCTCAGGGTCTCCAGTTGGGGGCACTGGGCAAACATAGAAACATGGCTATGGCCAGACTCAATGAGACTGATAGCCCTGTGCCCTGCCACACGGGTTGAAGGACAGAAATGAAAAAAAGGTAAAAAGGACGTGAGGTACCACTTTGAATTTAGACTTTTTTTTTTTTTTTTAAGATGAAGTATGTTTAGCTTTTAAAACTTTTTGTTACTAACAACTGTAGCATTTTATTTTCCTTATCCAGTTTTTTTTTTTTTGTGAAACCAACAATGAAAGCAACTTTAATGCTACCTCCTTAAGAAGCAATTTCAAATTCTTGGTGAGTCCACGTAGAAAAGTTATTTTATGTTTGAATTTGTTAGCATTTGGTATTGTTAAAAGAATACCTAGCATGAATTACTGGCTTTGCCTACCTTTGGTATTAGTATTTGTTCATTTATGTCAAGGGAAAAGCTAGAAAAAAAGTAGAACATGTTCCTTATTAGTGTACAGGATGAAGATGAGCATGCATTAAGGTCCGCATGGGTCAGTACACACACAGACTCTATGTCTCAAACAAGACCAAAGGAGAAGATACAACTATTATTTAGTTCAAGGAACATTAATTACTCTGTTAGCAATATGTCACAGTGATCAGATGCTTGTGCAATTAGATGGTTTCAAATGAGAAAAGACTGTAAAATATCAGCTCAAAATTCATAAGTCTAATTTTGTTGGTAAGGTTTTCTAAGATTAGGCAGGTAGATGATATAAAGATTTATGAAACTGGAAGTGAATCAAGTTTTCCAAAATAACATTTGGTAACGGGTTTAGGAGAATGCACGAGAGAGCATATACATGAGGGAGCGAATATACACGTTGGGACTGCACATCTTTAAAGAGATGTACCAATAAGAATAAGCATTCAGTGTTTCCTGGTTTGTAGTAGCTTATCTTCATTCCAACTGATATTTTTAACTAGATTTTGTAATAGTAGTTCCTTGGGCTCCTGGCCTTCTATCTCATCTCTGTAGTACAAGCTAGGATTGCTTGCAAAGGACTGAAGCCAAAAGTTTTGTCCACACCACCAGCTATCAAAACACAGGGACTTCTGTCTGAGTGCAGATAGTTTTGGAAAGGCAGGATAGAACATTTTGTTCATCTTCCCTCGTGCTTCTCCACACACACGTCTGCACACACAAAAACACACAGAAACAAACCAAAGCCCTGACTGTACTGTCCTTCTTTTGTCTTCCACATAACCACAGAGAGCAATCTGTAAATATTAAAACTTCACAAAGCAAAGGTATTAAGTCCCTTAGGTCAGGAAAGTTGAAATAACTATCAGCTGGTTGGTTGTAAGATTTGGAGGGACTCAGAAGTTCTAACTTCCCGTTCCTTAATCTAAGTCTAGACCAAGAATGAGAAATTAGCTGGAATCCATGATCACCTCTTAATAACAAAGCTTTGTTTCTATCTTGACAATCAGTGAGCAGTACCAATATCACCTGGTAAGATGCTTATATTTGAAAACCCATAAAACATGTTTGTTTTCTTTTAATACCTTGACATTATTATAAGCAAATGAAATTGCTCCTGGAAATTGAGAATGAATTAAATGACACGGAAGTAAATATATATTATTTTTTTATTAAAGTATCAAAACAAATTTGAAAATAGAAAACAAACTGCTTTTAATGCATTTTAAAGGTTCTCCTGAATAACGTATACTTTTAGAAAACTCATGCAACATACTGCTCCTGTCTAGCTGTTCAAACACTCTTTCATGGGCATAGTCAAATCAACTTGAGTACCATCACTTCTACAGTAGCGTGCAGGAGCACGCGTGCACACACACACATACACACAGTAGAAAACAGCTATGACTCCACATACAAAGAAATAAAAATAATTATCTTCTGACAATAGTAGTGGTACCCTATTAACATTTGGCATGCTAATTACATAACATCAAGCAACAAAAGCATGACGCCGGCGTCATCAGCGATGTGGTTAAAAGCAACCATACAGATTCCCTAAAGGAGAGACATTAATTGTGTCATCATATTCTAGTCTCTGCTGGAACACTTTGTAACAGCATAGGAGGCAAACTCTTTTGTCTGCTGGTATCTGATGTGCTAAAGCCAAAGCCAAGGAGCACGATACCATCATGAAGCCTCAGTTATGTACTCCCATACTACAGAAGTCAGACATCAATGAATACTGTTTGACAAATTTACTGATAACACACTTCATGTATATCCATCATCTGACGAATGACCGGCCCAGTTTCCCAGAAAACTTTCCCCCTGAACCAGTGAAGCTGCTGCAGAAGCTCCAAACTCTGCCTGCAGGGCATTAATAAAAATCTCACTGAAGTCAAAGGCAGTTCCTTCCAACATACAGAAAGACAACAGATTCTCAGGACAAAATCAGACCTAGTGTGTTGTCTTTTTAATACATTCATTTTTCAGATATATGAAGTACATAGCTTTTAAACATGATATAGGACATTACAATATATCCAGATCTTAGGAAAATGTACTAAGTTCTGTTGCAGAATATAAAGATCATATAAGGATCAGGAGTGATATCTGATACATTCAGCCAGGACTTGTAGAGGAAGAAGCTTATGGCTGAGGTATCTTTAAGTTTAGCCTTTAGAATAAAACCACAAATTCAACACTGCATAACTGGTGTAAAATATTATGTACTGTGAGCTCCGTTTAAATTGATGTTGAGCAGCTAGACACCATTGATCAAGATATAGAATTTTGAGAGGTATATTCTCTGCACCCAATCATTCAAGATACTCAAGTGCCTCATCTGTGGAGATGATGAAGGTTAAGTGGTGTCTCTTGCAACTCGTGAAGTTTAGGAATATATAATATTAAACACCAAGAGATGAAAGTAAGAAGACAGCACAACACTTGTGTTTTCAGTTTTATCTTGCTTGCAGTATTTATTAACTTTGCTCATTATGATATTAGTGATAAATAAGGATATTTTCTTTTACAAAAAATTGTAAGGATATATTTCGTAGGATTAAACAATCTGAGAATTTCACAGAAACATCAGAATTTAAACACTCGTAGCTCCAACTGTATTGTCCAGCAGCTCTTCTACCAGTTCAGAAACATCTATGGTTAGTATTTAATAAAAAATGAGAACAATTATTCACTACATCAGAACTCTTGTCTCCTTTAGATTCTAAGTAACACTTTTGATTGACTGTAGTTACCACTCAAACATAAAATAAAAGTAGCTGCAATCATAATTTTTCCCTCTGAATCATCTGGCAAAAAGAAGCAATCCTGACAGGGACGGAAAAAGCTTTGTCTACGTCTTACTCCTGACAGCCATCTGTATAACCAGATCACTACAGGCCACGGAACCTCTTCTGTCAGTGAGGATAAAGGCTTGTAAGATTAGATCCCAGATGATTTTGTTTTTTTAAAACTTTTCATGATTCATGAACCTGGGATTCAGTCCTGCAGTCCTTTGCTTGGGCAAAACCATATCAAAATCCCTTCATCGCTACTTCCTTCTTTCCAGTGGGTCCAATTCACCCAGTTGCCAAGTGATGGTACAAAATGCTCTCCTGAATGCAAGGAAACACTGTACTTCCCAAAGGACGATAGGTGGGGTTCCAGCTCCTAAAATACCATCTTAGCTACATGGATACTTTGCAAGAAACCTTTCTTTGTCGCACTTACTAGGACTTGTCAAATTCAGTCTCTGAGATGAGTCATAGGAAAAAAACCACACAAGTGTTGTGAAAAAAGTTACAAAGCTTAATTGGAACTAAAGGCTTTTTGTGTGTTTGTGTGTGTGTGTGTTAGGTTAGAATGCAAAATTACGTATCAGTACATTCTGCCAGAAACCATCCTCCTGGAAACTACAAAACTTTAAAAATACTCTGTCTGCTTCCCCTGACAGCCACAAGGAAAAGTAGTGTCCATCCAGCACAGCTGTATGTACCATGTGCATCATCGAAGTCATAGTGTTCTAGCACAAACGTCGTGAGTGCAGATACTGTATACTAGCAGAGAGCTAAATCTTCTGAAGCTGTTGTCTGTAGCTCCTAGGAACAGCATGTATGACAGGTGCAAAACCTATTATGAGGCAGAAGGCTCTTCAGTTTGACCGAGACCAGATCTTCCGAGGGGAAGAATCTCTGACAAGCGAAAAATGATTCTTTCTGCTTAAGAAAGCGATCTGCCCTTCCTAAACGCTCTTTACTAATAGAATCCTACACGTAAGTCAGATCCTCTGTGGATTCTGTTGCTGTTAAAACATACTATAAATATTTCCACATTTGCCATATCACTTAACCTTGTAATGTTCCTTCTTTGATCTGTTGAATAAAAAGATTCCTTTCATCTTCAGGTGTCCTTCCATTTTGTGCCCGAACTATACAGGTGGGCCTGTGAAGATTTAGCATGTATATCAAATGCTGCTTCTCATTCTTTAGCTCTTCAATCTGGGCTTTTAATTCCGCATTGATAGTTTCCAGCTTTTCTGATTCCTAGTCACAAGGTACAGACACAACTATTAGAGTGAGCATTTCAAGTAGTTAATTGCAGTATTTATCTAATAGTTGCAGTTTTTCATTGGTGGAAAAGCATATGGTTAGAAGTTACATGCTCTTAGCGTCCCATAATGGTGAAACTGTACATCCCCCAGTTGATAATAGTCTTAAGAACAGATTGACAGTTGCCTTCTTTGGCCTTTACAGAAGTGTAACAAGCATTGAAAAGCCAAATTCAGATTTATATTCACTTACAATGGCAGGCATCCAAAGTAATGTTTCTATCTTTCATAAGATTATTCTAAGCTTTTTGGGTCAACTATTGACCCAAAATTATTTATGCTACTTACTAACTCCCCAGTACACCATATACACCATATCACGTATCTGTAAACTTATGTTAAGCCATCTAAGTAAGAACGTAGCTTTCTATCAGAACCCCTGGATATAGAAACAAACACAGGATTTATGCTGCTGTAAAATAGTTTTAAGTGGTAGCAGATAGGGTGAAGAAATGTCATCTCGTTCACGGTATGATGACAGACAAAAGAAAATAATATATATACACACACACACATATATATATATCAAAAATCTAAAGCCAGATACTTACTTTCTGCAAACATTCTGTTTTTTCCTTCTTCTTGTTTCGGCACTTTGCAGCAGCAATTTTGTTCCTTTCCCTTCTTCGCTTTTTTCTTTCATCTTCTTCAGGAGAAAACTATCCCATAAAAACAGATATACACAATCCATAAGATGTTGTAAACACTTTGCCTATGTTTTGATAACTTCGATGTATTTAAAAGCAACACAGTGCTGTTAGTGCTCACATCATGAGTTACATAAGGATGTGATCTGACCTTGCTTGCAGTACTGTAAAATGGTAGTAACTCCATTTAAATTGTCAATAAAACCTGACTGGAGTTTGGATGAATGTGATGGCTCATTGTAAATCAATGTCACCCCAAAAAATTGCCAAGTGTCTTTCTAGGCTGCATGCCAAAGAAGGGGTGCTGGTCTCAGACCCAGGTGTTGCCATTTCCCTAACTTTATCTGTTTCTTCATTTTATAATACAGTGTTTTCCATTGAGATTATTATCTAACTTAAATTAAAAGCCTAGTGGTTAGGATGTAGCACGGGAAGGACAACTGCTGTGACTTATTCCAAGTTCAGCCACACATAGGCAGAGAAACCAGGTTTAGCACTTATTCTCATCACTGTCAAACACTGTCCTAGTTCATAATTAAAAATAAAATACTAACTTACAGACTTCAATGGAAATTACAAATACCATAAGAATTTCCCAGAAGCGAATGACAAAAAACAGGCTTAAAAGGATCAAATAAACTAACACGTTCAGATGGTGGAGAGAGTTGTTTGTATTCGACATAATTAGTGCTCTTCTGGTGCAAGCTGCTTAGAGAACTGAGCATTCACCCCAAAATGCTGCTCAGTGTCATACCTCTGTTTTCATTATGGATGTTTCCATCGGCCTTTCGGACACTGTCACCGTATCCAAAGTAGAAGACATCCTGTGGGACTGACGTTTGTTTTGGATGGCGAATCTAAGTTCCTCTTTCACCAGAGGGGTTAAATTTGTGAAATCATCAAACCCCAGTGATCCTGCAGGAGACAAGGTGGGAACAATTGCAGAGGCGCTGACTTCTAATGCAGACACCTGGCCGGTGTGTTGGACCATCATTTTGCTGAAAAGTAAGAAGAGACAGGAATAGCCTTTCAACAGCTGTAGAGAGGCAAATAATATCTCCTAGAGGTATATATCATACTGTGAAATAATATATTTCTTGCATTGCTTCAGCCCACATTCCCTGCGTATCTCAGTCTCTCACGAGAAACAGTTCAGAATTTTATCACTAGTAAAAGCTTTCACATCAGGCTCAATTCAAGGCAGCATTTTAAAACAATAACCAAAAACAGTAACCAAAGAAATATTATTATTATTTAAAACACTGAAGTATCTCTATCTTCATAGCTACCCCACCACAAAATCACAGCTTGAACTGGACGAAGCACACCTTCATCTCAGCTACACTTCAATAAAGATTAAAGAGTTTTAAAGAAGCTGAAGTTTGCTAACCAAGACAGAATCAGCTACAAAATGCTCACCATGATCAGTTTTACAAACAGACAGAAGAATATGCCTCGTTACAAACTCCTGAAAAGCAGTTCACAATCAGAGCTGTAAGAAAGGAGGAGATCTACACATGCTCTGGAGTTTTGAGGCACAAACTGAGATAGAGGGAAGGAGTAATGAAAAATATAACGCCGATTGTTTCTTCCCTTTACGCTCATAAAATCTGAAACTGCCCTCACGTGCCCTCAACAACAAGTGTTTAATTCTTCAATGTTTATGGTCTGATCTCCTGCTGATATAAAGCTGTGTAACCAAAGTGACTTTGGCTGAGACTTTGGTTAATGTGGCACCCATGGAGGAGCTTCATTTCTAGCAGTTTTCCCACAGAAATAAACCGATCTGGCAGTGGTCTTTACTTTCCCCTTTTTAGCCATCCTCAGTTTTTTAGCCAGTTTTGGAAGAGACGGAGAGGCGCCCTACACGCTTGGTGAAAACTGGTAACCCCACTGAGGGAGAAATGCACAAAACTCGGCAGTCAGTCACCCAAACACCATGGGCAACCCAGCACGAACCATTCATCCCTCAGCAGAGGCGAGAGAAGAGGTCTGAAGAAAGCTGAGCATTTTGTGCGGCTGGCCCGCAGGACAAGAGGTGCAAATCCATAGGAAAATAGATTGTATTACCTCCCCGAATCATAAAGCAACTTTTGGTCATTGGATTTTGCTGTATTACTTTTCCTGCTTTCCTTATTGTGGAGGTTTTTGAGATTTTTGTTTTCTTAGATTCCTTTGGAAACTACACAACACGTAATCTATTCTTGTTTAGAGTTGTAAGAATTATAGGGAAGTCATTGTAATTAACGTAGCGCAGGTAAGCAAACAGTTGCCTTGGGACAGCGGTGTGGGTAAAGTTAAATTTCCATGTGGACAACCCCAAATTGTGCAGTTCCCTATTTGCTACTACTGTGACACGGCAAGAAATGGTTGGGGTCACGTGCCTTGACAAGAAGATAGATTTCGCTCAGAGATATCTAAAAATATACCGTAAATCCGCATTGGTGCAAATTAGAGTAGAACCCAGCTCCTCACTAAGCGAGGTAAACACAAAAATCCAAGGGCAGTGAACTGCCAGAGGACAGAAAATCACTTGTCCAGCTGCAGAGGTTTCCTCACTTTGAGTCTCAATGACCACAGAAGAGCCAAAGATTTCCCACATCCCAGGGGTGAAATGCTGAAACCACTGAAATCAAAAGAAGGAGTTTTGCTGTTGACCTCAGCAGGGCCAGGATTTCACCCTCGGTTGTTAAATATGAGGAAATTATTCGGAACAATTTGTTATTCAGAAAGACCTTGGGAAATTTATGTAATTCTCTTCAGAAAGCCCCTGCTCATGAGTCACATTTAAGGTACTGATACAGTTTAATCCTATAATCTCAGAAAGCTGGCAGTTACTTTTTTCCCCGAGTCAGAAAGGCCCTGTGATTTCCAGCTGAACTCCTGGCATTATTTACCATTTCTCAACATTCAGCCATTCAGCTCAGCGAAACAGGCTGACTCCAGGTGATACTGAGCCCCCCGCTGTTCACAGAATTTGGAGCTGTGCTCCCTGACCGTCGGTCTCCTCCGCTCCTGCTGCTGCCTTCATTCAAAACACTTAATTCAGTGTAATTCAATCAAACCAGGAGTCTTCAATTAACAATAAAACCATCTCTCCAGCATACGGAATAATTAATTGGGCCAAGCATTTCTCAGCACGGCGGGGTTTATTCATTTGTATTTCAGTTTAGGTCAACTTTTAATTAAAGTCAGCACCAGAGGAAGCCAAGAATGCCCGTGTTTTAGTAACGTGCCTGAGAAGTTGTGCTTACCTACCAGACAGTGCTATTCCTACAAGTGCTAAGTGTACCATGAGCCGCAGTGCAACCCTGCTGTAGTGTCCTCGTGTATCTATAGATCTATTGATCTACTGATCCATCTTTGGTTTGACAAAAAGAGAAGGGAGGCTGCCACTGGGAGGGGAAGCCCAGAAAGAGCAGTGCCCTTGCCTGCACGGCTCGCTGACCTCCCAGGCACCCTGACAGCACCTCCCTTTACCCACGCTTTGGGGTGGGGGTCTTGTCAGGGGCCAGGCAAGCTGGATGCGTCCTGGCCCCAGCCCACCACAGCTGACAGGGTTCCTCACCCCAGGCTGACTCCCCAGGTGCTTGGCAGCAGGGCTGGGGCCGGTACATGGCGTGGCAGGATTCCTTCCAGTGCACGGCTGAGGTGGTCGGGAGTGACTGGGATATCAAAAATAATTAGCTTGTGTTGAAGCCAACAGTAAGCCGAACAGATTGGCTTTCCATAACAAAAGGTAGATGTTTTCCAATTTCTGAGGAACAGATCTACTTTTAGAAACACTTTACAAGGATGGAGATTAGATTTTCCTAATAAAAATAAACCCCAACAGCTTGCTCCTTCTTCCGACTTCGGCACAAATTGTTCCTCTGTCTATCAGTTTTCAAGAGTGGCATGCCGCTCTGCCCTAGGTCAGCATAGCAAAAGGGACATCTAGCCTCAAACTGCGATTACATCTGGGCTTCCTGATCCTATCTGTTTACTTCATTAGACCATGTACATGGATGGCAGCTCTGGTCTATTTTGAGGACTTCTGAAGTTACTGGAGCTGAAGGTGTCGAACATTTCACGGACCTGATCCATAAAGGCACAGCTTGCTCCCGCTGCGAGCTCACGCTTCTTTACTTTATTCTTAGTTTGGCAATTCTCTGGGGAACAGCTCTGCTGTTGATGGCACCTTCGGCTTCAGGTAGATTCAACAAACTTTGCTTCCGCCACTATGCTTGTTTGTTCTTTTGTTAGTGGCTCTTTCCATCCTCACCAAATCTACACATCCCCTCCGCCGATGTTTTAGCTCCGGTACACGATTCCTAGCCGTGCACTTCTGTTAGTTATGCGGATTCCCGAACGACTGCTTGGAGCCTTTCCGCTCAGCTGCTGACGGCTGCCTGCGCCTCTCTCTCGGTTTTGCTTCTTCACACGAATCCCTTTTCCTCCGGTGCTGATGCAACAAACGCCGATAACCATTGAGGTTAATCTTAAACGGCATTAAGGGCAATTACAGTTCACAACCTCCGTGCACGCCGGTTGACCTTAAGCTTTCTGACATCCCACATCACTCCCGAATCACTTTCCGCCGGCTTCCGACAGCTCAAACGCGAGAAGAACCCATTTCGAACGGGCAGCTCCTTCCCTCTAACAAGTTTTCTGTCGAGCCACGCCTGCCTCGCTTAGGCAAGACTTTAGCGACCGGTCTCCGCGTCGGACATCGGCACAGAGAGAGAACTGAGCGAGTCCCCAGCGCTTC
>JAOWBP010001760.1:17873436-17887346 GCA_028571105.1 Tragopan temminckii
GGTGTATGTGTGCATACATAAATGCACACGCTGCCCACCCAGACGGGAACTGTACTCTCGGCTTTTGAAATGTCACCCTGCTAGCAGGCTCAGCTTTGCAAACACAGCGTTCCTATTTCAAATTTAATTGTCTGCCTTGGGGGAAAAAAAAAAAAAGGGCAGAAAAAAAAAAGCAGGCAGATCTGTGCTGTTGGCTCTCCTCCTGCAGAAGGTGCGGCTGCTCGTGCTCCCCAACGGTTCCATGCACTCTGCAGGCACAGGAGCGAGCCCTGACCCACCTGGCAGCTGCTCCTGCTGGAGGCTCGGGCGCTCACCTATCGATAAATCAAGCTGAGTTCTTTCAAAACATGGTTATTTCTTAATCTAGGTAAATCAACGTCAAAAATAACGCCAGGCAAAAGCGTTTATTCAAAGCTTTACATTTCAGCTGGGCGCACTCTGAGGAGCTCACACTACTTTGGAGGCATAATGTTATAATTCATGCCGTGTTCAGAAACAGCTGGCATCGTTTTTCTCAAGCCTAGAAGAAAAAAAAAATCCCTCTCAAGCAGAGGCCAAATGTGGGAAATGTCTTCCCAAAAGATAATTGCTTGGAAAGTTCTGAGCATGAAGTTATTGTGGAAACGTGTTAGCAACGTTAGTTTGAGTGGTCACGACCAGGTGCCTACTATAATGCTGACAAAGATGTAGCAACTGCCCGCTCCCCTGCGCGTAGCTGCTCCAGAAGGGGGAATTTATCCGGAGGCTTTTCTGACCAGCAGGACAACGTCACAGAACAACAGAGGTGGAAAAAAGCAAATTCCTCAACCAAAGTGACCAGAAGTACTTTTGAAATGCAACCATTGCTATCTGGTTGTTTAAAGGTCACTGACATTTACTCAATAATCACAACACTTGGCTGAGTAGATGGATGATAATTTTGTTTTGAAATCATACTACATTCTACAGACGTAAAGCCAATAGTTTTGTTTGCAATCCAGGGCTTCTTCCCCGCTGCTGGTCCCACCACTCACTGCGAGCCACACTTGGAACTAAGAATTGACAGCAAAACAGTGGTGTTAACTCCTAAACCACTTCTGGAGCAAGAGAGCCCCTCCCTGAAAAGCAAACAGAGATTGTTCCGTGTGCATTTCAGATTAGGCCACCGAGACATGTCCTGGCTTGAAATTCTCCTGAGAAAAAAGAAAATGAAACCACAGTGAAAAATAAACTGGGCTCCATTGTGTCACACAGGTCTTACCCTGCTCTTTAAAAACAAGTTACTCTCACCTCCGTGAAGATGTAGGATCGGAGTCCTGTTCAAAACCAAATTAATTAATTATTGAGACTATCAGGAAGTGAGAGTAAAGACTGGTGCAGTCACCAGAGGCTCTGATGCTCTTTGCCAGTTTCATTTTCCAGCATCTCAGGAAATATCTTTCATTTGCTTCCCTCTCAAATCTACCAACCCTTTCCATTCCATTTTTCTGCTCGTGTCAGAAGCTTCAGGGGACAATCTCACTGGCCAGTAGCCACTTCCTGTAGCTGAAATTCCTGTTAAATTTCTGCTCTCCAGGTACAGCAGCTCATCACCAGCACTGACATTTGTTGGGTTTCTCCCTCTGGAGTGACACCAGACAGAACCTGAGATGCTGTCCTTGCAGCCCTCAGAAAGTGCCCAGTGCAGAGGAAAGAATTCTTTCCTTTACCTTCTCCTGACCAAATCCTACCTCTGTATCCTTTCACGCCACTTCAGATGATGTGGGTATTTGCATATATCAAAAACTTGCTAAACAGAGCTGTGAGAGTCACTAGACAGAGCAACATATCCTTACAGCAACAGCTTTCTTCTGCCTTGTGCAAATTTATGGAGGTCAATCGGACTAACACAATGCAATCCACACATCCCATCCAGATTTTGTGTTGTTTTATGGTCATGCAGTTCCACTAAACCTATTTAGTCTGGTTAAAATACAAGATGCAAACAAATAAAATGTGTAGTGCTATCTTGAGTAAAACCTGGCTCTCTGTGTGCTTTGTGGCTTTAATCGTTTTAAGTCTTGAAATTACTGTAACCCTGAGAGGTCCAATGTTTCCTTTCAAGACACATATGTGAGAAAGAGCTTTCCTGAACTGGGTTATTGTGCTGTAAAATCAGCACAGAAATCAGGCTTTCTGACTGACCCTCAAAAATGTTCTGTATTTCTGTGATGGCAATTAGCTAGCACCACGTTTATTTTACAACACAGTACAATCCATATGGTAAGGCTCCTCTGTTCACCAAAACATGCACTATTTTTGAGCTAATTTTCACATCCGATTGGATTAACAACCGAGCTGAAACTTAAGAATACTCTTTCCAAGATTGCTGTTGCTTACACAGAGGGAGCTTCGGTGGTTCCCAGTCAGCCCAAGGCTTGTCAGCTGCCAGGCAGGGACCCCTTGGAGGTCCGTGAGCTGCCTCCACGGCTTTCCCCAGTAAGCCACTAAAAATCCCAAGATGAAAGTAGTGAGGAACAAATGCACCACAGAAGGTTTGTATTTCTGCTGGTCTAAAAATTGACGGGAGTTAAAAACTGTGGAGGCAGAGGACAGGTTCTCACTCCAGCTGTACGGCAAATTATCTCACCGTATTACATTCAAACCCACCCAAGTGGGTGGGTATTTGTCTTGTAGTGGGAAATTAGCTGCTATTAAGTGCACAATTTTTACTTCTATTCTTTAACACTGAAGACAAGATTCAGTTGCTCCTCGCTTTTCTCTCCACAGCTTACATTTTTTTTCTTACTGCCTGTTTCCATCACTACCCAATATTCCCTCTAAATACATTTATTCTCTGTTTTTTGGGTTGCTTTTTTTAATTATTCTCCTTTTTTGGACACTCCTTTTCCCCACACACTTTTGCTTTGTTTCAACAGCAGCCCTCCCTCCCATCCCTTTAAACCAGCAGCTTCTCATCTGCTTTCCCCACTTCCCTGTTTCTCTCCCTCTCACATCTCCCTGTTCCCTCCCTGTATCCCTGGATTCCGTCATCCCACTTTTTGTTCCCCTTTTCCACAGATTTTCTTCCATTGGTCATCTGCTCCTTCCTGGGCAGCTTCCTAAGTCTAAATGAATCATTTTGATTTTCTCTTTCTCTTTCTGTCTTTTTTCTTTTTTTGTTTGTTTCTCTGCCGATAAGATGGAGCCAGAGATAATTACATTACCAGAGGGTGCAGCAATTACCACAAATTTAATGCCCCAAATTTCCGTGAACTTTCATGGAACTTTAGTGAACTAGATGTTCCAGAATGGCGTCTGTCGTTCTTCTGTCCAGTGCTCTGGGAGCGTCTGGGGGCACATTATTCAGATCCCCCCCTCTGTATCTGAGAGAGCCTGATGGGCTGATCCAGTCAAGTGCATCTGTCGCTCCTGTCTGCTGAAGACTTTCACGGTGTTTTTGTCAGGTGGAATTGTTCACTGGCATAAGAGCTGCTCGCCGCAACAGCCTGCAGTTACATTCGTTAATCCAACAACCAACAAAGAAAAGGCATCCCACACTGAGGATCCCACATATGAAATAATCACATCTTAAAACAGGCTGAGTAAAGCAGAATCACTGGTTCCACTGAACAAGAAAAATATTAATTGTGCTCCAGGCAACTGTGAACTACATCTCCCTTACCCAGCCCTTATCTTCCCATCCAGATTATGGCAATAAAATTTCTGTCTTCACAGACTCTTCCCTCTGCTGTCCTCTCCCCATCCTGTAAACACACGCTGGCATGTTGTTTCAGAGAACAGTCAGGGGTTCATATTGAACCACATGCATTCAGTTTATGTGTAAAAAGCAGCCCACCAATTAAAGTGTACGCCAAGACCTGATCTAACCACTGCTAGAGTCAATGGAAAGATTCCCTTTGACTTCAATGAGAGATAAATCTAGATCCTAGTGGCTATGAAAAATCAGCACTTGATCACACCGCTATTGAAATGACTTAAAATAAATGCTTAGGAATTGTTCACTGAAGGCATGAGTTTCACTGAGAGGACTTGATGTGAGTGTGTTCCTGTAGCCTGCAAGGCAATCACGGGGACGAGGGAAAGAGTGTGAGAATATATGTATTTCTTACTGTGATAAGTTCCAAATATTTTGGGTACGTTACGGCATCGTCATGCTGCTACACATAAACACACACATGCACCCTATAAAAACTGCCTGCTCACACTGATTACACTTGAACCGTGCATGCATAAAGAATGTTCCGGGGCTTAATATAATTAATGATACTTACAACAGCACTTCTATCTTGTTAGTATGCAATTTGCAATTTACTAAAATGACAAACAGAGATTTCCAATTATTAAATATTGATTTCTACATTTAAAAAATACATTTTAAATACCAACAATATACAATAGATTTGTCATCTACAGTAAATCCATAGCCAAGGCAGCCACTGCAGCTTCCCCTGTGCTTATCTTTTGTCCTCTCACCTACTTCACATGTGACTTGCCATGAGGAGAACACATGAATGATCTTAACTTTCAACCTCTTATCTTTGCTTTTTTTTTTTTTTTTGGTTTGCTTTAACCATACAGGAACCTGCCAAGCTAATAAGGACAAAGTGTAAATTAACTGAAATCAACAAACTGCAGCTTGCCCTTATTGCCAGCCTTGAAGCCCACCCCAGCCCAGATCCTAACTGCCCTTGGGCACAGGAGGCTGCACCCACCTGGCACCTGCCCTCGATGATCAGCCCTGTGAGAATGTTAACAGGCTACATAGGTGCTGATTTTGTTCAGTGACTCTGAAGCAGAATGGTTACATGGAGAGGAAAGCAGGCTCCAGGATGCCCTTTGTCCAGAGACATGTCCTCCCCAGCATGCTCTAAGTCAGGCATCATCTGCTTTACTGAGCTCTCAGCTTCACAACAGCATAGCTTCAGTGGGAGAAGCCAAGAGTAAGGTTCCCCAAACAGCACAGCTTATCATTTTGAGGTGGGTCATTTCTCCTCAGAAAGAGAGGACATGGTTTACATCCCTCTCAGCGAGAGACGAGAACTGAACTCTGGTCCTTACCTCCACACCTCCACACACTCACTGTCACTGATGGGGCTTTATTAAAAGATGGCCTCAATCACTGAATGGTGTTCTGCAGAGCTCTGATCACAGTGATGTTTCACCTCAAGCCACAGGTTGGGCTGTCAGTGAGGTGGGATTTCAGACGCAGCTGCCCTGCAGTGCTTCTGGTCAGCACACGGGGGTAGAGAGGATAATGGTATTTACATCCTAGGGTGAAGTGGCTGAGGATCACAAACAGAAATCACAGATGAGGCTGGTGTACTTCATTTTTATGTCTAACTTTAAATAGCACTCTGATGTGCCATCAGTCCTGGGCCTTTGTTGCTTTCTAGGGGCGTTATTATCTATTCTTACCATTTGCCATATTCGCACTGCAGCAGCATTTAGCAGCAGTGAAAGTCCTGGGTGTGTTTCACTCACAAGTAAGAGTCTTATACTGAGCTCTAAAAAGGATGACAGTTTTTCAGCCGCCGAACTGAAGCCCAGGTTCAGCACAGTAATTCAACACACAGCTCAGCAGTCTCTGTCCAGAAACCTCAGGACTTGCTGTTTAGTGAAGAAATAAGAGAGCCTTTATAAATAATACAACTTATTCCTGTTAATGTTTTTTTTTTCCAACACGTTTGGGATGATAGTGCCTGATATGGTACAACGTTGTGGTCTTTTGTTAAGATTTTTATTGTGGCCATTTTCTTATATGTAGGGGTTAACAATTCATATGAAGTACTGGAATTACTATTATTTTTTTCAGAAACTATAAAAGTTTAAAATTTGAATGGAATCTGAACTATTAAAATAAACAGAAGCCTAATAGCCTTAAAAAGCCAAGGAGAATAAAAGAAGTGTTTTGTCCACCTGTTAACATCAACCTCTGGATGCCTCGTGGATGTTCCAGCAGTGCCTAGCTAGCAAGAACTAGGTTCCACTGCACTGCACAACCAGCTCTAAGATAAATTTCCTTTTTATTATTTTCATTCTAATTCTAATGGACCTGGGATGTAGCAAATCATTTAAAACTACCTTTTTCAGTAAGTTATTTAGAATTAAACGCTTCCTGTACTTAAATAGGAATGCAAAGGATTGATTGCACAGTCCTTCACACCCAGATGAACCGCGAGCTTTGCTGACTGAAAACTCCTTGGAAGCATTCCACCCTGAAGTGATTCTCCCTGCAGCGGCAGCAATAAGCGATGATGACTGATAAGAAAAGCTTTTTCTGGTACTTTAATGATGAGTTGGAAGAGTTTTCATCCCTGTATCTGCACTCTGCTTGTCATTTACTGGCAGGAAATGCCTTTCCCATCAGGCATTTTTACTGTTAAACGCTGGGAAAATGTAAAACATAAAGAAGAAAGAGAAAAGGATAATCTCTGCTTTATTTGGACAAGCTAAACTCACACTGCAGCAAACAGCAACAGCAGTAAAGGTAGAACTAGGATTGGACACCAGGCACTGGTTGTGGGACTGCAGAGACCAGAACTGGGAGGTAGGAGAGCTGCTGTATATAAAGATTGCAAACTAAAGAAAAAGAGGAGAAAACTAAGAAATTTCACCCAGGCAGCTGCAGGACAAAAGAATGTTTTGATGGTTCTGTTTGGTTCTGTGTGAATTATTATATGTTGTTAAAGGGTTATTTTGTTCCTCGGTCTTTCACGGTACCATTTCAGGCGTTCCAGAGCTTAGATGCAATCTTAGGCAGACTTAGATGACGGAGATGTTAAACTACTGTAAAGAAACACAACAAAGTGGCTGATTTCTTAAGCTATATATTCTTTTGAAGTAGATAGTATATGCCTTATAACTTCACTATATTTTTGTCAGTGCTTCACAGGACTATTCAAACCACAATTTGTAGAAGCATATGTTAAAAGGTCTAGCTTGCACTATGGCTTCAAGAAGCAAGACAACCAAAGTGAATTCTGCCTAACAGAGATCAGCTGGGTGAATCAGAATATTGGTCAGTGCATATGAGAGCATTTTGGTAATGATTTGCAGAGACAGAAAACTGTCCCATGCAAGCAATCTCTAACAGGTATGCATGTAGCCAGTTTGAGGAATTTTATTTGTTTATTTATTTATTTATTTAATTCTAGTGCTTATCAGGACCTTCAAGAACCAATGTGGGGGAGTTTTTTCTCCGATATAACTCCTGTGAAGTTCAGTGCAAGGTCAGCCCCAATTAATTTTGCAGGGCTGTGCTCGCAGTGGGAGTGGACTGCTTTCCAGAATTGCTGATTACCAGGTCAAGAGTCTGCTTGCTTTTGCAGATAAACATTGGAGGATTTTTAGTGATTGTTTGCACATGAACGTGCATGTTAGTTTAAAAACGTAAAGACCTATAAATAATAAATACCATGCTTCCCTTCATGTAGAAGAGAGTTTGATATGTGTTTATATAGAAAAGAGGCTGTGTATGCCATCAGCCAGCAAATGCCATGAGAGAGAGTAAAGATAGAAAAATAAAATACTCATGGAAAGGGCTGTTGGGACTACTCAGCAGATTTCACCGTGACTTTCACTGTGTTCTATACTGGAATTCAATACTCTATTGCTCCACATCAAGGGAGAAATGTACCATGTTTAAGGGCTCAGTTTCCCATAAAAAGAAAATGTTGATCAAGTATATTTAAATATGTCAGTTTTTCCCATAAGTGAAAGCTGATCAAAGTAAAACGTGGTTTACCATCCCATTTTAATGATGTAGATGTCTGTTACTTTTCTGGAGAGGAAAGCATTTTCATACCACTGCAGTTATTTCCAGCTCTTATATTAGCCAAGATGTTCCTCTCTGTATCAGAAAAGTTGAGAAATGTTTCATTAAGTGCGCTCCAAACGACAGCCATGTTGTGGCATGGGTAGATACCAGGCAACTGCCAGCTCAGCTTGACATTTGGTCCTGAATTGATAGCTTTCATCACCAGGTAGCACGTGTTTTCACACACTACTCTTTTTCCTTTTCAAAATGCCCGCTGCACGTATTTTCACAAGAGGTGATGTAAGATCAGCACTCCTGGCTGCAGCCCAGCTCCCAGGGAGGTGACTGGCACTGCGGAGCAGTGGGTGGCCAGGGCAGGGCTGTCTCAGGAACTGTCAGTACAGGCCTGGGAACTTTTGTCTTTCTCCATTGAAAGATTGGGCCCTTCAGAGAGTAGCCATTTATCCAGGACCATTTTAGGATTCTTCCTTTCCTTTCAGGTTCTCTAGTACGTCATTTGGTTGCACTGGTACTTCAGACACAGCCATGAAAGCAGTGACGAGGCTGCATGCTCACACAGCTTCTCCCCATTGAGCCCCTACCACAGGCTGTCAGCAGGATGGAGTCATGGTCCTCCTCTCTGAACCCACTCCCATGAACTGTGTGACAGGAGAACCTCTATGCCCTTTGACTCTCCTGCATAGTCTCTTCATTACGTTGTGCTTCCTTAAAACGTGCCTGTCCCAAGTGGACTGCTGACAAAGCTGGAGGTGGGAGGCACTGTTACAACCACCCTTTTTCTGTCACTCCAGCCCAAGGCTTGTCTCTCTCAGCTCCTGGTACATGTCTCACAGAGCCCAAGAGAAAGATTATATGGTGAAAGTTAGTGGCTGCGGTATATATGAGACCTGACCCAGTGAGATAATGGTCATCAACTATTATCATCACAGTGACTGTTATCACAGTCACCTATCTCCCAGGTTTCCCTCAGGTTAGTACAAGGGTCTGTCTCTCAACCTCAGCTCATTTTGGCCCTAGTTCTCCTTTCATATCCCAGAGTGACTTCACTGACTTCGGTCTGGCTGCACTTAGCTGGCACAAAGAAGAGGGTTGGTTCTTGAGGCCAGCTTCCGATAGATCTAGCATTCCAACAGCATGTACATTTATGTGGTAAGACACCTAAATATCTTGTGAGGTAGGAGGTGCTAAGTGTTCTCTCTGACTTATGCCTCCTTCTACTGCAACACAGATTATTTTAGATGTTACGTGTATATCATTTTCTAACTGCAGCCTGCGAGGCCACATTTCCGTTAATGTAAGCATTAAACTGGCAGCAGGGTTAGGGCAGGCCCTAATTATATTACAGTCTAATGGGGAAGCAGACTGCGTCAAGTGAGAGGTCAGCAACATATTTTTGGAGCACATCACAAAGTTCACTCTGTACGCATCCTTTGCTTTTACTAGAACATTCACAGTCTGTTTGTTTCAAACAGGCAACACCCCTTCTGTGAGCCTCCTCTGAGAGACCTTTGGGACAAAGATGGTAGGTAGAGCCTCCGAACAGACATCGGCTGTAGGAGAGTCTCCTGTTCTGTGTCCTCTTCCTCTCCAGCTCTCCTGTAATGGATTAGGACAGCAGCTTTAAGGTGGACATGCTGTAGTAACCCAGACAGCAAATGTCAAGTTCTGGAAGACCATATGTGCTGCAACCAGTAGTCAGTAGTCAGACACTAATCTCTCTGTTTGTTTAGGCAGCCTCCTAGATCAAAATAAATCTAATTTAAACCTTGTTAGACGATCAGTGGGACCTAACCCTGGTCTTACCTACTCCATTGAGTATACAAAATCAGCAGCACTACCTTGTCCTTCCATGAGGCTTTGTAAGAAAGAGTGATAAAGAAAGGAGCTAAACTACAGATAAGAAGTCAAAAACAAGGCAAAGGTCTCATGTATAGAGACTGGAGAGGACAGAGGTGCTCCCTGCAGCCCTGGGGTCTCCCACTGGAGAGCTCGGGCTGCTCCCTGCACAGTGCAGACACTGTTGGGAGCTGCTTCGGGGGGAGTGATTTAGCAGAGTTTAGTAAATCTTGTATACACAAAGCATATTTCCAACCCAAAGTAACATACAGTATCATTTTAATTTTTTTTTTTTTTTTGGAAATATCAAACTCGTGTTTATAGAAAAATGAGGTGAACACGTGAAAAAAATCCCATCTTCTGCCACCTTATTCTAAGACAACAATGGGATTGTCTTGGTACAGCATTCTTTCCAGCTTATACTTGTAAGGATTCCTCCTTCCTACCAGAAAGCACAACCACTCAGGGAGGTGATCACAACATCTGAGTGTTTCATTCCATTCAATCTGATACACACGTGTTTTATTCAATACTTTGCCTATCAAACAACTACCATGTAAGTCCCTTAAAATAAACATACTTGCCATTTTCTTATGTGAATATGTGGTTACTAATTCTGTTTTTCCTTTTTAAACTCTGCACTAGGGAAAGAGATTGAACATCTTGACCTTGAGACACTTTTACGCATGCTTAATTTTAATTGTACAAGTAATCACAGTGGGTCCAGTGCTACTCGTGCATTTAAATTTCAGCACAGGCGTAGGTGCTAGCAGGTCAGGGCTTTAACACAGCAGAAAAAATAATGTCTCATTTTTCAACATTAAAATTAACATGAGTTTTTAAAAATAAATCCTAAGAAACAGATCATAAAAATGAATCTGTGTCTAGCAAATACTTTTACTCATTTATATATCTGTCAGAAATATTTTCATAGTTGTAATTCTAAACATCCTGTTAGAGGCTTGGCTTTCCCAGCAGTCATGCAGGAAAAGGGAAATCAGGGAACTCCTCACATAATTAGCATCTATTTTCTGTCACTGAGCCTATGTGTTGTGCCTCTACATCCTATGGAAACCATTCCTGCTCCAAGGCCTTGCCAAATTCAGGCAGTAGTAAAGCCCCCCTGTAGTCTTTCTGGAGTATAACAACTGCTAAGGCTCATGTGGAGATACACAACCCCATGGAGAGAGGAAGAAACCCACGGAGAGAGGGTTAAAAGAAGGAAAAAGTGGGAAAACTCTGATTTCCCTTCTCTTAGCAGAGCAGTCAGTGTATATTCCAAGGAGGCATTTCAGCCCCCGCCCTGCCCCACACCGGTGCCCGGGATCCTCCCTGACAGCTCTTCTCTTTCCAGCCCGCAGACCCAAGAAGGCCGGCAGGCTCCATGCTGAAACAGCCACTCTTCGTCCTTGCTAACTCGGTGCCTGTTGACACAAGTGCTGGGGAGCTATCGCCATTGCAAACAAAAATATTTGCGGTTCATCTGAGGATTTCCCAGGTATTTCCTAGCACACTTGTTTTCCTTTGCCGGGGTGTTGCTCTGACGCCAACAGCAGTGCTCCTAGGGCTTGGAATACGGGGAATCTTATTTTGCTGCTGCTGGTGTGGTATGCAGTCCTCATTCATTCAGTATTCAATTTGGTACTAATTCAGGGTAAGACATTATCAATTATTGTCAAGATAGTTATTTTTATTATAGGAAACACTGAGCCTCTATTTGGGATCTCTATACTCTAGAAAGTCCAAAAATAAATGAGTTAATTTTTCTCTAATTCAGAAAACAAACCCAATCTCAACATTGACTTTTATTTGCTTTTTAAAATGGTAATGATTTTCTATACTGAACTACTGTCTGAATACTTTGATGTGAACTTGGTTTAAAAATCAAGCTAACAACAGCAAAACCCAACCAACCAGTAAGGGCAAGCTGTACTCACAAGATCTTATCGGTTACTTCCAGCAAACTCCCCTCATTGCCTAGTTTGCTCTGCTATTTTAAGTTAATTTGCAAAGCTTCGATAAGGAACAAAGGTTAAATACTTGGGATTTGCACAGGTTCTGCGGTGCTGCCAAAAGTTGAATAAACATTACAAATAAATGCTAGTTTCTCCAAGAAGGACAAAGGCAGATGGTGGAGGCATGGCGTGCAGCTGCCCTGAAAACTGTGGTAAGAAAACAATTCCTCTGGAGCTGGTAGCAAAGCAGAAGCTGGAAATGCAGAGCACTGCAGAGGTACTGCTTTCAGGAGTGTGTGATCAGGGGGCTCCAAGTAGCTATGGAGCCCAGAACTGTTTTGCAAACAGTTCCTATTAAAACACAAAACTGTAACACATGAGCCCACTCTGGGAATAATGGAGTACGTTTTTGCAATCTGAGCTGGGACATGAGTTTTGGTAGCTAGGGATATTGCTAATTACAAGTGGTGAAAATACATGTGAAGCCAGCCATTAGATCCATGTGGTGGCATAGCATGTTACGGTGGTGGACGTTTGTAGTTACAAGACTGTAACCCTGCATGAGCTTATAGGAAAGGAGAGTCATTTTATGACTGCTAGGTTGTGCTATGGGAAATTATTTCTGTCGATGGGGCTTGGGTTGTTCTGTTTGTGTATGTTTGCTTTGGTTTCTGCTTAGTAATTTTATCAAGATCTATTAACTTCATTCAGGCTGCTCACTGTAGTAGCTGCTGTCATTCCGAGCCACCTAAGCACAGCACACCATAAATTTCCTAGCAAGTAAGAGGCAGGGAAGCTGAAGATGCAGAAATAAGGTCACGGTCCCTAGGTCACGCAGTATGAAAACCGCTGCAGAGAAAACGAAAAGCCTCCAAGTCTTGGTCAACTCTTCTGGCAAGTGGCTGGATGGCATTGTCAGCACAAGATGCCATGGCAACCCTTTCTTCCTCCTGCCTTCTTCAGACACGTACAACTATTTTGTGACCAGTTCTGGTATTCATTCGTTCTAAAAATCAGCGATGATAATCAGTGCATGGTTAGTGCCTGCTCTTGGCAGTGTTTTGAGTGAAATTAAAATATGGGATGCAATTTGGGAGTTTCTCCTGAATCCTTTGAATATGCCTCTTGGAAAAGTCTTCCTACCAACAGTTCTGCTGTCAGCATATGTTTTCTGCATTTCACTCTCTTTCCTACTTGTATTACTGTGACACTGTACAGGAAAGTTATTAACTATTTTCAGTTTTAGTACTCCATGGACTCGTAGTTCATTTCTGGTGGTATTTCAGAATCAGACTTCTGCATTCACGGGCCAGTCCTGGGAGAAGTCAAGTGTACTCAGCTCTTAGGAAACCTGCAAAGCTGTGCACGCTCGGCACATGACTAAGGCTGAAGGATACCCAGCCTTAGCAAACAACCAACTGAACAGCAAATGCACCACTATCATCCCAAAAAGCAAACCAAAACAGGCAGGAAAAAATAGTACCTGTTCCTCCAGCTATTCTAACAAAATTATTGGGAAGCTGGTTGGTTCTAAAAATGGTACCTAACTGTTGAAACTAAGCACTAACATTTTAATTTATTCTTACAGTTTCTTTTTTTTTGTCCTGGCTTATACATTTCATGAATAAATACTTCTCCTAGTATTTACTCAGAATGTATTCGTCATAATTCCCTGTACCATTATCGCTAGCATTCAGACACATTTTTCTTAGACAGGAAGATTTCATCACGGTAGCAGCACTCAGCTTTGCCTTATTCTTACTGTTTTCCTTCTTTCATGTTATTCACGTATACAAGGTCCAAAATACTTGCAATATGATCTCATACTTTTTGTTGCTGTTTCATTTTGATCCTGTTTTCCTGTCTGAAAGGATGTGTGTCACTTGCATTTTGAAACGGACTCTGGTAAATACAGCCATTTCTTGAAAAGATCACTGCTTTCATGTGAGCACGACTTTTCCATAAATATCCAAGTGGGACGAAAACCATGAAGACTTCTTGTGTGAACTACCCACGGGCTCAGTCTTAGCCCCATCACAGCACGGTGCCATTTCTGGATTCTTCCTCGCAGCCCACAACCTATCTTCCAGCTGTGTGCGACACTGAGTTCTAAAGAGGGATCATTGTGTTATAAGACATTTTAATTCCCCAACTTACTTCAGCTGTTATCAGCAGCTGGTTACTTCAGCTAGCTGATATGCCTCAGTGCCTTGTAAACATTCTCTCTAGTATTGCACATTACTCATAGATTGAAAATCACTTTGACTCCTCTAACATAATTATGTTAATGTCAGATGAGTCACAGAGAAACAGAAAGCCTGCATCAGAGCTGCACCTTAGTGCCAGTTTCTGAAGGTCCT